>CM037157.1:14429566-14759566 GCA_020921065.1 Vaccinium darrowii
AACCTGGCTATGTCCACAATTTACATGCTTGAAAAGGAGAGTAAATGTCTAGTTTGTCTAAATAGGGAATTACTATGGCTTTTTATGAACAATTCTTCACATCCAAATTTATATAGAGCCTTTAGTCTCTAAAAAAATACAACATATCTGATACATAGAAAAAAAGAGCAAGTGGGTGTTTTGTGATATTTTCCTTAACTTTGCATTGTGGAAGCTCTATGTACAATGTTTTATTACTATTGTTCACTATACTTTTCCATCTCATACAGGATGGGTTCACCTCAGGATTTACCAAGTAATGGCGGCAATGCAGCGTTCCACCGAATCCAAATGGTAAGAAAAAGAAACAAAGGCATTCAACTCCGAATTTTGCTAGTAACGACAAGGATACAGAAGTGTCGCCGGATTCGAACTCTTGCAAAAGGAGAAGAGGTTCAACATTCCCTCCAGATGTAATAAAGGATAGGAGTTCAGGTGTACGGCGAGAAGTCCATTACAACAAAAGAGGTCAAACTATAGGGGAAACAAAGCCAAAATACTCAAGCTGGCTTGGAGTATTGGCTCGCACAATGGTCCCGATAGATCGAGAATGGAAAGAGGTGACAAATGAAAATAAAAATAAGCTATAGGAGTGTGTGCAGGTAATTTTCATCTTCCTATGCTATCCTTTTATATTTTTCAAATTACAAGTCAACCATCAGACACTTACTCGATATGTGGTAAGACAGATGTCATTCAAGGTGGATCCACGTAGCAAGAAGAAGGTTTTATCTAATATCGCAACAAGTTGTAGGACATTCAGGAAAGCTCTCACTACATACATACGTAAACATAAGTCAGATCCTGACATCCCTGCAAGACCACCACCAAATTATAGTTTCCTTGATCAAAATCAATGGGATGCATTTGTTAAACATAGGCTGACAGAAGATTTTCAGGTATATATGCATAAGCAAAGTTTCATTTCTTTAATTGAGTCAATGTTGACAAATACCATATAAGTTGACTCGTTTTCATGTCATCCATTTGAAGAAACTAAGTGATGAGAACCGAGAAAGACAGAGCAAAAACATATATCCTTGTCGGCTTAGTCGAAAGGGCTACGCTGTGTTGGAACAAGAACAAGTAAGTTTAGGTGGCATCTATTTTTTTAACTATACTACTGTAACAATTTAGAAACTTATTGACTACTATATTTATAGTTTTGGGTTGCATCTGTTTCTGCTGTTGTAATTTTTGCTAATGTAAGTCTTGTTACTTGCTCCTTATTTTGTAGTTAAATATGAGAAAGAAATCAATTGAGGGTGCTAAGGATGAGGGTGCTGAGGAGAAAGTTACTAAAGGTCAAGATACTGAAGATATAGATAGGAGTGTTCTGTGGAAGTTGGCTCGTCAAAACAAAAACGGGGAGTATGATGATGAAGGCATCAAAGAAAAAGCTGCTAGGATTGTAAAGTTTCTTAAATCAATTGATTTTGTGTTAATATTTTGCTAATATACCCTTCAATTCTTCTTATAAATATAGTAATGCTTGCTGTAGGATGAGGTAACCCGACGATCACGAGAAGGGAGTTTACCAATTGGAGGAAGTAACGACATTCTGGCGTTGGCATTGGATAAACGTGAACATTCTGGTCGGGTACAGGCTGCAGGGGAATTTGTAACACCAACTGCCTACTTTCACATGCCTAGACGTAGTATTCATTCAAGTTGCGAAGAGAAGTTTAAAACCCTTATGAGAGCAATGTCAAACAAGGAAAGCCGAGTCAATGAGCGTGAACAAGTACCCCACGCACCACACCACACACCACAATCTGAGCTTGCAAGTTCAAACACCATGAAAAGTCATAACATTGGCAACCCACAATTTAGTCCTGTCACAATAGAGGACAGCATGAGAACACAGAATGACATGCCACCTGATCCTAAATCAAAAGTCAAACATGTATATAATTTTTAGCTTATTCAAGTGTCCATTTTTATATTGTCTAGCGTGTTATTAGTTGGTCTTACTGACTAATTTGGTTGTTCTAGAGCCAACCATGTAGATTGGCAGTGGGCTCCCTTGATAACATAGTTACTATGGGTAAAATGTTTGAGAAAGTTGGACCTGAGGAAGTAGTTCACACGGTACCGCTGGGAGATGCCAATGTCCGTGTGTATATTGATTTTGTGATAAAAAAGGACGCAATTCTTCCTGTGCCTATCGCAGGAGAGGTGTATATTGTTGGAGAGGCAACAGGATATTATGTTGCTTGGCCCAAAAATTTAGTATTGCTCGGTGATGAGGTATAAATAACTTATCTTAAATCCATATAAAGATTTATGTCATGTATTTTTTTCGGATAGAGTTCACTAATGAACATTTGTTGATTTATGAAATTTCTAATGTAGGGAGCATCGAAAAACCATGGAGTGAGTTCAAACACCATGAAAAGTTATAACATTGGCAGCCCACAATTTAAACATGTGACAGTGGAGGACAACATGAGAACACGGAATGACATGCCAACTAATCCTAAATCAAAGGTTAAAAAGGTATATAATTTTTAGCTTATTCAAGTACCCATTTTTTTATTGTTACATGTGTCATTAGTTGGTGTTACTAACTGATTTGGTTGATGTAGAGCCAACCATGTAGATTGGCAGTGGGCTCCCTTGATAATATAGTTGCTCATGGTGAAGTGTTTGAGAAAGTTGGACCCAAGGAAGTAGTTCATACGGTACCGCTGGGGGATGCTTATGTCCGTGTATATATCGATTTTGTGATAAAAAAGGATGCAATTCTTCCTGTGCCTGTCGCAGGAGAGGTGTATATTGTTGGAGAGGCAACAGGATATTATGTTGCTTGGCCCAAAAATTTAGTATTGGTTGTCGATGAGGTATAAATAGCTTATCTTAAATCCATATAAGACTTATGTCATATATTTTTTCGGATAGAGTTCAGTAATGAACATTTGTCTATTTGTGATTTTTAATGTAGGGAGGGTTGAAAAATCATGGAGTGACTGGGAATAAGGTATAATGTTTGAAAAAATTACTTGTTTCGATGAAAAAGAATTTCGAATTGAGTTTGCTGGTTTACGTATGCGGATTCTTATATTTCTTACACAGGGAGCATCGAAAAACCTTGGAGTGGCTGAAAATAAGGTTTTATCTAATTCCAAAAGTTCCATTACATTTTCCTCTTTTGTATTATTCAGCTTGTTGACTTACTTTTGGTATTTTGTGTGATCTCTTACCTAGGGAGCCGCACAAACATATAGATGGGATGACAATCAGGTACAATACACTGGTTGAATTATTATATACCTTTCTTTTAGTTATAGTTGAGTATTGTTACTTGTTCTGTATGCTAAAATTTCTCATTTAATTAGGTGATTTCTGGAAATGGGGATTGCGACGAGTATTTGGAGTCTTTACGATCTTTTAACGATTACGTGGGTAGTCTTGAATACTGTGACGCGTACACCATTTCAATAGATGAAGACGTATTTGGGGCCAAGGTTGAGGTTCCATTGGTAAAGGAAGACATGGAGTATATGTCTCAAATGGAAGACGTGTCTGTGTCATGCATCACGCTGTACATCAGGTTAGATGAGCAATAAATTAGATGCATCTTTTAATGGATGAAGTTTATTAATAAGTTAGCGGTAATTATAATAGATTGTCCTTTTTCTGTCAGTCATCTCTGTCGTGTTATGAAATCTGCAAATATTGGGAGAAGATTTAATTTTGTCAACCCAAGTGCCATTTTCGGGACATCCATAAAGCTCGTTGGACGTTCAAAGTCATATTTACTTGCAAGTTTATTGCAGGATGTTGAAAATGACAAGCTTGTTTTTGTTCCGTATAATTTGGGGTAACTAGCTCAGCGCTTTAATATATTCGTTGTGCTTCAAATTAAAATTCTTATTGGGTAATCTAAGCAAATTTCTGTGTGACTTGTCAAATATTAGGGTTCATTGGATATTATTAGTCATTGATCTATCATCTTCAACAATTCACTATCTTGATTCACTTCGGCCTGATCAAATCGATCCAAACATTCAAGTCATATTTGGCACGTAAGTTCATCGAATTGAGATTGAATTAGAGCTTTTTTATTCATTGTATTGACTTTTTTAATCTTTCATATGAAGTGCTATGAGAATTTATGATTCTTCGAAAAGTAACCCGAGGAAGAGGAGTCTTACCTGGATGAATGTTAAGGTATAAGGGTGTGTACTACTTGTTTCTTTTTTCAAAGTTTCTTATTGATGATTTTTCTAATAAGTATCAAAATGTTTGTGTAGTGCCCACGACAACCCACAAACGTTGAATGTGGGTTCTATGTTATGAGATACATGAAAGACTTGATTGCTGACGAGAGCATCCTGAGCAAAAAAAATGTGAGATAACTTTTCTTACATTTTCTTATTGTTTTCATTGGTTGCGTTAACATTAATATTTTTGTTCAAATTTTGTCTTGCGCATAGTTCAATGGGAAGACAACTTACACAAAAGCCGAAATCGATGAAGTACGAGTTGAGTGGATGAATTGTGTTCTGGAATATGATATTTGAGGTATGCAATTTCCTTTCCCCGTTTGGTTGTTGTGTTATCATACTGTGGTTCTTCTATTTGCGTACTCACCAAAAAGCAGTGTCTAGTGTAGCATGCTATCACTCTGCTCAGTGATAATACTGGCACCTAGATATAGAATTACATTGATGTTAACTAAGAATCACATTCCAGAATTTAGTTAAGCTAATATTATAATGAGCAGTTTCAATCATCACGTAGGACCATAACTGTGTTTGGTGGTATCAATGTTGATATACTTATTGTCGTCCCTCCTGTTTTTGTTCCAATTAACTGCATCGGAAAGTACTCTTTTTGATCATTTAATAAACCTTTGGGAATTCAGTCCGAGATCCAATCGAGGAACTTGCAACCTTTATTTCTTTGTGGATTTTAAGCTTCAGTCACCAACCTAACGACAGATAATGTGCTTTTGGTCAAGTTTGTTGTAATGTGCAACTTTCTAGACCTGCGATCTTCATAATACCGCTACAGCAGTTTTTTTGTTAGTGCATGCAATATTGAATTTGTTCAGTTTGTTCAAGGTGGGCATAGCTTAGAAAACTTCACACCATATTGCAAGTGATGCATTTAGGAATTTACATTCCCAGATTGATCTTGGTTGGTGTCTTTTTAACTGTTTATGGAATAATCTATAATATTGAATATTACTGTACTCCATTTAGGTGCCACAGTGAGTAGCAGCACAAACAATTCTATCGCACCACTGCTAGGCCCACCTATATCCATATAAACCTAAGAAGTAAGCATGCACATTGATACGGACACACAAACACGGGACACAATAAATACATGGAGGCCACGGGGGCGCATAGCAAAAGATGTACACATAGACAAATGAATAGATACTTTTAGTTGTTCATGTGCAATACACTAGTTGGGGTCACTGATTATAACATGCTCTTGGGCGATTCTGTGTGTGTATGTATCATTGAGTTGTTTGGAGAAAATTCAAAATCTTGGTGGGTGATTTCTGGGTGGTGGACGATAATCTGGGTGGTCGGAGGATGTAATTTGGGTGATTGGTGGTTGGAGGAAGAAATCTAGGAGGTATTCATGGATTATGTTGCAGCTGTAATGGATGATTATGGTGTATACTGCACTGTTTGTTGATTAATCTTACCAAGTCTGATTGCTCCATGGGGTATCGAGGTAATATGGAAGGCTGGACATTTTCCTGCTGCCCAAGATGCAGTCCCTAACCCATGCTGTGATACATGAGGTTTGCTTTAGTTTATTTTTCTTATGCTTTACAGTGCTAATTTATCTCTTGGTAGGTTGGGGTACTCTGTATTGCTCTTGTTTGGGTTGATTACTCTGTACACTTCCGCGGATTTCAAGCACCCGGAATACTTGTCCCTAGATTTCAAGAACATGGAAAAATGGCTTAAGAAGATAGTTTTAGACAGTAAACTTGATTCGTACTTCATGTTTTACTTGGAGTTTGTTGCATTTTGATTCATCACATGATTCAAATTTTTGCTACGACTTTTGTTTTTTCTATTGATGGTTGATTGTTCTTACTTTTTTTTTCCTTACAGATTGATGCTTTCGTGGAGTATCCTACTTTTTGTTATGGACCATGAAGATCAAAGACGTTGGATTTTGGTTGTGCACACAATAGAGCAACGGCTGTGATGGATTTAGAGCCTCAACCATCAGCACACATGACAGTTTTATGCTTACCACGGCTTTGTTTTTTCATGTTCGAATAGTGCAGTTTCAGCACCTAGTTTGCACTTAGTTTAATTGCTTGGTTTCACCTAGTATATAGGTGGTAAACTATGTCAATTTTTTTTTGGGTTTTAGCACATACATTTGCTTGATTGAATTGAGTTTATGTATATATACTTGTAAATTTGGATATTGGTTAAATTGGTTTTATATATGATATTGCTTTGATATGTTTTGTAGCCTTATTTCTAAAGGTGGCAATTGTACATGTACACAATTGAAATGACATAAATTTTAGAAATTTTATTGGAAAAAAATGTTGTACTATATGTGTGTGTGATATATATATATATATATATATATATATATATATATATATATATATATATATATATATATATATATATACAAAAAAAAATACCAATAGTAATGATCACGGTTTCACCAAAAAGCGAGTTCTTAACTACCTAAAAAACTGTGATGTGATATAGTGAAAGATCACAGTTTTATCCCTTTCCATCACGGTTTTTCTCAGTTTTTAATCATGGTTTTACTAAAAATTGAGATGATTTCTCTGGAAACAATCACGGTTTTTAGGTAAAACTGAGATGCTATGTTGTCAAAGATCACAGTTTTTTTTTGTTTTAATCACTGTTTTTTTATGAGTTTTCATCACGGTCAAAAACCGTGATTGAAAGATGCGGACTTTTAATCACACTAGATTAGATCACGGTTTTTAAACCGAGATTAAAAGTAAAAGATCACACCAAAAGACCGTGATCTTTGTACCTTTTTGTAGTAGTGTGATCTCGCGAGGGACCCCTCGGAATTTCAATCTAAGATGAATGAGAGGCTCGGATTGTTTGTGTGGGACCCACCAAGGCCATCTGTACGTAGTGCACAGATGGCGGATCGGTACCCCTTGTTTTTCCTTTAGCGAAAAAGAAAAAATCAGTTTTTTAGTTTTTTGGTAGGTCATTTAGCCTAAAATTTAAAACATTTGACATTTTTAAAAAGAAGAACAAGGAACTTTTTCAATCGAATATAAAAACAAAAAACTTTTGACTTTTTTAAAGAGAGTAACAATGAATTTTTGCAATTGAATATAAAGACAAAAAATTAATAAAATAGTGAAATTGCACTAATTTTTAAAAGTTCTAATTTTGTAAAGAAGATTTAAAAACTTCTGCCTTTTGGCCGACCACCACCCCACCTCCAACCAACTACTTCCGGCCACCCAAAAAATTAGTGCCATTTCACTAATTTTTAAAAGTTCTAATTTTGTACAGAAAATTTAAAAAAATCAACTCCTACCTCCCGTTGACCACTACCCGCCTTAGGCCAACCATGTTCGGCAGCCCAAAGAATTAGCGAGATTTCACTAATTTTTAAAAGTTCTAATTTCATACAGAAAATTTAAAAAAAATTAATTCGTGTCTCCTAGCCAATCCCCACCCTAACTCTGGCCGACCACTTCCGCTGACCCAAAAAATTAGTGACATTTAACTAATTTTTAAAAGTTACTAATTTCGTACAAAAAATTCAAAAATTCAACCAACAGGACAACTACCAACTCTTCAAACTAATGAAAGCTAGCTTACTGTGGTCCATAAAATGTATAAGTTTTTTTATGAAATCTTACTGATAAAAAAGTTAGTGAAATCTCACTAATCAATTACATAGTGAAATCTCATTGGCTTTTATTAGTATCAGCCGGCAGCGACGCTGCCGCCTAAGCTCCAGTCATTTCCCCAAGGATAGATGTTGTTGATTTCCGTTGTCAGAAGATGAAAATTGAGTGGTTGTGGCCCACGTTAAATCACATAAATGGCATTCGAAGAGAAAGAAGAAGAAGAAGAAGAAGAAGAAGAAGAGGATTCGAAGCCCTACCAGTAGCAGAAGATTGAGTATGTGTGTTATCTCTCGATCTGTTAGTGTGATATATGCATATTTGGTTCTGATTGCGGACATTTGATTAAGAATTTTTTATTTTTTCATTTGAGGAACAAGTATTTGTAGATCTGTAGTATTTGAGGAACGAGAATTTTTCATTTTTCCATTTGAGGAACAGATTAAGTACATATCGGTAGATCGATTTCTCTCTCTCTCTTTCTCTCTCTCTCTCCCCCCATCTAAATTGAATCGACCTCTAAACCGGACGAAACTGGGACGAATCGAACCGGAACCAAAACGATCACTAAAAAACCGGTTTAGGTTCCAACCGATTTTTCCCGATTCACTCAAAAACGTTTTTGAACCGGACTGAACTGAACTAGTTTCACCTCTAAAAGAGATATATAAGTGGGGAAGCCCAAATAGGACTGAGGCACACCTTTTACACGTCGGATCATTGGCTTGATCGTGGTATGGATCATTGCGAATAGCAAAACTGTTATATATATACCATTTTGCCATCGGCAATTAATGACCTATAAACTAATCAATCCAATGATCCAACTTGTGTAAGGTGGGCCCCACTCCTATTTGGTCGTCCTCATATAATTTTTTTTTATTCTAAAAATATTGTTTGATAAATTTAATTAAAATTTACCAAATAAGATTAATATTGATGTTTAATAGTTTATACATTTAAAAAATATAAGCAATTTTTAAAGTGTGAGATTTTGAGAAGGAGTCATTGTTACGTGTCCATGCATATAAGTCGGTGGTACAAAACGTATAGTACTTCTCTAACAAAAGAAAACGTTGTGGCCAAACATTGACTAGTAGTTATTTTGATTTTTCTGTTGTCAATATTATTGAAGGGGAAATGACAAATAAGTGGGGGAAAAGGGGCAACCTATTGCACTCTCATGACAAGAATATTCTTGGCAATTACTTCCTAGATGACAAAGAAAAAAATAATCCCACATAAGTGGCACCAAGAGATTGTTTGACGAAACTACCCCTTAGGGTGAAAACTGTATAATATGAGTGCAATAATTTGGTTTGAGAGTGCAACATATATGAAGTAATTTGGTTTGTATTCAAGGTGCAATGGAAATGGTCCCATGGTGCAATATTGTGATCTATTTCCAGAAAATTTGGTTTCACTACACAATGGCAACCCCATTTAGACCAACACGAGCGCAATCCTTTTGTTTGGGTGTGCAACACACTTGCATACAAGGTGCAATGGAAATGGACTCAGGGTGCAATGTTGAGAATTTATTTCCAAAAAGTTTGGTTTGACTACACTGGCAAGCCCATCTAGAACAACATGAGTGCAATTTTTTTGTTTGGGTGTGCAACACACTTGCATGCAAGGTGGAATAGAAATGGACACATGGTGCAACGCGAAGAATCTATTTCCAGAAAGTTTGTTTTTTATTGTGAGTGCAATACAATTACATTCAAATTAAGTGCAATAAAAATGGACTCAACGTGCAATACTGGGACCAAATTGTTACCATTCATGCATGAATATGAACACCTTGTATAAAATAATGCTCTTGTATCCCCTCATATCATGTCCAGAAAATCAAACACCCCTTTGGCAAAAAAATAAAAAAATTTGCATCCCTCATTTGGTCCAGATAAACAAGGCAAGCATTCCCAAACTTTTCTCATTTCCCATCACCGGCAAAAATGGAGGAAAATTCATAGTCGAAGCCGGACACCTACTCAAATTCTCTGAAAGGCTCTTTCAACACCGAGACTCCAACGGATCTAGAGACTTCGCGATCCTGGCCTAGGAAGCCGACCCGTTTCTCAACGGCACCGACCAGATCTTTTTCGTCGCCGACGTCCTTATCGCGGTGGAGAACGGGCTCAACAATCACGACTGGTGGTAGGCCGCCGCCGCGCAATAGAGAGAGCACAGAGTGAGAGGCAGTGGGGAGGGTAGGCGACTTGCGAATGGGGTGCCTGCGTTTGATTTGGGGTTGGAGGAGTGTGGTGGATTTGTGAAGAATTTTTAAGGCGGGGTTTTTTTTGTCTGCTTAAAAATGTTGTACCATGAAACTGTAAATTATTTTCCTCTACCCATTAAGTAATGATTTCCAAAAACCTTGTCATGACTCGCGAAATCGTTGCCCCATTTCCCAATGTCCTGTCATTGGCCATTTGAAAAATATAAGCAATTTTTCAAAGTGTGAGATTTTGAGGGGAGTCATTGTCACGTGTCCATGCATATAAGGCGGTGGTACAAAACGTATAGTACTTCTCTAACAAAAGAAAACGTTGTGGCCAAACATTGACTAGTAGTTATTTTGATTTTTCTGTTGTCAATATTATTGAAGGGGAAATGACAAATAAGTGGGGGAAAAGGGGCAACCTATTGCACTCTCATGACAAGAATATTCTTGGCAATTACTTCCTAGATGACAAGGGAAAAAATAATCCCACTGTGGGGGCGTGCTTCACCAAAATGACCTCTTTGGCCGTTTGGTACTGTACGTGGGGGGGGGGGGGGGGGGGGGGGGGGGAGTTGTTGAGCTGAACCTCACTGGAGTCCTGGGGACTCGTCTGAGAAGAAGACCGGAGCTCCTGGGGTTTGCCAGAGGAGAACCTGCGCAAGAAAGCAACCACGTTAGTGCCTAGCCCAGACGGTGGTGGTGCGGGAAGGCACTCCGATGGTTAAGTCAGTGACGAAGGGAGAAGTTTAGTGGAGAATTCCAGAGAGAGAGAAAGTGCAGTTGAGAGTTTAATGTAGAGAGGGAGTGATCCAGCCCACAATAAAGAGGGTGAGGGCCATATTTATAGGCGAGGGGGCGCGTGCCCTCCACGCGCTCCGAGGTTTCCAAGGCATTAAATGCATGGATTGACGTATGTTTCTCAAGCGGCGCCTCGGCGGCTGCCTTCCTAGAGTTGTCACCTGTCGCTGTCACCGATATTTCCATCAGTCAAGCCCCCCTGCAGGCGTAGCCTGTGGGGTTGGTGGCTTGCCATAAATGCGATGTAAGCGGGGTGGTTGAGACCATTAATTAGCCACTCAGGCTGTCAGGGATGCCTCGATCGAGCCCTCGTCATCTGACGCGACCCCCCTCACGGCACCAAGGTCGATCGACTCTGTAAGGGAAGCCCTCGGGAATAGCCCCCGAGTCCGACCGTAGTTCCCTGCACGGGCTCCCGAGGGGGTCTCATCCGAGGTCTCTGGGGGTCCCCAGACCCGTGGAGCCTGTCCTGAAGTGCCCTTCTGAGGGGAGGCCTAGTAGAGGGTAGAGGGTCCGCCCAAAAGTTCCGAGGACCGCGTCCCCTCCTCGCCGGGAACACGCCTTCGGCCACCGCCGTCCCCTCGGGAGGCCACCTGCCGGGTCAGTGGGTCCTGGCAATCTCTAGCCGCTTTGGTAAGGGTGGTCCCTTCTGACCCCCGTCCCCCTCATCTGGGGTGCAGCCGAGGACAATGAGCCCAAGGGTCCCCGGCTGCTACAATAGCCCCTCAACTTCATCGGCGCTCTGCGGTTGAGGGAGTTGACCAATCCGAGCGACCGTGAGGGGTCTTCAGCCCCAGCCGAGGGCATTGCTCATCCAAGTTCCCCGGATCGGAACGCCACATCGCCTTGAATCAGAAAGGACGTGATGTGACATCGTTTCAGAGGAGACTGTTGGGCCTATCCGATGTCAGAGATTCGGTGACGTGGAATGACATCATCCACCATGTGTCAGCTCAGTATTTGCCCGAGCACCGTCACCTTGGATTCGCGCCAAAGCATTTGAAATAGGTTGACACGTGTCATGCTCTGATTGGTTCGGCTGAGCCGTCGCGCCGTTTCCCGAGCCGGTGCATCGTTACTCCTATTGAATGCGACGGCTGACCCTCTCCCTACCCCACTATAAATACAACTCGGGGAGAGGGGGAAGGCACTGTTACTCTGCCATTTTCGCCCCTCGCCGAAAAATCTTGCACCACCATGGAATCTCAACCGTCTCAAGCCCAGATCTTGCGTCTCAGCCACTTTCACCGCTAAAAGTTGAGGTAAATCACTTCCTCTTCTCGTTTCCTTGCTTTTCAGTACCTTTTCCATGCACTTTGGGCCATTTTTGGCCCTTTTTTAGCGTTTTCAAACTTGCCTCTATTTTGATTGAGTTTTCTGGCGAATTTCACGGCGCTGTACAGCCGCCGTTTTTTGGGCAGGTTGAGTATTCAACGTGTTCTTCTGAGGGCAGGTTGAATACTCAACCTGTTCTTCCGAGGACCCGAGGTATCATGGCCGAGGGGCCCGACTTTCCTACCCGAGTGCACACACCACGACCCAGGTCCAGTCGAGAGTCATCCGAGTGGGTGGGTCCCCCTCAGTTAGTCGTCTGTACTTATGCCCCCATGCATACAGCTGATGGGTTTCTCCGTGCATTCTTTAGGTTCTCGGCTGGATGAGCAACGAGCCCTTTGTTATTTCAGACAGCGACGAGAAACTCGACGAGGAGGCAGTTGCTTACATCAGGGAGCTCGATAATCGGTATCGGAACCGACCCCCGAGTGCACTTAACATCCCCCCCTCCAAACAATCTACCCAGAAGGGTACAGTAGGATGGAAGAGAGAACAAATCCAGGCGCCGAGGCTTCAACGTCTCGGCCGGTCGACAACCCTGGCACCCAAGAGCCTCCGAGTCTCCTGAAGTAGAGATGTATGACCCGGTCATCGAGCCCGCCGTGGTCGTCGACTTAAGCAGTAACGGGGAAGAGGAGGCAGCTCCGAGCAACACCCCTGAACCCGATCCCCCTGAGGGCGGGGAAGGAGAAGAGCAAGCACCGAGGACGCATCACGCTGAACCACCGGCCCTCGCCCTCGGCGCTGACTGGGAGGAAGTTCCCCTCCCTAAATTTGGGGATGAAGAGTGCCCTTACGTGAGGGAGTTTGACCCAGCGCATCCCGACCGCTTGTCGGCCTTCCGAGAGAGGTACGAGATCCCGGCGGACGTGGAGCTGGAGCTTCACTTCGGAGACAAGATCTATTACGGGGATGACCACATCACGGTCCTGCTCATGGCCATCACCGAGGGAGGGCTTCGTTTCCCCTTCCCGAAGATCGTCCGCCAGATGCTCTACTACTACGACCTCGGGCCGCATCAGGTGGTAGTCAACGTGTACCGGGTCTTATTCTCGGTGTTGAAGCTGGCCAAGAGGTACCATATCCCGGCCTCGGTGTATGACGTCCTCGAGATCCACCTCGTAGGCCTCAGCCCGAGGTGCCATCAGTACTACTTCGCTGTCAGGAGTGAATACGACCACCTTATCGGTGACCTCTACGATTTTGAGGAGCACCAGTATAGTTATGTGACGGTGAGGGGGAACTACACGTGGGCCGCCAAGGAACCTCATACCTGGCCCCTCAATCACTGCCGCGGGGAACCCAGTAAGCCGAGACTCTTCTCTTACCCCTCTATTTTCGTTGCCGGTTTGTATGTTTTTTATTATCTTGTGGGGCTCCCGCAGACTTACGAGCTTTCTTTCCTTTTTCCATTGCAGACACCAGCGCCGTCAACAAAAGGCTGCTCGAGCTCTCAGACGACGGTGTGATCCAGGCTCTCCTCGCCCACGGTCAGCAGCAAGCCCACCTCCTCCTCGGTTACACGCCGAGCTACCACGGCTATCTTCACCGAAACAAATCACCGAGGGCCAGCAACCACCGACGGAGGAGGAGAACATCCCTCCCGAACGAAGTGCTAGAGTAGTTGTGGGGACGGGAGGGCAGCCGAGAGTAGAGATGACAGCAGGCACGGGGGATAGGCCAACGCTCCAACAGTTGAGGGCTGCCTCCAGGCGCCAAGCCCGCGGCAGCTCGGTTGCCAAGACAGCCGGGCAAAGGAGGTGCAGGGAAGGGCAGCCGAGCAGTAGCGAGGACCAGGCCTCGAAGAGGCCTCGCGAAGAGGAGAGCCTACCCCTCCAATCTCCTCCAAGGGCCGAAGTCTTACCGCCACCCTCAGTCGCTCAAACCACCTCGGCCGCCACCACAGTCGTGCAACCCATTCCTCGGAGGCAGGTTACTGCACAACGAAAGACTGGGGCAGTCCTGACGTGGCCCCTCCTCCTCCGGTGTGGGCCCCTTCCTTCTTAGGCCGCGGCGGGGCGATCCTTACCGAGGCTGATAGCGTCCAGAGGGACCCTCCGTGGACATCTCCCCCTTGCATGCTTCATCCATTGATGACAACTTCCTGGAGCTCCACAGTTGTTTAGTCAAGGTATTGATTTCTGTTTCCCCGAGGTCCCTTTCTGAATCTTGTACGTTCAATACTGACCCCTCTTTTTCTTTCAGGCGAGCCAGGCCTCCATTGCAGTCCACAAGAAAGCTGTGGCGCTGGCTAAGGCCACAAAGTCCGCCGAGGTGAAACTTAAGGAGTACCGCAAGGCTTCCGAGCAGCTGAAAACGGAGGTTAAGGGGCTCGGGAAAAAGTTGGAGGACATGAGCCTTGACCGGCAAGGCGCCGAGGCCCGCACAAAGGCGGCCGAGGATAGGGCCGCCGCCGCAGAGCGCGATGCTCAAACAGCGGAGGAGAGGGCCAAGGCTACCGAGGAGAAGGCTAAGGAAGCCAGCGAGAGGGCCAAGGTCGCCGAGGACAGGCTGCGAGATCTCCAGGTCGAGCAGCAGGACATGTTGGCCACGGCGGACGAGAATGGCTTTAGGAGGGGGGAATAGGAGGCCGGGAGGCAGTACCTGAAGGAGTCTAAAGAAATTGAATTAGCAGCCTTCAAGAAGGGGTACCGCCTCGGGCACGTCGAGTGCTTCCCCTCGGCCTACACCCGTGGCGTGGATGCCTGCAATGCTCCTTCAGACGCCGAGGCTCAGATTATCCCTTCCATTCCCGAGCCCGAAAGTTCTCGAGATGCCAATGGATGAGCTTGAAGAGGAGGATGGCGGGGCAGGGGGAGATGATAGGGAGATCGAGCAAGACGCCACTACCGAGGACGCCCATGCCGAGGCTTAAAATGTTTAGATTTTATTTTGCTTTTTATTTCAATTTTGTTGAAACTGGCGCCGAACTGTTAAGGCAAGATGCCAGATCTCAGATTTTATAATTTAAACAGGTATCCCGGGGGTCGGCACTGAACGATGCACTACCGCCGAGCTCCCCCCATTTTGATGCTTAATGAATGGCTGCTCCCTTTCTCTTACATAGTCCTGTATCGTGATTTTGATTTTTCTAACTCAGAATGCTAAAGTGATAGTTTGCACCGAGCGTAGGCACTAAGCCGAGCTCGTAGTAAATAGCCCCTCTTCGGGAGGGAGTAAAGCAAGTTTGCTTTCTGCCAAAGATAAGTGTTAGAAAAATCTCTAACGTAGGCTGGGGATCACTTCAAGATAGCCCCTGATCCCTCATCTAAGCCGAGGTGGCACTTTTAGCCGAGCACTAATTAGTGTGCGTTCCCCCCGAGCCCGTATCGGCACGTTCTTGCCTCGGGCAGGGGGTAGGATGATAGCGGGGCCTGGTAGTTCAACCCTAGGTGTCTTGCACTGTAGCTCATCCGAGACCAAACGGTCTGACCCCTACTCCACCGAGCATAGTGGTCTGCCGAACGGAATCCGGTTCCACCGAACACGATTATCCCGTCCGTGAAGGTTTGTTCAACCGAACATAGAGGGTACTCAGAGTACAAAAATGAAGCAGGAAAGAGATGTTCATTAAAATGGTGCCCGTTCGGTTTACAAAGCTTGACTGAGGGCGGAATGAAAGAAGAAAAGAAAAAATGAAAGGCTAACCATAAAACTTCCTAAGCTTGGAGGCGTTCCATGGGTTGCTTACGACCGTGCCGTCCATCTCGGCAAGTTTGTATGCCCCATAGCCGGCCTTGGCCATGATCCTGAACGGGCCCTCCCAGTTAGGCATGAACTTCTTCTTGTTTTTCTTCTGGACCACCTCTCTTAGAACAAGATCATCAACGTTGAAAGGGCGCATCCTGACGTTTTTGTTATAGCCCCGAGCAACCTCTTTGTTGGTAGGCTGCGTACCTGATGTTTGCTTCGTCGCGGAGGTCCTCGACGTGGTTGAGCTCGAAGGCAATGTGTTCCTTGTTAGTAGCAGGGTGGAAGTCTTCGGTGCGATCCGTTGGTGCAGTGACAGCGAGGGGGAGGACCACCTCCATGCCGTAGGCCATTGAGAAGGGTGTTCGGCCAGTACCTCGTCGTGGAGTGGTGCGGTAGCCCCAAAGGACTTTGGGGAGTTCCTGGATCCATTTTCCCCTCTTATTAGTCAATCTTCGTTTAAGGCCAGCGGAAATAGACTTGTTAGAGGCCTCGGCCTGGCCAATCCCCTGGGGGTACGCCACCGTTGAGTTGTTGACGCGAATGTTCTTCTTTTTGCACAGCGTCTTTATGGCCTCGGCCACAAACTGAGTACCGTTACCGAAAATGATGGCGTAGGGGACACCAAATCTGGAGATTATGTTCTTCCAGATGAAGTGCTCCACTTCGGTTGCATTGATGTGGATGAGGGGTTCTGCTTCAACCCATTTTGTGTAGTAGTCCGTAGCAGTGATAAGATGCTTGAATCCGCCGGGGGTGGTGGGGAGGACACCCACAATGTCAAGTCCCCACTACGCAAAGGGCCATGGACTCCACTTCGGATGAAGTGCTCCACTTCGGTTGCATTGATGTGGATGAGGGGTTCTGCTTCAACCCATTTTGTGTAGTAGTCCGTAGCAGTGATAAGATGCTTGAATCCGCCGGGGGCGGTGGGGAGGACACCCACAATCTCAAGTCCCCACTACACAAAGGGCCATGGACTACTAACAGGGTTGAGAGAGAGGGTGGGCTGGTGGAGGAGGGGAGAGTATTTTTGGCAAGCTTCACATTTCTTCACATACTCCTTGGCAGACTTCCTCATTTTGGGCCACCAGTTGCCCTGGGATACAGCGCGCTCGGCCAAGGACCGTCAGCCAGAGTGGTAGCCACTACTGCCCTCATGAAGCTCGTGGAGGACCCTTGGGATCTCCTCCTCATGGAGTACTCGCAGGTCTGGGCCGATGTAGGTGCGCCTGTAGAGTTGGCCAGCGGCGGAGAGAAAGTACGAGTCCGCTTGACACCGAACTCGGTGGGCCGCCTTCGTATCTGTGGGGAGCCGGCTGTCCCGTAGATAGGTGACCAGGGGGTCCATCCAACTGGGACCCGTTGGGGCCACACACATGACGTCCTCCTTCCCTGGCTCGAAGCTTGGGGTAGGATGTCCCCAAGGATGACTGTCCGAGAGCCGCCGACGTCAGAGCATGCCGAGCCGAGGGCAGCGAGGGCATCAGCGTGAGCATTGCGGGCATAGCCAATGTGCCAAAAGTCTACCTTCTTGAAGTCTTCTTGCAGCTTCAGGACATGGCTGAGATATTTGAGCATTTGGCTATCACCGGATCCGTAATCACTGTTGAGCTGACTAATCACCAACATGGAATCGCTATAGACCTGCAGTTCTTCAATACCAAGGTTCAAGGCGAGTCGGAGCCCCGCGATAAGGGCCTCGTACTCGGCCTCATTGTTGGTGGCCGGAAAATCGATGCTCATGGCGCATTCATGGAAGGTGCCCTCGGTCGACACGAGAACTATACCATCCCCTGCCCCTCGGCTGTTCGAGGCACCGTCGACATGCATGCGCCCAGATTCGCCGGCGTAGAGCGTTGCTGTTCTCTGGGGGGATCTCTTGAGGACGAATCCCGGCAGTGCTGGGGTGGATTCATCGGGGGTGGGACTTGCTTCCTCCCTCTTCTGGGCCTCGGCCTCCAACGTTGGGGTGAGCTCGGCCACAAAGTCTGCCAGGGCCTGCCCCTTAATTGCCGTCTGGGGCTCGTAACGGATGTCAAAGTTGGCCAACTCCATTGACCACCTGCAGATCCTGTCCGAGAGGTCCGCCTTCCAAAGTACAGCCTTAAGGGGGTACTCGGTAATGACAATGATCGTGTGGCACTGGAAGTAGGGGAGGAGCTTGCGCTTTGCCGTGACAAGGGCTAGCGTCAACTTCTCTAGTGCGAGTACTTTATCTCAGCTGGGAGCATGGTCTTGCTGGAATAGTAAATGGGCTGTTGGTCCGGTCCCTCCTTCCGGACCAATGCCGAGCTCACCGCATGGTCCGACACTGCCAGGTACAGGTGGAGGTCCTCTTCTTCCCTCGGGGTGACCAGGACGGGCACCTTTCCCATGTACCCCTTGAGCTCGGTGAGAGCTCTGTCGCACTCGGCGTTCCACTGGAACGCTCTCTTGCTAGTTTTGATAGACTCGAAGAATGAACGGCAGGGGTCTGAGGATTTTCTAATAAAGCGATTGAGGGCTGCCGCCATTCCAGTGAGTCTCTGGACCTCCCTGATGGTCGTGGGGGCTTGAAGCCTTTGGATGGCGACAATCTAGTTGGGGTCCGTCTCGATCCCCCGCCAAGTAACGAGGTACCTCAAAAATATTCCCGAGTCTACTCCAAAAGCGCATTTTTCGGCGTTAAGCCGTAGTTTGTGCGTCTTGAGTATTGTGAAGACTTTACCGAGCCTGCTTTTTACCACCATGTCGTCAATATAGGCCTCCATGATGTCCCCAAGCTCTCTCTGGAACATTTTGGAGACCATCCTCTGGTAGGTGGCCCCAGCGTTTTTCAGGCCAAAGGACATTACCTGATAACAATAAGTGCCCCTCGGTGTGATGAAGGCCGTCTTCTCCACGTCCATCCCGTCCATGGCTATCTGGTGGTACCATCGGTAGGCGTCCATAAAGCTCAGCCTAGCATGACCGGCGGTGGCGTCTACTAGTTGGTCTATGCGAGGGAGCGGGAAGCAATCTTTCGGACAGGCATCATTGAAGTTGGTGTAGTCCACGCACACCCGCCACTTGCCCGTCTTCTTTTTTACCACTACGGTATTGGCCAACCAGGTGGGGTATTGTACTTCCCGAATGGCCTCGGCCTTAAGGAGCCTCTGGACTTCCTCCACCATAGCGTCCGAGTGAATGGCCGAGGACGGCCTCGGCCTCTGTACCACCGGTTTCCTAGCCGGATCAACATTGAGTTTGTGCGTGATGAAGTCCGGGCTCACGCTTGGCATTTCATACGGAGTCCACGCAAAAAACCTCGACGTTGTCCTTGAAGAAGTTGACCAGTTCATTGCGCTCGGGATTGGAGAGCTCAGAGCCCACCATAAAGTACCTGCTACCGTCTGCGTTTATCGGTACCCTGATGAGGTCTTCTATGGCCTTTTCCTCGGCCATGAAGCCGACGTCATCAAGGACGGGGGTGGACTCCGGCATTTCAATCCACTAGACCGGCTTCGGCATCCTGCTCTCCTTTCTGTCCCTCACCAGGACGGCATTCACAAAATACTTTTTGGAGGCCATCTGGTTCCCCCAAATAGTCTCCTGCTTCCCGGATGCACAGATGAAACGGACGCACTGGTGGAGGGTGGAGGCGATTGCTCTCATGGCATAGAGCCATCCTCGCCCGAGAATGCCGTTGTAGGGGCTCGGGGAGTCTACTACCGTGAAACATGGAGGGTGATGCTCCCGAGGGGGTACAAGGGGTGCCCCGCAAATCCCACCAACAGGGTGTCCGAAGGGGCCAGCTCATCACGCGTTCGTCCGACGGCCTTAAAAGCCAAATAATAAAGGACGTCCGCGGAGCTCCCCTGATCAATCAGTGTTCTCCGGACGTCTATATCGTCGATCTCGACCTCAACTACGAGGGCATCCTTGTGGGGAAGCTGTAATCCTTCCAAATCCAGCTCGGTGAAGGAGATGGTGTAGGCGTCCTCGGGCTCCTGATACTTCCGCTTCTGGGGTTGCCCGACTGAGAGTACCTGCATTCCCTGTTCTATTTTTGCCAATTCCTGATGCATTGCTTCAACCCTGTCCTTGCTCACCGGGCCGTGGATCGTCTCGACAACCCCTCCCCGTCCTCTCTGCCCCCCCTGCTGGGCCAGCTGCCCCTGTGGTGGCGGGGGAGGCCGGGGTGGCGCTTGGGCTGGGGTCGGAGTCCTGGTGCGGTCGATCCACTCCTCTAGTTGCCCCTCGGCCACCAATCGTTCCAAATGGGCTTTGAACGGTTCGGCAACCGGTTGTGTAATGTCCTACTTCATTGTGGTAGGTGCATTTGCCCCTTTGGGTCGGGTCCAACCCCATTTTGTCCTCTAGGTAGAGAAACCACCTTTTTCTGTCGATCTCCGTGAGTAGCTTGTAGATTGGCAAAGTGAAGACGGTCGTCTTGGCCACGTAGTCATTGTCGTTCCTGGGGGGTCTTTCCCATCCTCCCCCGCTGTTGTTGCCTCTATTGTTGTTGTCTCGGTAGCCCCTGCTTCCGTTTCCACCTCCTTGTTCATTCCTTCCGCCCTTCTTGACATTGTTGACCTGCCTTTTCCCTTCTTTCGGGGAGCTCTTGCTGCCACCCCCCGTGGAAGCTTTACTGACCAAGAACTCCTCTAGTTCCCGGTACCTGTCCACGGTACGCATGAGCTCACTCATGTCCTTTGGGGAGTGCAACATGAGGTCCTTGAAGAGGTCCGAGGAGTCTTCCAGGCCGTTTTTGAACGAGGTGGCCGCTACTTTCTGGTCGCAGTTTTCAACTAGGTTGTACACCTCTCAGTAACGGGCGATGTACTCCTTAAGGGTCTTGTCCGACCCCCTTTTCATGTTCACCAACGCGTCGAGCGTCTTCGGCTGTGTATTGCTTGTCACAAACCGAGACATGAATGCGCACTCCAACTCGTCGAAGTCGGCGACCGACCCCAGGGCCAGTTGGCTATACCACAGGAGAGCGGTGGTCCCGAGACTCATGGAGAAGGTTTTGCACATGAGGGCATCACTATGTCCACAGAGCTCGGAGACCAACCAATACTGTTGCATATGGGTAATGGCGTCGGTGGCGGGCAAACTTTGGGATTTTGAAGCCCCTAGGGGGAATTGCTTCCGCGACCTCGGCCACGAAAGGGGATTGCTTTGCCTTTTCCAGCCGCGAGTCGGATTGGCTGGGACTTGGGCGGTTGAGGTCGACCGTGCGGTATTCCCCGCAGACCCTCTTCGGCTGGAGGCGCGCCTGGTGGCGAACCTCGGGACCGTCGATATGCACGATGCTTCGCTCGGATGAGCGCCTCTTGGCGCCAGCCTCACGGACACCTCGTGCATCATCTCCCGTGCGGGGGTGCCCCACTTCCTGCTCGGCGCGGTAGACCTTGGCATCCCCTGTGCGAGTGTTGACGAGCACTATGCTTCCACCCTCGCTCCTTGTGCTTAGAGGAGGTCTCCTGGTCCTCATTCGACCGCCAGACTTCAAGGTCATGGGTTGGTTCCTGGCTTGCTTCATGGCCAGCACCACCTTTCTTAACAAGGCCAATTCAGCCTCGATGGTAAGGGGGGAGGAGGAGGTAATGCTTCCCTCTAAGCAGGAGTAGTGAGGTGGTCAAGGGATACTACATCTCTGTTCATACTGAACAGAACGTTCTCCATCCCAGCGTTACTGGGGCCGGCGCCGTTGGGAGCCACCGTGACCGTTCCGTCCCGGTTAAGGACAGGGGAGAGGGTAAGCCCCAAGTCGCTTCTGACTTGGTGGTACTTGTTGCGGTCAGAGCTATTAATGTATTCTCCGGCGGCGTCGAATGCATCCATGCCAAGAGTGAGGTCAGCCATCTTTCGAGAGAGGTTTTGAACTAGGATGAAGCACCACCACTAAAGAGAGAAGAGAGGCTGGGAGAGAGAACTCAGTCCCCAGCAGAGTCGCCAATTGTGGGGGCGCGCTTCACCGGAATGACCTCTTTGGCCGTCTGGTACTGTACGTGGGGGGGAGTTGTTGAGCTGAACCTCACTAGAGTCCTGGGGACTCATCGAAGAAGAAGACCGGAGCACCTGGGGTACGCCAGAGGAGAACCTACGCAAGAAAGCAACAACGTTAGTGCCTAGCCCGGACAGTGGTGGTCCGGGAAGGCACTCCGATGGTTAAGTCAGTGACGGAGGGAGAAGTTTAGTAGAGAATTCCAAAGAGAGAGAAAGTGCAGTTGAGAGTTTAATGTAGAGAGGGAGTGATCCAGCCCACAATAAAGAGGGTGAGGGCCATCTTTATAGGTGAGGGGGCGCGTACCCTCCACGCCCTCGGGGGCTCCACGCGCTCCGAGGTTTTTAAGGCATTAAATTCATGGATTGACGTATGTTTCTCAAGCGGCGCCTCGGCGGCTGCCTTCCCAGAGTTGTCACCTGTCGCCGTCACTGATATTCCCATTAGTCAAGCCCCCCTACAGGCGTAGCCTGTGGGGTTGGTGGCTTGCCATAAATGCGATGTGAGCGGGGTGGTTGAGACCATTAATTAGCCACTCAGGCTGTCAGGGATGCCTCGATCGAGCCCCCGTCATCTGACGCGACCCCCCTCTCGGCACCGAGGTCGATCGACTCTGTAAGGGAAGCCCTCGGGAACAGCCCCCGAGTCCGACTGTAGTTCCCGGCTCGGGCTCTCGAGGGGGTCTCACCCGAGGTCTCCGGGGGTCCCTAGACCCATGGAGCCTATCCTGAAGTGCCCTTCTGAGGGGAGGCCTAGCCGAGGGTAGAGGGTCCGCCCAAAGTTTCGAGGACCGCGTCCCCTCCTCGCCGGGAACAAATCCTTCGGCCACCGCGGTCCCCCTCGGGAGGCCACCTGCCGGGTCAGTGACCCCCGTCCCCCTCATCTAGGGTGCAGCCGAGGACAATGAGCCCAAGGGTCCCCGGCCGCTACACCCACATAAATGGCACCAAGAGATTGTTTGACGAAATTACCCCTAAGGGTGAAAACTGTATAATATGAGTGCAATAATTTGGTTTAAGAGTGCAACATATATGAAGTAATTTGGTTTGTATTCAAGGTGCAATGGAAATGGACCCAGGGTACAATATTGTGATCTATTTCCAGAAAATTTGGTTTCACTACACAATGGCAACCCCATTTAGACCAACACGAGTGCAATCCTTTTTGTTTGGGTGTGCAACACACTTGCATGCAAGGTGCAATGGAAATGGACACATGGTGCAACGCGAAGAATCTATTTCCAGAAAGTTTGTTTTTTATTGTGAGTGCAATACAATTACATTCAAAGTGCAATAACAATGGACTCAACGTGCAATGCTGGGACCAAATTGTTACCATTCATGCATGAATATGAGCACCTTGTATAAAATAATGCTCTTGTATCCCCTCATATCATGTCCAAAAAATCAAACACGGCTTTGGCAAAAAAATTAAAAAAAAAAAAATTTACATCCCTGATTTGGTCCAGATAAACAAGGCAAGCATTCCATCACTTTTCTCATTTCCCATCACCGCCAAAAATGGAGGAAAATTCATAGTCGAAGCCGGACACCTACTCAAAATCTCTGAAAGGCTCTTGCAAGGCCGAGACTCCAACGAATCTAGAGACTTCGCGATCCTGGCCTAAGAAGCCGACCCGTTTCTCAACGGCACCGACCAGATCTTTTTCGTCGCCGACGTCCTTATCTTGGCGGAGAACCGGCTCAACAATCACGACTGGTGGTAGGCCGCCGCCGCGGCGCAATAGAGAGAGCACAGAGTGAGAGGCAGTGGGAAGGGTAGGCGACTTGCGAATGGGGTGCCTGCGTTTGATTTGGGGTTGGAGGAGTGTGGTGGATTTGTGAAGAATTTTGAAGGCAGGGTTGTTTTTGTCTGCTTAAAAATGTTGTTCCATGAAATTGTAAATTATTTTCTTCTACCCATTAAGTAATGATTTCCAAAAACCTTGTCATGACTCCCGAAATCTTTGCCCCATTTCCCACTGTCCTGTCATTGGCCATTTGAAAAATATAAGCAATTTTTCAAAGTGTGCGAGATTTTGAGGGGAGTCATTGTCACGTGTCCATGCGTATAAGGCGGTGGTACAAAACGTATAGTACTTCTCTAACAAAAGAAAACGTTGTGGCCAAACATTGACTAGTAGTTATTTAGATTTTTCTATTGTCAATATTATTGAAGGGGAAATGACAAATAAGTGGGGGAAAAGGGGCAACCTATTGCACTCTCATGACAAGAATATTCTTGGCAATTACTTCCTAGATAACAAGGAAAACTGTATAATATGAGTGCAATAATTTGGTTTGAGAGTGCAACATATATGAAGTAATTTGGTTTGTATTGAAGGTGCAATGGAAATGGACCCAGGGTGCAATATTGTGATCTATATCCAGAAAATTTGGTTTCACTACACAATGGCAACCCCATTTAGACCAATACGAGTGCAATCCTTTCATTTGGGTGTGCAACACACTTGCATACAAGGTGCAATGGAAATGGACTCAGGGTGCAATGTTGAGAATTTATTTCCAAAAAGTTTGGTTTGACTACACTGGCAATCCCATCTAGAACAACATGAGTGCAATTTTTTTGTTTGGGTGTGCAACACACTTGCATGCAAGGTGAAATAGAAATGGACACATGGTGCAACGCGAAGAATCTATTTCCAGAAAGTTTGTTTTTTATTGTGAGTGCAATACAATTACATTCAAAGTGCAATAAAAATGGACTCAACGTGCAATGCTGGGACCAAATTGTTACCATTCATGCATGAATATGAACACCTTGTATAAAATAATGCTCTTGTATCCCCTCATGTCATGTCCAGAAAATCAAACACGCCTTCGGCAAAAAAATAAAAAAATTTACATCCCTCATTTGGTCCAGATAAACAAGGCAAGCATTCCCAAACTTTTCTCATTTCCCATCACCGGCAAAAACGAAGGAAAATTCATAGTCGAAGCCGAACACCTACTCAACATCTCTGAAAGGCTCTTGCAAGGCCGAGACTCCAACGGATCTAGAGACTTCGCGATCCTGGCTCAGGAAGCCGACTTGTTTCTCGACGGCACCGACCAGATCATTTTCGTCGCCGACGTCCTTATCGTGGCGGAGAACCGGCCCAACAATCACGACTGGTGGTAGGCCGCCGCCGCGCAATAGAGAGAGCACAGAGTGAAAGGCAGTGGGGAGGGTAGGCGACTTGCGAAAGGGGTGTTTGCGTTTGATTTGGGGTTGGAGGAGGGTGGAAGATTTGTGAAGGCAGGGTTTTTTTTGTCTGCTTAAAAATGTTGTTCCATGAAACTGTAAATTATTTTCTTCTACCCATTAAGTAATGATTTCCAAAAACCTTGTCATGACTCCCGAAATCTTTGCCCCATTTCCCACTGTCCTGTCATTGGCCATTTGAAAAATATAAGCAATTTTTCAAAGTGTGCAAGATTTTGAGGGGAGTCATTGTCACGTGTCAATGCATATAAGGCGGTGGTACAAAACGTATAGTACTTCTCTAACAAAAGAAAACGTTGTGGCCAAACATTGACTAGTAGTTATTTTGATTTTTCTGTTGTCAATATTATTGAAGGGGAAATGACAAATAAGTGGGGGAAAAGGGGCAACCTATTGCACTCTCATGACAAGAATATTCTTGGCAATTACTTCCTAGATGACAAGGAAAAAAATAATCCCACATAAGTGGCACCAAGAGATTGTTTGACGAAATTACCCCTTAGGGTGAAAATTGTATAATATGAGTGCAATAATTTGGTTTGAGAGTGCAACATATATGAAGTAATTTGGTTTGTATTCAAGGTGCAATGGAAATGGACCCAGGGTGCAATATTGTGATCTAGTTCCAGAAAATTTGGTTTCACTACACAATGGCAACCCCATTTAGACCAACACGAGTGCAATCCTTTTGTTTGGGTGTGCAACACACTTGCATACAAGGAGCAATGGAAATGGACTCAGGGTGCAATCTTGAGAATTTATTTCCAAAAAGTTTGGTTTGACTACACTGGCGACCCCATCAGGAACAACATGAGTGCAATTTTTTTGTTTGGGTGTGCAACACACTTGCATGCAAGGTGCAATAGAAATGGACACATGGTGCAACGCGAAGAATCTATTTCCAGAAAGTTTGTTTTTTATTGTGAGTGCAATACAATTGCATTCAAAGTGCAATAAAAATGGACTCAACGTGCAATGCTGGGACCAAATTGTTACCATTCATGCATGAATATGAACACCTTGTATAAAATAATGCTCTTGTATCCCCTCGTATCATGTCCAGAAATCAAACACGCCTTTGGCAAAAAAATAAAAAAATTTACATCCCTCATTTGGTCCAGATAAACAAGGCAAGCATTCCCAAACTTTTCTCATTTCCCATCACTGGCAAAAATGGAGGAAAATTCATAGTCGAAGCCGGACACCTACTCAAAATCTCTGAAAGGCCCTTTCAAGGCCGAGACTCCAACGGATCTAGAGACTTCACGATCCTGGCCTAGGAAGCCGACCCGTTTCTCAACGGCACCGACCGGATCTTTTTCATCGCCGACGTCCTTATCGTGGCGGAGAACCGACTCAACAATCACGACTGGTGGTAGGCCGCCGCCGCGCAATAGAGAGAGCACAGAGTGAGAGGCAGTGGGGAGGGTAGGCGACTTGCGAAAGGGCTGTCTGCGTTTGATTTGGGGTTGGAGGAGTGTGGTGGATTTGTGAAGAATTTTGAAGGCAGGGTTTTTTTTGTCTGCTTAAAAATGTTGTACCATGAAACTGTAAATTATTTTCCTCTACCCATTAAGTAATGATTTCCAAAAACCTTGTCATGACTCCCGAAATCTTTGCCCCATTTCCCATTGTCCTGTCAATGGCCATTTGAAAAATATAAGCAATTTTTCAAAGTGTGTGAGATTTTGAGGGGAGTCATTGTCACGTGTGCATGCATATAAGGTTGTGGTACAAAACGTATAGTACTTCTCTAACAAAAGGAAAAGTTGTGGCCAAATTGCTATATTGTGGTACAAAACGTATAGTACTTCTCTAACAAAAGCAGTTTTCCAGAAAGTTTGTTTTTTATTGTGAGTGCAATACAATTACATTCAAATTGCAATAAAAATGGACTCAACGTGCAATGCTAGGACCAAATTGTTACCATTCATGCTTGAATATGAACACCTTGTATAAAATAATTGCTTGACCGACTGGGTGACTAAAAATAAAGATGCGTCCCAAGCGTAGGACTCTCGACCAGTGTAGCACAATATCCAGAAGTACCGGAGTCGAACCACAGAGACAACTAACGGTGTTTGACTCAAAAGTGTTGAATTTTAGTTTAACCCGGCTCTTAGGTAGCCTCCCCTTGTTCAATGAGATTAATTAACTAAGTTACTGAACTAATTTAACTGGATATGGATTAAAAGGGAGAGTACAGCCGAGGGAACCCAGCGTCCGCGACTAGCCTAACCAATGTTTACTCGGGCCACAATTATTCATTTTACTGATTTCAGAATAAGAAAAAGGATCCCTAAAAAATGCGCACCACCTGTCACCAGATTCCGTGCGCATTCGAGTTCCGGCGATGCCTGGGTTTTGTTTGTTAGAAGAGTTTTCGTTTCCTAAAATTGCTCAAAAATCAAGTTAATTCGGTCCCGAGGTAGAACATCGATTAGTCTAGCTGCGAAGCGCCTTTGCCCCGCAGTCGCACTCTATACGACTACTCGCTCATGGCTTTAATAACTGCAGAAATTATATTGAACCTAGATCTAGACATGCTCGGAGAATGAAAATAAGAACAGAAAACAATACCGCTAATTGCAAGGAGACAATGAAGTTGAATATCACACGAGAGCACCAATCCAACAGCTGGAAATCTGAAAATCTTAATTAAACTTGAATGTTGAATGTTGAATTCAAAACTGCAGCCGAACTTTAGAATAATAAAACCAAAAATCAATATGTGGAACCCTAACTCGAGTTCTAAGAGAGTATTTATACCAAATCCCTTAATTACGATCGAAAACCAAAACTGTTTAAAATTGGAGCAGCCACTAAGGACCTCGGTAGCGCTACACTGATTATGGTGTAGCGCTCCCGAACCAGTTATAGCTTTTGACCCGTTGACCTCAACCCTTGAACTGTTGACCCCTTAGTCCCGCGGTAGTGCTACACCACTTTTGGTGTAGCGCTCGCGGATCTTCTGTTCATTCTTTGAGCCTTCTTGTGCCATTCTTGAGCGCTCCAGAGAAATAGGGTAGCGCTCCCGATGGGTTACGATCATTTCCACACGAAATCCACCTCAACACCTAGCCTCCTCAGCCTTTCTCACTCTCGGTCTACGTGCATGCCTTTCCAATATCTCGAAATTTGTGTCAACATCCCTCGATTTCCTGCAAATTATGCTCAACAAACAAAACCACCATGTGCACATATCAAATGGAAAATGAGGCTTGAACCGCACGTCTAACATGCCAAATTACCCTACTTAGGCGCTCAAAAGTACGCTTTCCACGCGCCTATCAATAATGCTCTTGTATCCCCTCATATCATGTCCAGAAAATCAAACACGCCTTTGGCAAAAAAATAAAAAAATTTACATCCCTCATTTGGTCCAGGTAAACAAGGCAAGCATTCCCAAAAATGGAGGAAAATTCATAGTCGAAGCCGGACACCTACTCAAAATCTGTGAAAGGCTCTTGCAAGGCAGAGACTCCAACGGATCTAGAGACTTCGCGATCCTGGCCTAGGAAGCCGACCCGTTTCTCAACGGCACCAACCATATCTTTTTCATCGCCGACGTCCTTATCATGGCGGAGAACCGGCTCAACAATCACGACTGGTGGTAGCCCGCCACCGCGCAATAGAGAGAGCACAGAGTGAGAGGCAATGGGGAGGGTAGGCGACTTGCGAAAGGGGTATCTGCGTTTGATTTGGGGTTGGAGGAGTGTGGTGGATTTGTGAAGAATTTTGAAGGCAGGGGGTTTTTTGTTTGCTTAAAAATGTTGTACCATGAAACTGTAAATTATTTTCCTCTACCCATTAAGTAATGATTTCCAAAAACCTTGTCATGACTCCAGAAATCTTTGCCCCATTTCCCACTGTCCTGTCATTGGCTATTTGACAAATATAAGCAATTTTTCAAAGTGTGTGAGATTTTGAGGGGAGTCATTGTCACGTGTGCATGCTTATAAGGCTGTGGTACAAAACGTATAGTACTTGTCTAACAAAAGAAAACGTTGTGGCCAAAGATTGACTAGTAGTTATTTTGATTTTTCTGTTGTCAATATTATTGAAGGGGAAATGACAAATAATTGGGGAAAAGGGGCAACCTATTGCACTCTCATGACAAGAATATTCTTGGCAATTACTTCCTAGATGACAAGGAAAAAAATAATCCGACATACGTGGCACCAAGAGATTGTTTGACGAAATTACCCCTTGGGGTGAAAACTGTACAATATGAGTGCAATAATTTGGTTTGAGAGTGCAACATATATGAAGTAATTTGGTTTGTATTCAAGGTGCAATGGAAATGGACCCAGGGTGCAATATTGTGATCTATTTCCAGAAAATTTGGTTTCACTACACAATGGAAACCCCATTTAGACCAACACGAGTGCAATCCTTTTGTTTGGGTGTGCAACACACTTGCATACAAGGTGCAATGGAAATGGACTCAGGGTGCAATCTTGAGAATTTATTTCCAAAAAGTTTGGTTTAACTACACTGGCAGCCCCATCTAGAACAACATGAGTGCAATTTTTTTGTTTGGGTGTGCAACACACTTGCATGCAAGCTGCAATAGAAATGGACACATGGTGCAACGCGAAGAATCTATTTCCAGAAAGTTTGTTTTTTATTGTGAGTGCAATACAATTACATTCAAAGTGCAATAAAAATGGACTCAACGTGCAATTTTGGGACCAAATTGCTACCATTCATGCATGAATATGAACACCTTGTATAAAATAATGCTCTTGTATCCCCTCATATCACGTCCAGAAAATCAAACACGGCTTTGGCAAAAAAATAAAAAAATAAAAAAATTTACATCCCTCATTTGGTTCAGATAAACAAGGCAAGCATTCCCAAACTTTTCTCATTTACCATCACCGACAAAAATGGAGGAAAATTCATAGCCGAAGCCGGACACCTACTCAAAATCTCTTAAAGGCTCTTGCAAGGCCAAGACTCCAACGGATCGATCTAGAGACTTCGCGATCCTGGCCCAGGAAGCCGACCCGTTTCTCGACGGCACCGACCAGATCTTTTCCGTCACCGACGTCTTTATCGTGGCAGAGAACCGGCTCAACAATCACGACTGGTGGTAGGCAGCCGCCGCGCAATAGAGAGAGCACAGAGTGAGAGGCAGTGGGGAGGGTAGGCGACTTCCGAAAGGGGTGTCTGCGTTTGATTTGGGGTTGGAGAAGTGTGGTGGATTTGTGAAGAATTTTGAAGGCAGGGGGTTTTTTGTTTGCTTAAAAATGTTGTACCATGAAACTATAAATTATTTTCCTCTACCCATTAAGTAATGATTTCCAAAAACCTTGCCATGACTCCCGAAATCTTTGCCCCATTTCCCACTATCCTGTCATTGGCCCTTTCAAAAAATATAAGCAATTTTTTAAAGTGTGTGAGATTTTGAGGAGAGTCATTGTCACGTGTCCATGCATATAAGGCTGTGGTACAAAACGTATAGTACTTCTCTAACAAAAGAAAACGTTGTGGCCAAACATTACTAATAGTTATTTTGATTTTTCTGTTGTCAATATTATTGAAATATAAGAATGCTACTATGATTTTGAGGGGGGAAATCCATAGCGCGTTCTGACGAAAGAAATACTAGTTTTGACCCTCTTTGTTTGGCTATAAAATGCGATTCACATCCCAACATTCTCGTTACCGTTGATCCATCCAAAACCCAATTTGGAGAGAGAGAGAGAGAGAATGGGTTCCCTGACGAACAAAGAGAAGCCTCATGTAGTATGCATCCCCTATCCAGCACAAGGCCACATTAACCCAATGCTGAAACTAGCAAAACTCCTCCACTACAAAGGCTTTCATATCACCTTTGTTAACACAGAGTTCAACCACAAACGCCTCGAAAAATCCCGGGGCCTCGGGGCCCTAACTGGAATCCCCTCATTCCGGTTCGAGACCATACCTGACGGACTCCCTGAGTCCGACCCGGATGCTACCCAAGACATCCCTGCCCTTTGTGAGTCCTGCAATAAAAACTTCTTGGCTCCTTTCAGAGATCTTCTGTCCAACTTAAATGATACCGCTTCCTCAAATGTCCCACCCGTGACTTGTATAGTCTCTGATGGGGCACTGCCCTTCACACTGGTCGCGGCTGAAGAATTGGGCATTCCGGATGTTCTTTTATGGACAACTAGTGTCTGTGGTTTCATGGGCTACGTTCAGTATCGCGGCCTTATCGAAAAGGGATATACGCCACTCAAAGGTACTTAATTGTTCGCAATGTTGTTAGCATAATGCAACTATATACGTATATATCATCCTCCCGAATTGATGGTAGTGTCCTAGGAAAAAATGTGCAATTTTGGGATTAAAAAAAAAAATACTTCCATTTATTTTTATTAACCTTTTTACCAAATTAAAGAACTAGTACAGATTTTTAATTTGGTAAGAAGAAACTCAAAAAATTGTATATTGGAGTACATTATTTTTTGATCCAAAAATTACACTTCTTTACAGTTCAAAAAAATTACACTTCTTTTTGTAGGGAACAACTATTTTGGGACGAATGGAGTTTATATATCAAATTTTCTCAATTGCTAAAATCAAGTACATCATCATTGCACCTTTCTCACTAACTTTTATCTCCACTTTACACCTTTCATATCAACTTTTACCTTCACTTTCCAAAATTATCATCTATTTTTACCCACTAACTTTTCAAAAGGACAAAATAATAATTGTACATATCTTTATCCATTAACTTTGCAAAATTCACCTATTAAGAGACAATCGACACTAAAATAGGGACGGAGGGAGTAATATACTTGCAAGCTGGGCACATAGGTGTGTGTGGTATGAAATCTGAAAGAACTGTTGTCGAAGATATTGGGCTGATGCAATACAGAAAAGGTTCTTCAAATTTTCTCTAGACGAACATCTACAAGAAATAAGTGCACTTTTAATGCTATGTGAACGTTTGCTAATGAAATTAACGATACGCTAAGTATACCGATTTGATTTATAAAATGAAACAAATGATGCTCAATACGTACTCTGGCTTGACAACTCTGATCATGATCTAAATTACGTCATTTTAACACTAATATATAGAAATGATCCACCATACGAACTTTATATTATGATCTCATCTGAAGATTACTTTCACATATAACATGTGTTTAGGAGTCATTTTTAGCTTTTCATTTTTAACTTTTTGGCTTTTTGGACCTTTTGAGTTATTGTCAGAATGTATTTTAAATCTGGTAGGAGTGTTTGGGAGAAATGTGCAGAATGCATTTTGCAACAGTAGTAGTGTTTGAGAGATACGTGCAGAATACATTTTAAAGGTCTTCTTATTAATCAAAATGGGAAAAATAGAAAATGAGAAGTCAAAAAGCAACTCTCAGCCTACTTTTACATTCTCTTCTCTAAACCTAAAAATGAAGAATAGGTTATCCTAGAACTCATTTTCCTTCACATCAGCCAAACACCTAAAACTAGAAAAGCCAATAATGAAAATGCAAAAAAGAGGGGGCCAAGCACCTTCATGTGTCTTTGAATAATGTAGATCTTAATTGGACAACTTGCTGAATAATGTAGATCTTGACTTCAAATAATGTAGACAAAACTTAATTAGCTAGACAACTTCATGTGTCTCTTTGACTAATGTAGACAAAACTTAATTAGCTAGACAACTTCATGTGTCTTTGAATAATGTAGACATTAGCTAGACAACTTCAGTACGTATAGTTGCCAACTGATACTACGGTGGATATTCAAGTGGCAAGGGAATATTCCATGTGAGCTGATTAGTTAGCTAGTTAAGGTGGTTAATAAAGTGGTTAATAGTGCTTTGCTTTGGATTAGTTAGTTAGAAAGGGCAGTTAGTTAAACCTGCCTTTCAAACTTATAACATGTGTCTTTCAGGGCAGTTGGTTAAGCCTTGAAGGATACCTTTAGCTGTCCTCTATTTACTATCTGTACCATCTTCACCCACCCTGTAATTGTCTCTCTCCCTGTCGAGAAATTTTTCAATACCGGGAGGGTACCACGTGATACCTCCTCAGCGCATCTAGGCCGCCTATTTTAGCTTTGGGCGGTTTGGATTTGGAGAGAGATTGAGGAGAGAGAGTATTTTGATCTCGACCTTCCAATACACTTTTGGACGGCTCGGATGCAATGTTTGGGTACCACGTAGACTCGGCCACGTGGTACCCAGTAGGTACCCGAAAATTTTTCCTCCTTGTCGCTTTTTGGTCAATTTACAGTATTGTTCAAATGATTTATGTGCCAATGAAAGAATGAGATCTTTCGAAGAAATTAGGCTGACACAAATGCAGCGAAAAAAAAAAAACTGACAAAATTCCAACCAGCTTTCGGAGGGCAAACATCCACAAGAAACAAGTAAAAAAAAATTTTTAATCACGTTTCAACTTTTTTTAATGTAATTTATGATACTCAATACGTATCCCGGTTTAATTTGTAAATTGAAATGAATAATGCGTGATACATACAGTATTCTGATTTGACAATTCTGATCGTGACCCAAATGATGTAAATTTAACACGGATCTGAATGAGTAGAGTATATATATATATGATAATTTTATCTGTAAATTAATTACTTTAGACGACTTCATGTACTAGCTTTGAATAATGTCTATCAAGTTGATTGTTGATGAATCCATTTTCTTCCAATGTGCAGACGCGAGCTACCTTACAAACGGTTACTTGGACACAGTAATAGAGGGTATACCCGGCATGGAAGGAATACGACTGAAGGATTTTCCGAGTTTTGTCCGGACGACTGACCCTAACGATTTTATGAACCAATACGTATTGAATGTAATGGACAACGTTCACAAAGCCTCGGCTATTATTTTCAACACATTCGAGAAACTCGAGCATGAAATTTTGGAATCACTCTCTTCCAGATATCCTCCTATGTACACGGCCGGGCCGTTACACCTACTCATTAATCAAATCAAAGACGATGATGGCCTAAGTTTGTTAGGTTCAAATCTTTGGAAAGAAGAGCCCCAATGCCTTGAATGGCTCGACTTGAATGAACCCAACTCTGTTGTTTACGTGAACTTCGGAAGCATCACGGTAATGACGCCAAACCAAATGGTAGAGTTTGCTTGGGGGCTTGCTAATAGCAATCATCCATTTTTATGGGTTATAAGGCCAGATCTAGTCTCCGGCAAGACATCAGATCTTCCGCCGGAGTTCTTGGAGATGACGAAAGACCGGGGGTTACTAACAAGTTGGTGCCCGCAAGAAAAAGTCCTAGCCCATCCGTCTGTCGGAGGGTTTTTGACTCATTGTGGATGGAATTCGACTCTGGAAAGCATATCTAGTGGGGTGCCAATGGTTTGTTGGCCGTTTTTCTCCGAGCAACAGACTAATTGTTGGTTTTCGTGCGGTAAATGGGGCGTCGGGATGGAAATAGACAGTGACGTTAAGAGAGAGAGAGTTGAGGGGATTGTGAGGGAGTTGATGGTTGGGGACAAGGGGAAGGAGATGAAGAGAAGAGCCATGGAATGGAAGAAATTCGCTGAAGAGGCTACTCAAAGTTCTTCGATGATGAATCTTGATAAAATAATCAACCAAGTGCTTCTTCCTCCAAGACATTAGGTTAAATGATAATGATAATATTGTAACAATGTAATCACCACATTGTATTTGAATATTATTTGATGAATCCAGTTCTTCATAATAATGTGCCACATTGTATTTGAGTATTATTTGATGAATGCAGTTCTTAATAATAATGTTTTAAAAGTTGTACATAACTGATTGGTTTGACCGGGTTGAACTATCGACCGGTTCTTGTTTCGGTCAGGATTACCAACTAGATCTATGATTCAAAATTGGCTTCTACAACTAGAAGAAGTGAGCGGAGAGTTCTAGAGAGAGTGAGAACGAGATAAGTGTGTAGGGATGGCCATCTCGGCCGATCCGCCCCGATCCAACCCGTCCCCTCCCCGAATGAATAGAGAATTTGGGGATCGGGTAGAGGATGGGGATTATTTTTTTAAAAATTCAGGGATCGGGTAGGGGATGGTATTGTCAGTCCCCTACCCAATCCCCGCCCCTCCCCGCATCCCCATTCACTCATATATATTAATATATATGTATATATATATATATATATATATATATATATATATATATATATATATATATATATATATATATATATATATAGATCCAACGGCTGGTAAAGGAAATGGGATCTCGCGGGTCAAAATTACCCACACGGGTCAGGATCTGGGTTATAATTACCCACGCGGGTCAAAACCCCCCCAAACCCCATTCCATCCTCATTACACGTTATTTTAGAGAGAGAGAGAGGCAATCGAAGAAGACAAAGAGCACAGCTTGAAATCGAACAAGAAATCAGGGTCTCTCTAGAATCGACATTGAAGGTATGTCTCTCTCTCTCTCTGGTTCGAAAATCTAGGGTTTCGAAAATCTAATCTAGTGTTACGAAAATGTAGGGTTTCGAAAATCTGGAATTACTTGTACGCAAGCGTGCGAGTTTGATCTATATATTTCCAGCATCTATTAAAGTTTTATTTCTCCTTGGTAGTAAGTGATATGAACCTCTCCATTGTATCATCTGCTTGAAATTCCCTATTTTAACGATTTCCCCTTTTTTCCTTTGATGAGACCTTTTAATTTAGTTCCTAATACTTTCTCCCCATTGATGATTGTGTTTGAAAAGATGTTTGTATTTCAAACTTCAGATTCACTGTAAATTCGGACCAAGAATCACTTTTATTGAGTCATCTCGACTGGAGTTGGAGTTACATATTTGACACTTGACTGCATAATATCCTGAGAAAAAAATTGCTAGAGAAATATAAATTGCAGGTATAAGTTTGTGAAACTGGGTTTCTTAGTCAAAGCTCAGAATAGAATTCTTAGTTTTTTACCATGGAATAACTTAGAATTCTTAGTTTTTCCACAGCAATGCCATATTGGGTGGTATTCGTTGGCCGTAAACCAGGAATTTATACAACTTGGGAGTAAAGCTTAGGTTAATGGATATCCGGATAACGACCACAAAAGGTACACTTTGCTTGCCGATGCCGAAGAAGCGTTGTGCAAGTATCATGAAGATAAATATTACGACCGAACCCAGCATCAAGCTACGATTGGTGGTTCTACTTCAGCAAGGGCATTGGAAGATGAATTCGTGGCGGAGCGCGAGGCCAATAGTCGATGTTTGTGCCATGTTATAATTTTTTTTCTAGGTTTCGTAACTTGTATGTTGTTGGCGTATGTATTCGATTCCGAATGATGGTGTGTGTTATTTTAAATACCACGTTCCTTTTTTTTCCCTTCATGTCAATTGAATTTGCAGATATGTTCCTCTTTCTGTTGTTTTTATGGATGCACATGGTTGGAAAGCTTGAATTCTTGTTGGCTTGATGTCTAGGAATAAGAAAGCTTAAATTCTTGTTGGCTGCAAAATTTTGTTGACAAGGAGTAAGAACCTGGACACTAAATAAGGGAAACTATGGTAGAAGCATAACCCCAGGGGTCATTTTTTGGCAAAGGCAGACGTGAAGTAGAGACCAAAATTGGCAAAGGCAGACCCGGACACTAAAAGGGACACTAAATTTTGTTCGCACGGGCAGACCCAAATTGTTCCTCTTTTTTCTTTCATCGTTTTCTACTTATATGACTCATGTTTTATGGACACAGTTGCTGAACTCACTTCCTTGCTTTGACATAAAAGATTACCCAAATCAGAGATCCTTGTATGGATCATCAGTTCACCACAGCCAGCAGGTTGCTAAATTCATGTTAACTAAAGCAATAAGAAGCAGCAGGTTCCCAATTTCACCAAGCAAGATGAGCAATACAAATTCAACTTACAAGTAGCCAAATTCAAGTCACAAGATGACCAATACAAATTCAAGTTACAGGTAGCCAAATTCAGAAGTAACACTAATCTGGGCAGCAAGAACCCAGGTTTTGAAAACAAAGTATTTCCAGTGAATGATCCAGTGAGCAGCAAAAACCAACAGTGACTGATCCAGTGAGCATTTCTAGTGACTATCCAGTGAGCGTGTCCAGAGACTGATCCAGTTTACCACAACCAGTGAGCGACTCCAGTGAGCATTTCCAGTGACTTATCCCATCCTGAAAAGAAAGTACAAAAACCAAATTACAAGAGCTAAGAAATTTGCAACTAGAAATACCAAATTACAAACACTTACAATCATCGTCAACATCAATGCCAATGGACTCGTCCTCATCATCCTCCACATTCAACTCGTCCTCATCATTCAATCTAACACTTTGCGAAGACCTAAGAAAAAATACAGGAAGTAACATTTAAATAACAATAATATTCAAGTTTTGAATAATGAAATGAACATATTTAGATGCATACACGTACGTTCCAAGAAGTTTTGGACAATTTCTTTTGTCATGCTTTTGCCCCACTAATCCACAACCATTGCAACGCCTAGCCTTCTTGACAGCCTTCTCTTTTCCTCCTTCAACCGTTTACCACAACCCTTTGTCCTAATTCGAAATGGTTCTTTGAGACTACTTTGGCTCTCAAGAGGAGTAGGCATTTGGATACTTTGGCTCTCAGGAGGAGTAGGGGTAGGCATTTGGATACTTTGGCTCTCCGTTGCACGCAATTCAACCACATCATCCGTTGCACGGTTCCCTTCCGCATTTTCTTTTGCACGCTTCTTGGCTACAAACCTCTTTTGAGCTGCTAACAATAATTCTTTCAACTCTTCTGTATCATCTTCACTTAAGACAGCTTCATCAATAACATTAGACGCAAGTTGAAAGAGACTATTGCGCCTCACTAACAAAGAAATGTCACAAATTTCATTAACCGTCCCACCTAAGTCATCCATAACTCTGGTAGATTTAGCAAATTTAGTCCACCTCCGCAAGATGTACTGTTCAGGTAATTCCGTAACCTGCTTTTTCGTGAAGTATGCCAACATATGGCGACATGGAATTCCATCACTTTCAAACATCTTACAACTACATTTGACCAAGTTTGATGACTTCTCTAACGAAAGCTCACGACCCATTGAATCACCCTTTTTTACCCTCTGAACGTTGTACAAACAACGGTGGTCATCCTTTAATGTACTTTTCACCACATACTTGCCACTTTCAACCAATTGCTCCTAAAACTTGTAAAAGATAGTGTGTGTGTGTGTACAATTCAGCCATTGTTGACTCCATGACCCACCCAGTTACTGTTTGTGGCTTTTCAATGACATCTTTATGGTCCAAGTCCAGTTCATTGTGGCGCATTTTGGCAAGTCCCCTATTAAACCGAATCACAAAATTTAACATTGAATTTTGATGAGACACGTACTTTTTGAAGAATGCATGAGCGCCTTGAACTCTTTGACTACTAGTCATATGGGCTGAAAAAATGTCTTGAATATGCAGGAACCCATCTATGACGAATTTTGTACATGGTATTTAACCATTCATTGGTGTCCAATTTAGCTTTTGGCTACAACATCTGCCCATCTTCCTTCAAAATTGTCGGGGCTCTCGGTTTTCCATATACAATTACTCAAGGCTTCATAAAGTTCTTTGTAGGAAATTGCACTTATTTTTTCAGAAAATTTACTCAAAATGTGCCAAATGCAATACCTATGAAATATATTAGGAAGAACCGTAGCAATTGCCTTTGCGATGGCCGGATCTTGATCACTTATGGTCATTTTCGGCAGGCCGGCGGGCATCGCTTTCAACCATTCCGTGAAAAACCACTCAAAAGCATTACCCTTTTCACCACTTAAGAATGCACAACCCAAAAGAGTTGTTTGCCTGTGGTGATTAACCCCTACCATAGGTGCGAAGATCAAATTGTAGCGGTTTGTGTTGTAAGTTGTGTCAAATACCACCACTTCCCCAAAGTATTTGTATGACTTCCTACATGTTGCATCCGCCCAAAAACAATGAACCATCACACCCTCATCTTCGTCGAATTTAAAATAAAAAGCGGGATTCTTTTTTTGCTCATCCTTAAAATACTCAAATAACAAAGTAGCGTCATGTCCCTTAACGCTTTCCTCCTATCCCTTTCAGCATTATACAGATCTCGTTGTGTACATCCCACATTTTGAAGACCTCTAGCCTCCATCTCTAAAAGACTCATTTGTTGCCATGTTGGCACATTAGCTTTTGCTAGTTGTTTTGTTAAATTTCTCTTGGCAACTGAGACTGCACGATGAGAGTGCAACAAATGCACCCTCCTTGGGGTCGTAAGAGGGTGGTTATGACCCTCGACAAATTGCCTAACAACAAAGCCCTCCGCATCTGACCGATCTTTCATAACTACCAGTCTGGCACCACAACCATCTCTAGTTAGCCCCCGTCTCCGCATAGTGGGTTTAGTTTTGTTTACATTAATCCTTCTCAACCCTTCTTTATAACAATTCCTTTCTAATTATCTCACCGTCCTTACTCTTCTTACTAGAATTAAGCCGTGTACCAAATCCTCCTTCTCTACCATAATTGTTGTAAAACTGTTGAATCTCATCTAAGTTTTTTGAAAATGTTGGCCAATTTTCGGTATCACTGAGTTTTTAACTTGAGGAGTGTAAATTTGTTGAGAAGAATTACCAGATGACACTCCTTCTTTATCTTGTACACATTGCATTCTAAAAACCCAAAAAGAAGAAGAGTAACCATAATAGCAGCAGTTCAATGGGTGAAAACAAATATGTAAAAGTGATTGTTGGTCCGAATTTACAGTGAATCTGAAGTTTGAAATACAAACATTTTTTCAAACACAATCATCCATGGGGAAAAAGTATTAGGAACTAAATTAAAAGGTCTCATCAAAGGAAAAAAAGGGGAAATCGTTAAAATAGGGAATTTCAAGCAGATGATACAATGGAGAGGTTCATATCACTTACTACCAAGGAGAAATAAAACTTTAATAGATGCTGGAAATATATAGATCAAACTCGCACGCTTGCGTACAAGTAATTCCAGATTTTCTAAACCCTAGATTTTCGTAACACTAGATTAGATTTTCGTAACACTAGAATTTTGAAACCCTAGATTTTTGAACCACAGAGAGAGAGAGAGAGAGAGAGAGAGAGAGAGAGAGAGAGAGAGACCTTCAATGTCGATTCCAGAGAGACCCTGATTTCTTATTCGATTTCGAGTTGTGCTCTTCGTCTTCTTCGATCACCCCTTCTCTTGTTGCTCTCTCTCTCTCTCTCTCTCTAAAATAACGTGTAATGAGGATGGAATGGGTAATTTTGACCCGCGAGATCCCATTTCCTGACCCAAGTGGGTAATTTTGACCCGCGAGATCCCATTTCCTTTACAAGCCGTTGGATCTCATCCAACGGCTTAGATCAAGAGTTCGGATTTTTTTTAAAATACAGGCGTCTTGACCAGATCCGCTTCCTATATATATATATATTATAAGTTTATAAAATTTCTTTTCCTAGATAATAAGTTTATAACTTAAACTATTGGAGACTTACTTAAACTAATTTATGATTTTTATTTGATGTTTGTTGAAACTGTGAGTTGTGTGCTTGAAACTGTGAGTTGCATCCTGATTATATGCATTTAAGCAACAGGATCATCTTCTGTTTTGGTAAAAATAATATGTACCGCTTTCATACATACGACAAATGCATGGATTTTCGGATCCCCGATTCCACTTGGGGATCCCCGTTTCCCACATCGGGGCGAGGATGGAGGTTAAAATATAATCCCCAGTAGGGATCGGAGAGGGGATGGGGATTGATATAGGTTCGGGAATCGGGGATGGAGGTAGTGGTATCCACCCCCTACCCTCCCCATGCCCATCCCTATAAGTGGGCAATAACACCCCACTCGCCCAGGTGGCTCAGCCCCTAGCGGCCATTCCACTCCCCATGCCCCTTCGCACTCCTTCCAACCGCCTACCCAATCTTCCTTCTGGCTCCCTGATCTCCTCTTTGGCTGAATTTCTTTGGCGATCGGAGACTCCCCATAGTAGATGTTCCTTTTCGTTCCGGTATGGGTGACCATGCCCAATTTTTTGACCAAGGGGGAGCCAGATTTGGGGTTTCCAGATCCGGGCTCCTAACGACGACGGTGGGTGACGGCTCCGGCAACATGATCCGGCATTCTTTTTTTTTTTGTTTTGTTTTTCTGTTTTTTTTTTCCCTTTGTAGGTAGTTTTGTGGCCGGTGGTTTTAGGGCCAGCAGTTTTGTGTGCACCCGATTTTTTGGCCAGTTGTTTTGATTTAATAATATTTTCTTCCTATTTCTCCAACAAAAAAAAACTGGCTTCTAAAACGAAAACCGACCGACCGGCTACTTTAGGTCGAAGCGGACCAGTGAAATACTACTCCCTTCATCCCATTTTAAATTCGCCTACGTAAAGTCGTTCTATTTTGTTCTATTTAAAAGAAAACATATTTCTAGATATTTTTTTTCAAAATTTTTTATATCATTCAAAAATACTCACTGAGATCTTTTGAATGGTGCCAAAAAAAAAATTAAAATTAATTTCAAAAGTATTTTACTTTTTTAGGTCAAACTTGCACGGACTCTCGTAGGGGACATTTGAGTCGGGATGGAGGGAGTATAAAATTTGAACTTAAGGAGAAAGGACAGCTACTTTGGTTGTGCTTGGTTTGAGTTTTGAGTTTTGGTTTCTGTAATTATTAGAAAGAGAAATAGGGGTAATAATTAAAAAATAGGCATTAATGATTGGAGAGAGATAGAGAGAAAAATAAAAATAATATTTAAAAATAAAGGTAATAATTAAATAATAATTGTGAAAACGGATTTTTTAAAACCAAAACAAATAAGGTCGCTTTCATTCAAAAGAAACAGTTTTCATGCTATAGCAGATTTGCAAGGCCCCAATGCTTTAAAGTAACCTCTGTACTGTAGTAGTAGTACATATTGCCAATGGGCATTTGCCAAAATAGAGAATGGAGTCTTGTTCACATCAACTCGAATTCACATGGTAACAATTTCTATTTTTGCCTGTAAAATTTGTATCAAATCTCACACTGCGCCAAATGGGGGCATTCGCAGCATTTTAATTAATGCCGGAAAAAGTTACTATTACTGGCATTTTAATAAATGCCAGAAAAAAGTAACTCTTATCGGCATTTTTTGAAAATAATTACGGCAAAATCAAATTTCCTGCTAAAATATTTCTAGCATATCATTTGGGCTAGCTCAATTGGTAAGCTCACCCGCGCAAGGGGCAAAGGTCACGAGTTCGAATCTTGGGGGAGGCATTTCTCCTCAAAATTGCTCGCCATGTGGGGCAACACGCAGGTGCCATGCAAGCGCCACGTGGTTTTTTTTTTTGTAAGGCAATAGGTTTTCTCGGCTTTTGTGAAAATGCCGCAAATAGTGCCGAGTATTGCTAGCATTTGTGAAAACTTTTCCTAGCATTTGTAGCATTACCGACACCTGTATAGATCAGAGTTATCAATCTCATATTGTATCGGCTGTTCCGGTCAATTTTCAGATTTCATCCGCTACAAAACGCATCAAATTTTAGTGACAAATTGCACCGAAAATTGGAAGAAAATGTTAGAAAGGTTAGATGAGAGGAGTGGAGAGAAGAAAAGAGAGAGAAAGACACAAACGTGACGTCTTGCTGGAGACTTTTGTTGTACATGTATCATTGTTGTTATGGTAGAAGGAGAAGTAAAAGGGGAGTGATATTTACTAGGCAAAAGCTAGAGACAACCCTATGGGTGGTCTCCTGTGTATCACACGCACATGAAAATCACTCCACACGCTTTGTTTTGGTCAGCCAAGTTGTACTCTTGCAGACAATGTTCAGACAATGTCAATTTGCACTGATTTGATTGAATTCTTTCAACCACAAATTATCAAATCATCCTTTAGCTATTCACCTTTTACATTTTCCCAACTAGAGCGGCTTCTACCTTACCCACGTGGAGTAGCTACAGACCAATCAACGGATTTTTATTTTTTTTTTATGTCGTACAATTTCGGTGAATACTAACGAGTGTAATGTAACATTACACTCGTTAAGGGTAAAAAAAAGTACACTTGCAGCCTCACTAAAAAAAAGTACACTCGTTGAGTGTAAAAAAAGTTACACTCGTTGAGCGAAAAAAAAAAAAGTACACTTTCAACATTACACTCGTTAAGTTCTAAAAAGTCTAGAGATTTTTTTCCCAATTTTTTTTTACACCATTTAAAAGTACTCATTGAGATCTTTTGAACGGTACAAGAAAAAAATTTAAAAGTAATTCCGAAATTATTTTATTTTTTAAGGTCAAACATGCACGGTCTCCTGTAGAGACCATTTAAATGGGACGGAGGGAGTATATAAAAGTTAATCTAACAATATTGAAATGTCTATAGTGGACATTGGAGTGCATATTTTCCTTGTTTTTTTTTTACTTATTTAAGCCTACTGGACACACAATAGCAAGACCTAATTTTTTAAAGTTCCACTCTTTGTCAGACCACTAAACTGACAATAAGACAAGGAAAAAACAAAAAAACACACACTCTAGTATACTTTTTTTACATTTCTATCCATTTTCACATATTTCTATACACTTTTTACAAGTTTCAATTCATTTTTTAAATCTTAACGACAATCCAGTGAGCTAATTTTAGAATTTCTTACTCCCTCCGTCCCCATTTATTTGTCCCTTTTGGAAGTTCGTGCCACTTTTCAATTGGTTATATCTCGTAATTTACGTTGTTTTACGTGATTTCAAAAACATTGTCTTATAGATTTTATCGAGATCTATCAAATAAGATCCATATTGAATATAAAATTCATCACCGATTTAAAGTTATAACTAGTTTTTTATCCGGTTAAAATTGGACGAGGGACTAAAATTTGGGGACGGATGGAAGTATTTTTTAATCATACTCACTTTGTATACATTTTTCAATACATTTGCACCTATTTTAATGTATTTTTCACATATGGAAAATTCTAAAATCAGCCCATTGGGCTGACAATAAGCCTTAAAAAATGTATTAAAATGCGTGAAAAATGTGTGAAAAATACATTTAAACTTGTGTTTTTTTTTAATTTTATTGTTACCTTATTGTCAGTTCAATAGACTGACAATAGAAAAACTCTTTACATATTTCAACCTACTTTTTCCACTAAACATAAATTCAGTGGTGTAAAAATAAAAGAAGTGTACGGAGTGTAATAAAGAGGTATAAATGTGAAGCAAGAATTCGTGCAAAGCGAGTCAGCGACAGCGACTAATAGTTCAGAAAAAACGGGTTGTACCTTCAAGCAGGCGACGGGAATAAATTGTTTTTTAATCTCAGTTAACAAAAGCCTATTTACTATCGGAAATGATAAGGGTACCGACCCTAAGGAACCGAAAATGTACAGATGGCACACGGGGACCCACTTTTGGGTCCCACACGAGTAATCCGAACCGTTCATTATTTCTAAAAACATTTTCCGAGTGCCCCCACAAAATTTCAGCTCAATCTCACGGTGGGAAGTGCACGAACCAAAGTCCCACCGTTTCAATCATAATTTTTTGATTGAAACGGTGGGACTTTGGTTCGTGCACTTCCCACCGTCCGATTGAGCTGAAATTTTCTGGGGGCACTCGGAAAATGTTTTTAGAAATAATGAACGGTTCGGATCACTCGTGTGGGACCCAAAAGTGGGTCCCCGTGTGCCATCTGTACATTTTCGGTTCCAAACAGTCGGTACCCCTAGCAGGGTCCATTTACTATTGTACTATTTACACAGACTACTAAAGTTGCACTAGCTGTACATAGGGAAAGTGGGAGCCACGCGTGTAAAAAAAACAATTGAGTTTTTAAACGGGAAAAATACAAAATGCCCTCCATACTTTACACACAATTACATATCGCATCTCAAACTTCGACTTATTTTAATTTACCTCCCAAACTTAAACTCCGTTATTTAAAAAAATTAATTTAAAATTTTTCTAGGAAAAAAATACATCTAAAAAATAATATTTTTCAAAAAAAATTTATTTAAAAAAATATTTTAGAAATAGTATTTTTTATTAAAATAAATTGTTTTCAAGAATCGTTTTCCAAATTTTAAAAAAAAAAAAACTGGTTGTAGATTGTTCTAAAAATTATTTTCAAATAAATGTTTTTCAAAATAGTTTTTGTTTTTCCAAAATTGTTTTCAAAAAATATTTTTTTAAAGTGGTTCTTTAAAAAATATTTTTCTAGTTTAAAAAAAAAACTAAGAAAAACCATTTTTTATTGAAAAAAATTATTCCATAAATAATCCCACGCTAATCAAACATGGGATTGGGTAGATTATGGATGAAATTAATACCAGGACTACCAATCCCAGGATTATTAGTCCTATCTATTTTAATCACAGGATAATTTTTGTCTTGGGATTGTAGTCCTGGACTATTTGTCCTGGAATTGGTAGTCCTGGTATTAATTTCATCCATAATCTACCCAATCCCATGTTTGATTCGCGGAGGATTATCTATAGGATAATTTTTTTTTGTTTATCAAAAACAGTCTTTCTTAGTTTTTTTTTAAACAAAAAAAATATTTTTTTAAAGAACCATTTTTAAAAAATTATTTTTTGAAAACAATTATGGAGAAACAAAAACTTTTTTGGAAAACATTTACTTGAAAATACTTTTTAGAGCAATCACAATCAGTTTTTTTTTTCAAAAAAACACATTTTTGGAAAACAATTCTAAAAATTAAAGATTCTTAAAAAAATACTATTTCCAAAATAATTTTTTTAAATAAAGTTTTTTTGAAAAATATTATTTCCGAAATAATTTTTTGGATGTATCTATTTTTTTGAAAACAATTTTAAAAAATTAAATTTTTTTAGATAAATAATTGTTTCCAACAAAATTTGGGATATTTTTTGGAAATTTTTTTTTACATAAATAATTGGGTCTGTGATTTTGACCTAATCTGATTTGGGTTTAGAGAGGAAGATGTGGTTGGGAGGAGAGAGAGAGAGAGAGAGAGAGAGAGAGAGAGAGAGAGAGAGAGAGAGAGAGAGAGAGTGAGACTAATTTTTTTTCCCTTGAGCCGCCCCAAAACTACGTTGTTTTGGGACATTTGTGCCCCCACTAATGGTTTTGACTCTCCGTTAACGTCCACCTCATCATTTTCCGTTAGTGAGGTAACGGATTGGAACGGAAGGAGTCGTTTTGAATAACGGAATTTAAGTTTGGGAGGTAAATTAAAATAAGTAGAAGTTTGGGATGCGATATGTAATTGAGTGTAAAGTATGGGGGCATTTTGTATTTTTCCCTTTTTAAACTTGTGTAAATATTTTAGGCCTTCATGTACCGAGGTACAATAAAATATTAAAACTTGTTTTTACTTCTTCTACTTTCAGTTTTTTGAACATGAAAAATATATGGAAAAACATAACAAAATTTTAATGAAGATAAATTTGAAACAGTACCAAGACATACTCCGGTATCGGTATGTTTCGTTCCAGTAGAGAAAACGGTACGCTTACCGATACGAGATTGATGACATTGGTATAGATGACATTTGTAATAAATGCCGGTAATACTTTTTTCCGGTATTTTTAGCGGTTTTTCAAATGCCGGCAAAGGCTAAATTTCCTGTAGTGTCTCTTGATTCTTCTTTTTGAAATTTAATTAAATATATTAATAATAAAATCTTTTAAAGTCATTGTCAAAATATTTTTGTTGGCATTAATTTTTTCAAAATTGACTTTGGGGTCCTTTGGCAAAAAAACTTAACGTGTCAAAAATATTAAATGTTTACGCTCTCACACAGGTCTAACTTCTACAAAATATATATAAGTACATCCATATAAAAAATTATAAAGTATATTTGAGAGTTTATACAAAGACAAGCTATTAAATTTCATGATGTACATATAAAAGGTTAAATTTTCATGATATGCTACTCTAGATTTGCGAGCCTAATTAAAGTCGAATACTATCATCTTCAGGTTCGGTTCAAATAGTACTCGAACGAATTTTTACTAAGTTGAGTCTCGAACAGCTCACGGTCGATTCTAGCAATCCTAATTGTGAGAGTGACCACACGATTCCAGAAAATGGGAAAATCTTAGCTCGTAAAAGGGGCCGGAACTCGGGGAAGCTTATCCAACAATCTCTCAGATTTCTCTGGACCTCACAATTTCGAATTCTTAGCGGCTACTCTCTCATATAATTCTGAGGACAAGTCCAATTTTGAGGTTGACCTTACATATAATTCTCAAAGCCTTTGTTACCACACAAATGCATATCTTCAGCTCTTATAAAAGACAAAACAATTGTTGCGATTTATTAACTGGTACGGTATAAAAATAAAGGTTAATTAAAAAATAGTTAAGTAAAGAATGGTCGGGCCGATATTGGAGGATACCGAATTTGAGCCGTAATGAAATTGCAGTTGTTTTTTTTTTTCCCCGAAATTGAGCCGCAATGAAATTGCAGTTTTTTTTTTTGGAAAATGTCAATATATTAGAAAACGATAAGACAAATCATTAGCTAAAATAGATTCTAGACTGGGCAGAATACAACCCAAAGGATGAACAATTCTCTGATCTCTACAACTAACGGCAAGCCAATGAGCCGATCTATTACACCCCCTTTTACACCACTTGAAGGACCACTGCCTTCCTTTGGCAAATAATCCATAATCCGGATTTATTGAATTCATTGTCTTTAATCAAATTTTTTTTTGCATTTGTTAGTTTTGTGTCAAGATTTTGTGGTTTCTGAATTCCTCTCGACGAGATGAATCTAACAAGTATAAAATTATGGTCAAAACTCAAATTTTTTTAATAAAGCCAAAAATAATCCAATAATCCAAGTATTTTCGACTTCATTCAAAAAAATATTTGGTTTGACCATAAATTTATACTTGTTAGATTCGTCTTGTCGAGAGGAATTCAGAAACCACAAAATCTTGACGCAAAACTAACAAATGCAAAAAAAATTTGAATAAAGACAAAAATGAAAAAACCAAAAATGGCATCATCCCCAGCGCCCTAGAACAATCTATCTCAGAACTGAAAATAATACAAATACAATCTATTTTAATTATTGGGATTATATAAATGCACGGACATATACATTTTATTATCAAAATAAGAATAGGAAGCATTCATGGTTTTTTAAATTATGTCCTAATCTTATGGAAAATAATTTTCCAAATTGGTTTATTGAATGGTGGAGCAAATTTGGTCCAAGATTGGATTATCTTTCTGAATCTATTCAGAAGGAAATTAAAGCTTTCAATCAGTATCATCCCCAATTAAAGGATGTTAAATCTATTCCAAAATGAAAATCTTTCCTATTATTTATGGCAGAAATGGGAATGGATATGGAGATGGGATGTACAATACAGATACAACAATCTTGGCCTCCCTGTTCTGGCTAGAACCTTCCATTATAAGTGGTGGATTCATGGTATGAATGTGGATGAAACTTTCAATGAGGTTACCACCAAAATACAAGGATTTATGAAGATGGCAAAGCATCAGGAAAAGAAATCTATTTCTAATCCATTTTTGGATATTTCCAAGAAAATTAATGAATAAAATTCATCCTTATCAGAAGATGAAGTGGTGATCAAGACTATGGATTTTATGAAAAATCAATTATTTGAAACATTCAAAGTTCCTAATGACGATGAATCCATGACCTCGGTAAAATCTACAGAAGATAATAATCTATTTATATGTCTGGCTGGAGAATCTCAAGATCCGTATTAAGATGAGGATCTGAATGAAGCCACTCTTGCTGACTACTAGAATGGCATCACGCATATGTTAGCAGAACAACTCAAGAAGGGAAAATGGTAACAATAATTTTGCCCTTACATCATCCGTGACGAAATTAGGCAATAATTTCACAACAACGTCATCAATGACGATAATTCAGATTAAAGACAAAAAAAATCGTGTCGATGGGGCCCTGTGCAGTACCCGGTGAATCTTACTTTAATTTGAATTTTATGTACATTAAGGGTCTATGTGTATTTCATTTGGAGGTCTGAATCCTTATATAAGGATGCGTCTGTAAGCAGTAAGGCAGACTTTCCCTTCCTCTTTTCCTTTTCCCTTTCTCCTTTCTTTCTTCTTTCACTTGTAATCTCTCTAATTCACTCCACTGCAATAAAATCCATCTTTTGCATTTCTGCTTGCCAAATTATCTCTGTAAGTCCTCTTATCGATCCTGTGCAATATTTTGCTTTTGTTTTTTTTAGTTTATTGCATAAGATAATTAATCTTATGGAACCAAGAGAGGTTTTAAATCATTACAAAGAATATAAATATGTTCATGTAGGACTTGTGCAAGTGGCTTTTAAACCACTTACTCTTTAAGGAACAAACACATGAGGCTACCTTGAGGGATGGTAGATGTAATAATTGGAAAGCCTCAATAATGGCTGCTATAGAAACTAGTTTATGTCATGGACCAATTTATTTTAATGCTTATCCTAATCTCACCCTATCTTTGACAGATAGAAATAAAGGTGAAGCTTTGAATCTAAGAATTCAGACAAAAGGTTATGATTTTCTTCCTGGATCTGAAGTAATAGCCATAGTCTATAGAATCTATTATAGGCTGATGAATACAATCAACCCCAGGGTTCATCAATTAGGACCCCCAGATCGAACAATATTAATAGATACTAATCTATATACATCAAATGTTGCCACGAATTGGCTAATCAACTGGGAAAAAATAACTTTCCCAGAACACTGGACAATAAATAACGTTGCTCCACCAAAACCAATAGTAAATAATTATATTGAACAAATAATTCAAGATGATAATGGTTCGGTCAGTATAAGTTTTGGAGATTTTTCAATATGAAGCTATTCTAGAAGTTTAAGTTCTAAGGGAAGTTTTTTCTCTCCAAAACCTTATAAAATCAGTATTCCCACTACTAGCAGGCACTCAATATCAGAACAGCCTGAACCACCTATGGTTGAATCCGTAAATATTGAGGGATTAAGAATCTCTGAGAATCAAATTCCTCATGCAATATATCAAAATAACAAAAAAGAATCGCCAACGGCAAGTATATGAATTTCTCTATCCATGATTGAATTTTTTGTGAATAGAAAGGAAATTAATAAAGAATTTTATGACTCAAAATATGAGGATTTCAGAAAATAGTATTTCTCAAAATATGATTCTAAACAATTGCAGAAATATAAAGAAGAGTTTTACGATCGGATAGAATACTCTAAAAGAATCATTCCTTTTGTGTCAATGGTTTTATGGAAGACATTGGGGTGAAATTGATTGTTCAATCAACATTATAGAAAATTATTATAAAAATTAGAATACCTCTAATGGTATAATACGATCATTACATCCACCTACAACGCCAATCAAACTTTTATCCTCAACATTATCTACTTCTACTGACAATAAGACTCCAGAATTTGTAGAAACAATTGCTTTTGTTAAACCAACAGATGATGAAAATATTAATCGAATCCATAAACAAACCAATTATACAAATTTACATTTAGGAACAATTGGTGCTCAACTTACTCGTATTAAGGAGCAAATAAATCAAATCAAAGAGCAAGAACCAAGTCAAGGTCCTGTTGTTAAAAATAATGATGTAAAACCTACCAGTATTCGTCTCCCATTGGAGATAAAAGGATTTAAATTAAGTAATCCTAAGAAAAATACTGACCACCTTGAAGAATTAGATAAGAGATTGAAGGGTTTGTCCATCAATACAATTTCTGAAGAAATTGAAGAAGATAGTCACAATTTAGATGTAGAACAAATTTCACAAACATTTTCTCTAAATCCAGTAAGTTACCCAAGGGTAAGCATCCTTATTCTGGAGCAGATAGCTATTAATATCCTCTACCTACTCCTCAGGATATTCTTTATGAAGAAGATTTTTTCCATAATAAAAACTCTTATAATGGAAGTGTTTTAATGTTGGACATTTTAGATTTTAAAGCAATTCTTTGCCTCTTTCATGTTGATCATCCCAAGGACCAACAAAGTGTAATATTATAGTTTGTGTTAAACTATATACAACATCTTGATGTGGCCTAGGTTGTTGACCTGGTATTTCCTCAATTTTTACTGCTGTTAAAATTTCTGTTCTTTGCTCTTCTATGAGACTATTATCCCACCATCCTTTTAACATGCCAGTAAAGCCAATTGTACTCCAGCCAGCGATTGTATGATCATTATTATTATTTTGTTTACAGACAGTAGAATACATGAGCATTTGATGTATTACTTCAAAATTTTGATATTCAGTCACACCATCAATATTCCATTCATATATTGTTCTTCCATTATAGGATTTTTTGTTATGAAAAAAATCTTCTTCATAAAGAATATCCTGAGGAGTAGGTCGAGGATAGTAATATCTATTTGCTCCAAAATAAGGATGCTTACCTCTTGGGTAACTTATTGGATTTAGAGAAAATGTTTGTGAAATTTGTTCTACATCAGAATTGTGACTATCTTCTTCAATTTCTTTAGAAATTGTATTGATGGACAAACCCTTCAATCTCCTATCTAATTCTTCAAGGAGGTCAGTATTTTTCGTAGGATTACTTAATTAAATCCTTTTATCTCCAATGAGGGACGAATACTGGTAGATTATCATTATTTTTAACAACAGAACCTTGATTTGATTTTTGTTCTTTGATTTGATTTATTTGCTCCTCGATACGTGTAAGTTGAGCACCAATTGTTCCTAAATGTAAATTTGTATACTTGGTTTGTTTATGGATTCGATTAATATTTTCGTCGTCTGTTGGTTTAACAAAAGCAATTGCTTCTACAAACCTGGAGTCTTATTATCAATAGAAGTAGATGATGTTGAGGATAAAAGTTTGATTGGTGTTGTAGGTGGATGTAATGATCTTATTATACCATTAGAGGTATTTCAATTTTTATAATAATTTTCTATAATGTTGATTGAACAATCAATTTCATCCCAATGTTTTCCATAAAACCATTGAACAAAAGGAATGATTCTTTTAGTGTATTCTATCCAATTGTAAAACTCTTCTTTGTATTTTTGCAATTGTTTGGCATCATATTTTGAGAAATACCATTTTCTAAAATCCTCATATTTGACTCATAAAATTCTTTATCAATTTCATTTCTATTCACAAAAAATTCAACATGGATAGAGAAAGTCATATCACTTGCCATTGGCAATTCTTTTTTACTATTTTGATATATTGCAAGAGGAATTTGATTCCCAGATATTCTTAATCCCTCAATATTTACGGATTCAACCATTGGTGGTTCAAGCCGTTCTGATAGTGAGTGCCTGTTAGTGGTGGGAATACTAATTTTATAAGGTTTTGAAGATGAGAAACTTCCCCTAGAACTTAAACTTCTAGAGTAGCTTCTTATTGAAGAATCTCCAAACCTTATACTGACCGAACCATTATCATCTTGAATTATTTGTTCAATATAATTATTTACTATTGGTTTTGGTGGAACAACATTATTTATTGTCTAGTGTTTTGGAAAAGTTATTTCTTTCCAGTTGATTAGCCTATTCGTGGCAACATTTGATGTGTAAGATTAGTATTTATAAATGTTGTTCGATCTGGGGGTCCTAATTGACGAACCCTGGGGTTGATTGTATTCATCAGCCTATAATGGATTCTATAGACTATGGCTATTACTTCAGATCCAGGAAGAAAATCATAACCTTTTTGTCTGAATTCTTAGTTTCAAAGCTTCACCTATATTTCTATCTGTCAAAGATAGGGTGAGATTAGGATAAGCATTAAAATAAACTAGTCCATGACATAAACTAGTTTCTGTAGCAGCCATCATTGTGGCTTTCCAATTATTACATCTACCATCCCTCAAGGTAGCCTGAAGGCATGTGTTTGTTCCTAAAAGAGTAAGTGGTTTAAAAGCTACTTGCACAAGTCCTATATGAACATATTTATATTCTCTGTAATGATTTAAAACCTCTCTTGGTTCCATAAGATTAATTATCTTATGCAATAAACTAAAAAAAACAAAAGCAAAATATTGCACAGGATCGATAAGAGTACTTACAGAGATAATTTGGCAAGCAGAAATGCAAAAGATGGATTTTATTGCAGTGGAGTGAATTAGAGAGATTACAAGTGAAAGAAGAAAGAAAGGAGAAAGGGAAAAGGAAAAGAGGAAGGGAAAGTCTGCCTTACTGCTTACAGACGCATCCTTATATAAGGATTCAGAGCTCCAAATGAAATACACATAGACCCTTAATGTACATAAAATTCAAATTAAAGTAAGATTCACCGGGTACTGCACAGGGCCCCATCGACACGATCTTTTTTGTCTTTAATCTGAATTATCATCATTGATGACGTTGTTGTGAAATTATTGCCTATTTTTGTCATGAATGACGTAAGGGAAAAATTATTGTTGCCCTTTTTCCTTTCTTCAGTTGTTCTGCTAACATATGCGTGATGCCATCCTAGTAGTCAGCAAGAGTGGCTCCATTTGGATATCTTAATACGGATCTTGAGATTCTCCAACCAGACATGTAAATGGATTTTACCGAGGTCATGGATTCATCGTCATTAGGAACTTTGAATGTTTCAAATAATTGATTTTTCATAAAATCCATAGTCTTGATCACCCTTCATTTTCTGACAAGGATGGATTTTTTTCACTAATTTTTTTGGAAATATCCAGAAATGGATTAGAAATAGATTTCTTTTCCTGATGCTTTGTCATCTTCATAAATCCTTGTATTTTGGTGGTAACCTCATTGAGAGTTTCTTCCAAATTCATACCACGAGTCCACCACTTATAATGGAAGGTTCTGACTAGAATAGGGAGGCCAAGATTGTTGTATCTATATTGTACATCCCATCTCCATATCCATGGAATTCCTATTTCTGCCATAAATAATAGGAATGATTTTCCTTCTGGTATAAATTTAACATCCTTTAATTGAGGATGATACTGATTGAAAGCTTTAATTTCCTTCTGAATTGATTCAAGAAGATAATTCTGTCTTGGGCCAAATTTGTTGGAAAATATGTTTACTTTTTGTGATAAAATCGAAAATATGAACGCAATAAAATCGGAATGCAAAACCTGAAAATCGATGAAATGAAATGATGATCAAGGCGAGTGTACAACACTCTGTACTTAAGACAGATTCGCCCCCGCTACGGTGCTTACGGTTTGCATGGACGTCTATCTCCCAGCACTATTTGATCTTCACTGAACGGAAGTAGCACTCCAATCTGTTCGGTAGGCGAACCAAACTTGTGTCTGTACTCTCTCCAATGAAAAGACTCTCAATGAAAGTGTAGAAAAATTAACACCACCATAAAAATGAAATAATGATGCCATATATATAGGCAAACTGGTGACTCTACGAATAGTCACCAGGGTAAAGAGGCACATCTGTTCACGAAAGGACGCGTCCGTCCACAGTGAACAGGTGCTAATGAAAAGATGCAACTCCAAATCAAATCAATTTTCATTCACACTTAAATTAAAATATTATAAACAAAATATTTTTCCAACAATCCCCCACATGAATGAAATTGACTCAATAACCAATGCAAAAACAATGCAAATGAGAGAGAGTACATGTGGAAATTTCCTGCATGGGGTTAGGTAGCTTTTGGCTTTGAACCTTGCCTTGTGAATAACTATCGGACTTACTAGCTAACCAGTGAACGCGATGTCTTGAGCTGTTCAGCCGTTTGTGTAAGCCAAGACAATAGTCAACACACAAAATCTTTCCGAACAAAGTTGGTTCTTACGGTTGTGCCCATTTCGGCCCTGGAACACGCGACTGGTTTCAGAGAGTGCTTTTTAAAGAATTCAGCCTTGAAATTCTCATAGAAGCGGCCCACTTCACACTCACATAGGTGATCTCTTATTAAGAGTATCCTGGTATACCCCACTTAGATTTATCAAGATATAAGAATCATTAAAAGTAAAAACTTAACCTAAATCGCTGCAGGCATCACTGTTTCACCATAGGAATGAGTTGGAGAGAGATATCTCCTTAGTGATACTCTTAAGTCTCATATAACTCGGTTGTCCCGTTGAACCTAGATCTTGGGATCTCCAGTCAACTAGGTTGGGTTGCCGTTATAGAGCCTTTTAATTGGTAGGCTTTAAAACCATTCCCCTCGATGATCATTTGTTCTCTGGTCAAAACCATCTGGTTAACGGATCCGTATTTCATTATTGACCTTCAATGGTGCTAATTTCAATTGTGAACAAAGTGTTGTATGGTATTGTGTCTGCGATTATCACGTCAAGACTTACCATACTATCCCGTGCCTTTCTAACGTTGAGTGTCAAGCTTATGAACACCAATCAAAGAATGATCTGCAAATTTTTAGCACAGAATTAATTAAATTACTCGTATGAGTAATTTTCAAAAAGCTACGTATGAGTTACTTGCAAAAAACGAGTTATTTGCAAAAAAAAAAAACACCACTTCCCTCACAATTATGTGATAATCTAGAATATTCACATAATCACCTATAGTTTGACATGATTGTTTTAAGTCTGGACAGGTATCAATGTCACAACTATTAACTCATACTTGTATTTACTCAAACATACTTGTGACCATAAAAGAATGTCACTACATTTATTTCGTTAACTCCTCCTTTAGCGAAAATAAATATTTAATGGTGCATGTCTACAATATCGAGACTTGCTGTTCTTCGTGGCCTTCTATGCCTTTCTAACTACTGATGGCCATCGTATTATAAATCTTGGCACAGAATCGAACTACATTGGAACATCCTTTAAGGGATGGCTTAGCCACTCTACTTACTAGCTTTTGTCTAACACAATGAGTTGATCAGACTCCATTGTAGACCATGCTACACACACTTGAGGATTTCCAAATCACCGTTACACTCCAATTGTAAACTTAAATCCACCATTGGATTCTAAAAATTTAAATTGGATACTCATTTTACAATAAGTATGGTTGGACATCTCAAAAAGTGCAACAAACAGTTTCTGTGGAAATTATTTGCTCCCCCCACAATTCTGAAATCAATTCAGAATTTATCAAAATAATTTCCATAATTTTTTGACATGACAAAAACAAATGTCAAAACTCTATCTTCATCTCTAGTGTTTCTAAACACATTTGTAAGAAACATCCCCCACATTGAGTAACTCACCCAAAATCGAGTAACTCTTTACTCAATTTCCACGTTTTCCCGCTTGGAAATTGCCACGATTTTATGTTAAATGCAACATGTATCCATATATCTTTTCAATGTTCATTGGATACTTTTCACAACATAAAAATCGATTTTACTATATATTAAAAAATATCTTGTGGGGTGTAGTTGCTTGATAACTACAAAACATCCTAGAAACTAAAATGTTATAAATCTTAGTTTCCGTACCAAATCATAACAGAGCAACCACATCTATTGAGTCTATCAAAACTCAATTTCAAAAATCTCCGAAACATGAATTTTTTTTTTAATATCCGAAACATGAATTACATGTTTAAAGATTCTAATGAATTTGTTCCAAGTGACTTTTTGAAAAGTTATAGGATTTGTGACTTATTCACCAAGAGTCGCGTCTCCTGGTTTGAATGTACAATGGTCGCACCCTTTCGTTTGCAACGGTCACATCTCATCATATAAACTCAAAGGGCATACCTTTTGATTTAAAAACTCAAAAGTCCCACCGCTTGGTTTAGCCCCAAGGGACACACATTTTTTGGTTTAAACCCAAAAGTCACATCCTTTAGTTTGAATTTAAGAGTCACATCTCTTGATTTAAACTCAATAGTCACACCATTTAATTCAAACCAAACAATCACATCAGTTTAACCGAAAGGGTCACACAGTTTCATATACAACACTAAACGGAAGCGTATGACGTGAACATGAACAGCCACCATGCAACACCCTTATAGTTAAATATACATAAACAAATGAAACGTCACATCGCATAGCCAAGGAGTCCTTAAAAACCTGCATAATTGCAATCGGTGCAAAGACAGTAGCAAGAATAATTAAGGAAATGAAAAGACACCACCAACTGAGACTCTTAGACTCAAATCTCAATGCACGTGTAAGTGAATCATTTTATCAAACCGAAGTATAGTCCTTAATTCTCTATCAATTTACTCGCCATACTATCATATCTTCACGTCGATTAATGAAACAAACTTAAAATAGGAAACATGTCCATGTAAACACGAAGATGCCAAAATAGTCATGGTAACAAATATAATCAGATTACTATTCAAAGGCGACACTGACGCCAGAGGAGCGTCTTCAAAACTAAGATGATTGAGCATGATTCTCCTTTATTTAAAAAAACGAAATTCTCATTACTAGGCACTTAATCCCTTCATATCCATGTGGCTGTCCCAAAAGCCACGAGCGTCCCAAAAGCCACGAGCATCCCAAAGAAACTCAGTTATAAAAACGGTGGGCTTAGATACAAAGCGTTTCAAGGCAATCGTCACCGAACCATTCTACCTTTTCCATAAAGATACCTCTGTTCAAATATTTAACTTGCATGGTTAACTGACTAGAAAAATAAATCAGAAAATTAAGCAATATGACTAATGGTCACAAATGTTGGAATCTACCGATTCAAATAAAAAGTAAGAAAAATTGTATATCAATTAACATGCGACCATCAAAATTTTGGTCTTACCAATGAAGAATTTGCAGATGAATTAGATCACATGTATTAATTCCATTTAACAAGGAAATGCAGATTCACTTGCCACCGTGAAGTGAACCGACAACATTTTTCACATATGAACAACTTCATGCCAGGCTAACCCTCACAAAAACAAGTATCCCAATTTCTCCTTCGGAACATTAATATCAACATGAAGTTAATTAACCAATGTCCACAGATGATATGCGTGAGAACATGTAATCAAGAATAAAGGAAATTAAAAGAACAGTACCACTTGTCAAACTAAACCAACGGACAAGTAAACAAGAATGGGTAACACAATTTCCACTGCAAATTCAATCACAAAAAGTATACGATTCTGTCTTAAGATTGTTGGAAAATATGTTTACTTTTTGTGATAAAATCGAAAATATGAACGCAATAAAATCGGAATGCAAAACCTGAAAATCGATGAAATGAAATGATGATCAAGGCGAGTGTACAACACTCTGTACTTAAGACAGATTCGCCCCCGCTACGATGCTTACAGTTTGCATGGACGTCTATCTCCCAGCACTACTTGATCTTCACTGAACGGAAGTAGCACTCCAATCTGTTCGGTAGGCGAACCAAACTTGTGTCTGTACTCTCTCCAATGAAAAGACTCTCAATGAAAGTGTAGAAAAATTAACACCACCATAAAAATGAAATAATGATGCCATATATATAGGCAAATTGGTGACTCTATGAATAGTCACCAGGGTAAAGAGGCACATCTATTCACGAAAGGACGCGTCCGTCCACAGTGAATAGGTGCTAATGAAAAGATGCAACTCCAAATCAAATTAATTTTCATTCACACTTAAATTAAAATATTATAAACAAAATATTTTTTCCAACAAAATTTGCTCCACCATTCAATAAACCAATTTGGAAAATTATTTTCCATAAGATTAGGACATAATTTAAAAAACCATGAATGCTTCCTATTCTAATTTTGATAATAATGTATATGTCCATGCATTTATATAACCCCAATAATTAAAAATAGATTGTATTTGTATTATTTTCAGCTCTGAGATAGATTGTTCTAGAGCGCTGGGGATGATGCCCCCACCTTTCAAGTGGTATTACCTTCTTGATAATTGCCTTGTTGTAAGCCATTGGCCCATTTTTTTGCCCATTTTCATATTTATGGGTGAATTCAACTGATTCAATTTCTGAGAGCATTGCCTCATACATATATCTGCATTTTCCTTCAGAAACGGCATAAGCCATTGTGTCGAGATGACGACCTTTAATTTCCCATGGCTCATTCTGCCATTTTTCATCTTGATTTTCAAGGATAAAAATTGGATCAATTGTGGGGGAGGTCAGATATTCCTCCTCTTTCTGAAGGGTTTCTGCTGCAGATAATGACCCTTCTCCATATATTACGTCATTAAAGGCAAGAAATTCAACTGCCTTAGCCTTCAAGTAGGCCTCTACATCTACTTGAGTAACTTTGGGGATATTAACCCTTCCTCTGCCGCAGGGATTATTGCCCCGGCCTCTTCCTGTATTAAGATTTCTATTCTTTGAGCCATGATTCTAAGTTGATTCTTCCTTCGTTTTGCAACACGTTTCAAATAATAATAATTATCCATTTAATGGGAGATATTATTCCCATAGTATAACGAATAAATTCAAGATTCTTATCAAGATATCTTGACCATTTAATTAAACTTAGTCTGGAATTTGATTTAAGGAGCCATTATGTCCAAACCCTCCAAAGATTATTCCAGAAGACATCCCTGTCTATTTGAGGACCTAGAAGCCCACTCCATTCCATAAGCAAACCCAGGAAAGTGTATAAATTTCAGCTTGTAATCGACATGCCCTCTTAAAAAACATTTTTATAGAATTCCTTTGATTGTTGGTTGATTCATGAAGATCATAAGGACCTCTAGGGTTGTATTCTTTAAAATAATTTAGTCTTGCAGCAAATTGGTTAATCCACAATCTTAGATTTCCAAAAGTATGTGGCATTAAAATTGATTGATTCCATTTCATCCACATTTCTTGAAAAATCCTAGATATTACTTCTTGATTCATGGGATCCTTGCAAAAACTCTTTAGTTAGAAAATCAGGCAAGGAGTTTGATTCTCCTTTGATATATTCAATATCAAAATGAAAAGCAGATAATTCAGACTACCATCTAGCAAATATTTGCTTGGAGGTTAAATTTTTGACATCTTTCTTAAGCACTTGTTTAGCAGCTCTACAATCAACTCTTAATAAGAATTTTTGGTTGAGAAGATCATCCTGAAATTTTGTTATCCATTTCACAATAGAAAGTATTTCTTTCTTGATTTTGCTATAATGAACCTGAGCAATTTTAAAAAGTCCTGAGGTAAAACTTACCAATTTTCCTTAGAATTACTAGGGTTAATTTGTTTTAAAATACCCCCATAACCTTCATTGGAGGTGTCAGTTTCAACAGTTTGCTTCCAATTAGGATTTGTTAAGGCTAAGCAAGGTAATTGCTTTGATTTTAATTTAATTTTTTGAACAACCTTAGTATGACGTTCAGTCCATGGAGGTGGATTTTTTCTTAATCTTTCATATAAAGGAGCCGAATCCTGGGCCAACTCTTTATAATAATCTCCTATATAATTGAGACTGCCCAAAAATCTTTGCAATTGCACTTTATCCTTTATATTTCCTCTGGAAATTTTGAAGCAAATTCTATGCTCCGATCTATTAGGATAATTTTCCCCTGATGTATATTATGACCGAAAAATCTAACATGAGTTTGATATAATTTCATTTTGGGCACTAAAACTACTAAACCATTCTTTTTGATAATTTCCTTAAAAGTTTTAAGGTGTTTTATATGCTGATCAATTGATTGTGAATATATTAAAATATCATCAATATAACAAATTGAAAAATCAGCATAAGGATAAAATATATCATTCATGATATTATGAAATTCTCAAGGAGCATTCTTCAAATCAAAAGGCATTACATTCCATTCAAAATGAACAAATGAGACTGTAAAGGCAGTTTTATATCTGTCAGATTCTATAATTTGGATTTGCCAGAATCCTTATTTCAAATCAAATTTTGAAAAGATTGTAGCTTTATGAAGCCTATCCTGTAATTCCATCTTATTTGGAATTGGATATCTTATCCACATTAAAACATCATTGGGAGGTTTATAATTAATAACTAATCTTGGAACACCTCTTTCCTTCTCAGCATTTTTATTAACATAAAAAGCTGTGCAACTCCATGGAGAGTAACTTTTTCTGATAATTCCTTTATGCAAAAGATTATTAATTTCTTCTTGACAAATTTTTAGATATTCTTGCTTCATTTGGCTTGGTCGAGCTTTTGTTAGTATTCTTCTTTCATCAAAATCCTTGTTATAAGGTAAAGAAACAATATGCTTCTTTCTATTCCAGAATGCATTTGGCAAATCACTATATATTTTTTTAATAAATTCCTGATTTATTTGAGAAATTTTCTCTTGTATGAAAGGACTTTGAAGTTTTTCTTCAATATTCATAATATATATTTCTTTTTGCAAAAAATTGATTTGCTTATCCTTAATTTTTATTTGTTGTAATATATCATTGATTTCTTTATATATTGGTGGAGAAACCTCTTTTTAGGAGTATTCAAACGATTATGTATTGTCATTAGTTCTTGATTTGTGCTAGTTTGGTGTGTTTTTAAATTTCTAATTTCTATTTTTCAAATATTAATTTCTGCCCAAAGATCAGGGATTGTGGCCATTCTAGAATTATGAGATTCATTTTCCCCTTGGACTCTTTCCAAAATTTTTTCAACGCTATAAGTGCCATCTGGGATTTGAGGCTTTTCATTTTCCTCTTCCTCCTCTTTTACAGAAGATAAACATGCCTGAATAACCTTTATTTTTAATTGAGGTTCCTGAATTTGATCAATAATTTCTAAAAAGATTTCAGTTTGCTAGTCAAAACATTTATGCTTAAACCATTCATTTGAACTATAGCTTTCCAATAATTATCTAACGTTGAACATTCAAGATTATTGCATTTGCAATCAATAGAATTCTAATTAGAGTCTATATCAGATTCATAGTCTTCATTGGACAAGTCATTAATAGCATCAAAACTTTCTTCATATTCTTCTTCTGAATCACTTGAATTTAACATTAACTTAAATAATTGTTGTTTTATATTTTCATCCAATTGAAGCTCGTTCAACTTCTTTTTTGTTGTACACCTATTAGCATAATGCCCTATTTTACCGCATTTATAACATTTTGTAGTGGTTTTAGAAGATTGCTTTTTTCCCTTTGATTTATAGGAGGAATTATCTGGCTTATTTTTCCTTTCTGTTTTATTTTCTGATTTATTTTTATTCTTGTAGTATTTTCTTTTATATTTCTTTTTGGCAAAAATTCATAAAACCCCCCAAACTTTGACCCAAATATAAAAAAACCTCCCAAACTTTCATAAAATTCAATCTACATCCCAAACTTGTCTTCCGTTAGTCAAATATACTCCCACCATCTGGATCTGATACCAAACGAACGGAAAATGTTGAGGTGGAGGTTAACGGACCCTAAAAACCGTTAAGTGGCCCTTTTTTTTTTTTTAGGCTCCTTCTTCCTCCCAATTCCCTAGAGAGAGAGAGAGAGGTGGATGAAAATGAAAATGAAGATCAAATCACCAAACCAACACAACACCTTTTCTTTTTGGGGCGACTCTTGCAACCTGTCACCGGTGGTTTTGCCCAATCCCACCACCCCTTCTGCACCTACCTCTGCCACTCTCACTCCTAACTCAAATCCTAGCTCCACCCCCTACCCACCTCCACCCATTTGGCCAAACCCAGATCCCGGCTCAACCGCTACTCCGCTGCCTCCTGTTTTTCCACTGCCTCCGCCACCGGTGGTTGTCACAGTTGCTCTGAGCCCAGTGGTGACCAACTCACTACCCCGACAAATGCGATCAAGCGGTGCCCTACCGCCCAATGGTGTATCAACAAAATAACGGAAGATGCAAACTATCGGTTTCTAACTCCAACGCACATCCAAATGAAGAAGCAATGAATGAATGTGATGCGCCCGAATCAAAAAGACCTTAGCAAAGGAGTTGAAGAGGAGAAACGTACCCCTCACAACTGAAGTCTCCGGAACCTGAGAAGTCGTGGGTGGTGGTGGTGCTGGCAAGGTGTGGAAGCGGTGATATGATAGGTTCTGCCCGGAACTGTCTGACTCTACGTGTACCCACCTCTTTGAACAGAACCCTGACTCGGTGCCGAAGAACTCGCATCCCGCTCAATAAACCGCTGACCCTGCCCGGTAGAACCCTACCTGTACTGAGACTGTCCGTGTGAACCCTTACTGAAACTGTGACCACCCCTCGTCTACTGAACAGACCTAGACTCACTACGTGCTCCACCTCCCCATGTACAATTTCTCGCAATATGACCCGTCTTCCCACAAGAAAAGCAAGTGCCCGAAAACTAAGTGCCCTGAGAGTGAGGACCCGGAAGAAAAAGGACAATAGGCACGAACGTGACTAGCGGGGTTACATTGGTGGCATACCAATGGTGGTTGTCCCGAACCACCCCGAGAGCCCGAAGAAGAAGGTACTTGAATACCCAATTGACTATGCATAGCTTGGAATTGATCCCGAGACCTCTTATGCCCTTGCCCTCCGTAATAGCCTGACGGTGCACTAGTGGTGGTTTGTGTCGGCCTAGCTACTTCTTTCTTCGCCCCACTCGATGCCCCACTCGGCAAAAGTCTTGCAACGCTATGCGATCACTAAGCTCCTAAGTGGATCATCCAACCCCTTGAAGAACCTCTTGTGTTTCCTCTCCTCGGTGTTAATCAATTCCGGCTTGAAACGAGATAGTTGTTGGAATCTCATAGAGTACTCCGAAATTGGCATGTCCACTTTCTTCAAGTTCTGAAATTGGTCCCTAAATTGGTCCTTAAGCGATTCCGGGAAATATTGAGCTTCGAAGATTGCCTCAAACTCGGCCCACGTCATGTTTTCAACATCCTGTTCCTCGACGCCCCGTGCCAACCTATTCAACCTTTAAGTATCCCTCCTAACCGCTAAAACTAAATCCCACCAATCATTCCCCTCCTTGGTTGGTTGACAAGCCACAAAGTTCACCCTAGTTGTGTCGTCGGTAATCCCTAGTCTGGTGAAGAGTTTACGAATATCGGCAAGCCAATGGTTCGGCCGAAGTGGGTCACTAGTATCACCATCAAATGTTGGCGCGTCCATATGACGAAAATCTTTCATGCTCTCCCTAGCTTCCGAACCCGTAGATGATGTTTTCAAAAGATTTTGGGTCGCAACGGCTGCTACAATTTCAGCCGCTAGTTGGCCGGTTTGATTGACTTCTTGCTCACGCCTATCATTCCCATCTTTCGTTCGTCGCTCATACCGATTTTCGGAACCTTCCCCCGGTTGAGTCACCTCATTCTCCGCCCGATCCTCATGAACACTAGCCTCATCATGCGCCCTAGCGCCCCGACCACGCCTAGTGGTTCTTCCCTCCGTAACACCCCTAGCACGTGAAGCTCCTCTCTTTGGTGCCATCTCAATAATAAGAATATAAGAAAGAAAGATTTGTCATTAAACTCAACACAGTCTCATACGAGGTCCAACCCTCTAACGCTCCCATCACGGGTACACAACTTCACAAGATACTAATTTACACCATCAAGATGCTACACAATGCTCCATGTTCAAGAATGTCACACAAGCACACACAATGTATGAGAAAACATGACTTAGTAAAATTCATATGCAATGGTTTTAAACCCCGAGACTTAGAGTCTCCCCACAGTTCCTAGGTTTTCGAACCTAAAGCACTGATACCAAGTTGTCACACCCTCAAAATTTAAAGGACAATTCATTAAGAAATTCCACGTGGACGGTCAACAAGTCCACGAGCCACGTCAAATTCCACATAAGATATAGAAAAGTCATAGTCAACAAGTTACAATAGTCTAAGGGTACCCCTAAACCCAAATATACAAATACATAAGTTTTAAGTGTGTTTACAACCCAATGTCAAAAGAGGAAACTTAATCAAGTTACAAAATCATCTTAACAAAAATACAAGTTCTAAGATGATAAAGTAACTCCTCCATTTAGCTTTCAAAACCAATGCATGCATGCACTCCATGTCATGCTCCATGATGGGTACCTAAAAATTGATAGGTTGGGCTACACTAGCCCAGTACTGTCACGCCCTCGAAATTTAAAAGGATAATTCATTAGGATAATCCACATGGACGGTCAACAAGTCCATGAGCCACGTCAAAGTCTAAATAGAATAGTTAAAGTCAACATCAAAATACACCACGGTCTATGGGTACCCGTACCCCAAAATGGAAATAAAATAAATGTATAGTTATTACAAGTCCAATGTCAAAGGAAGAAACTTAATTGAGTTACAAAATCATCTTAACAAAATACGAGTTCTAGGATGATGGTATCACTCCTCCATTAGCTTTCAAAAAAAAACAATGCATGTATGCACTCCAAGCACTCCATATCATGCTCCTTGGTGGGCACCTGAAATTTGTAAGGTTGAGCTCACTAGCCCAGTAGAGAAATGTCTAACAAATCTAAGTGAAATGAAATGCATATGGATGATAGACAAGAAAGCACAAGTCACGTAACAGGAGTTAAGAAAGAGTTCAAATGGTTTAAGGGCTTGAAAACAACACAAGGCTATTGGATTCCATCTACTATCGTCTCTCGTGCTTAACTCATGCCCGACTCGTACCCGACACACCACAAGTGTCCTACACGTTCACCATATGTATCTCATTCCTCTTAATCATTTCATTATGTTCCGGGCATGCCATATAGGCCCCGTGCCATTCCGGGCGTACCCTTTTCAGGCCCCGTGCCATTCCGGGCATACCCTTTTTTGGGCCCCGTGCCACTCCGGGCATACCCTTGTCGGGCCCCGTGCCAATCATTACCATATCTGTACTTCATTTCATGCTCATTAATATCCATATGGTGTCCATATGTCTCCTCATCTTACTTTCATGTCTAAATTTCGCGCAAAACTCATGTTTCGTGTTACCCGAATGTGTCCCTAAAGGAGATTTTGACCCGAGTGTCGAGGATGTCCAAGTGACCCTCCCAGACCCTAATATGTGTCCAACAACTTACACAAACGAGCCACAAACAATGGATCTTGATTCATGAAATTTTTCATAAAATATAGGTGTCCTATTGATAGAAAGTTGGGTCCTATTGATAGGAGAGGGATCAGATTGGCCACTATTGAAGTATCAGAAAGTCCTATTGATAGAAGATAAAGTCCTATTGATAGAGCGTCAGAGGCTCCTATCGATTGGAGATCAAGTCCTATCGATAGGGAAGCCATCAGATTGGCCACAACGAAAAGTGAAAGGCTCCTATCGATAGGGGATGAAGCCCTATCGATAGAACAACACCAGATCCAAAATTTCCCAAGCAACTAAATGATCAATGGGGCTTCTTTTGGGCATTTTCTTGGTTCCAAATGAACATATTAAGATGTAAAAGAGGTTCGCACAATATACCATCAATTTACAAGATTTGCAAGTTTTCCCCAAATTCAAGCCATGAACAACAATGGGTTTCATATCAATTTCAAGAATCACCATGAAATCAAGTAACAAAGGAATGGGTTATCTACCAAATCAAGAGAAAATAACATAGAAGCTAGGGGATAAGGAGTTTCAACACAAACTTGGCTAGCAGATGGATCTTGCTCAAAGAAAACAACAAGACAAGGAAAACTTAGCAATCCCATGACTATACACACATACACACTACATTTACACTTAAAAGGGTTAGAAATTTCCCTACCTCAAGTGATTTAGCTTGAAAAACCCCCAAGGAGCAAAACCCAAACTCTAGCTTCAAAATCCAAGAAAAGATCTTCAAACACCGGAGTGAAATAAGCATACCAACGCGTAGAGCACGAGATTTGGAGAAGCTTTTGTGAAGGGACTAAGTTTGGAGCTTGAGATTTAGTGGAGTTTGTGGGAGAAATTGAGGAAGAAGATGAAGAACAATGGAGGGTTAGAGAGAGAGAGAGGTGGCTGGGTATTTTGGAAGGGGAGAGGAAATGATTTTCTCTCCTCTTTCACACACCACATATATTAACTTTAAAAAAAATACACCCTATGCCCAATAGTGGCTTGTGTAAACCAAACAAACCCCTCTCAACACTTAACACAAAATCTTCCAACATTTAATCATTTTTCTCATTTCCTCATATTTTTCCCAACTTTATTTTCGGAAAAATAATTGAAAACACGGGTTCTTACAAGTACAAAGAAGTCTAACAATCCTAAATGCAGTGAAATGTATATGAGTGATAGACAAGAAAGCATAGGTCACGAAACAAGAGTTAACAGAGAGTTTAAATAGTTAAAGGACTTGAAAGCACACATAAACTACTAGATTCCATCTACTATCGTCTCTCGTACCCGACACACACCTAACACATCACATGTGTCCTATACGTTTGTCATATTCATCACATTCCTTTTAGACATTTGATTATTCTTTCAGCATGCCATATAGGTCCCGTGTCACTTCGGGCATACCATAAAAGCCCCGTGTCACTCTGGGCATACCCCATTGGGCCCCTTGTCACTCTGGGCATACCCTTTCGGACCCCGTGTCACATGATTCACATTCACATTACCACTTATCAATTTATAAGTTCAACTTAGTGCCCAAAGCAACTCACATATCACCATATCAATTTTCAAGTGTCTTGGACTCTCCACTCAATCCATAAGCACATGAAGTATCAATTTGTGAGCCGTGCCCTCTCCAAATCCACTAAATGACAAGAAACATGTGACATTAATCATTTCCCCATTATCATTTATTTCCTAAGTGTTGCCAAGGTAGAAAGTGTCATAATACAGGTGAAAAACGTGTTTCGCTACCAAACAAGTGCATTGAGATAGGCCGGAACAACAAAACGAAACTCGCCCACGAATCTGTCAAAACCACTCGGGAGACCGTGATTCCCGCCCGGGCGGGTTTTCCAGAGAGTCGCTCGAAAATGGCCAAAACTTGAGAAATTTGGGGATTTTGCACTAGAACTCCAAATTTGATAATTCCAAAGCCAAATATCAATGGAATGGACTAGAAGGAGATTATTTAACACTCAACTTAAACAAAAAAACAATAAGCAACAAGAATCTTGCATTTACTCATTAAAAAATGACTACGAAATGGGTGCAAAGTGGGTTTCATACAAATTACAAGCATTAACATGAAATCAAGCAACAAATTGATGAGTTGGCTATTAAATGGAGAGGGGATTAACTTAGGAACTAGAAAATGTTAAGTTCTTCACACAAACTTGTCTAGCAATGATTTATTCACAAGATTTCAACCAAATAAGAAGAAGATTAAGTGTAGGAGGAGATTCACACACACATACACAACAAATACACTTAGAAGAGTTTGAAATCTCCCTACCTTAAAGTGTGGAAGCTCTAGATCCAAGATTGTTTCCAAGCCCTAGCTTTCAAGCTCTAGAAATTCCAAATTGAGCTTCCTCAAAGCCAAAGCAAAAAGATACCAAGCTCCAATGGTTGATAGTTGAAGAATATGTGTAAGGATTGAGTGGGTTTGTGAGATTGGTGGGAGAATTTTGGGGAAGAACTTGAGAAGATGGAGAGAGAGAGAGAGAGAGAGAGAGAGAGAGAGAGAGAGAGCTATGGAAGACCACATATACACAAACTTTAAAAATCACACCCCCGGTCCCTATATTAGCTTGTGTATTGCACTAAGACCCAAACTAATTAACTACACCCAACAATCCATCAAATAATTTTTTTAATCATTTCCTCACATTTCCCTAACTTTATTTTCAGAAAAATAATTAAAAACACGGGTCTTTACATCACCACTATTATACCACCATCACAACCCTCACCATCTTGCCAATATTCTTTATATTTTTATTATTTTGATAAATGCATGTTTTTTTTTTCTTGATTTGATTTTTGCATTCCAGTATGAATATATGGAAGACAAAGTAAGAAAATAAGTGAATTTAATACCACACCGCTATTCTACCATCTCGCAAATATTCTGCATACTTTCATTATTTTGATGAATGTACAAATTTTTTTATATGTGCATTCCAGTATAAATATTTGAAAGGCAAAGTAAAAAAATTAGGGAACTTAATATTTCAGATCCTTGTATAGTTCAAACAACTTATTTATTTTAGTGCTTAAGATTCAGTACATATCAAATAGCTTATTAGCTTAACAAATTTATAATTCAGAATTGGGATAATTTCACTAACCTCCTCTGAGGTTTGCATTAATGTCATTGGCCTCCCCTCAGTTTTCTGATATTCCACTGCGCTCCCTTGCTTTGCAAAATAAATGGCAGATTCCCCCTTCTTGTCTATTTTGGACTAACGGGGTTAACATTTGAAGTGGGATGACGTTTATACCCTTGATACATATTACTCCAACTTAATTGGCCCTAAATTTCTAATCGGCCAAACCAAACCCACCGTTCTACACAGTTCTGAGAAGTAGTGAGAGAGAGAGAGAGAGAGAGAGAAAGAGTGAACGTACAATCAGCCCAAAGTTGTTTCCGATTCGATTGAGGAAGACGAGCGAAGATACACGTGGGAAGAAGATGCTGTGAATACTTAGATCGAAGAGGAGATGTAGATCGAAAATCAGAAACCCCATTGCATGTACGTCGATCTCTTCCCAAAACAAGGTGAACATTGATTCTCTTCTTTTTGTGTTTGCATTGAGCCTTTTGGAGCAAAAATTTGTAGGCTTTTCGAGGGTTTTTCAACCCACCTTCATCTTCACTTTTTTTTTTTTCTTTCTCAAATGACAAGCCTGGAATTTTCCTTAACCCACTATCAATTTTCTCTGTAAAACTATAAATTCAAAACCAAACTCAAACTCCATGTGTTCATAACTAACCTAAAAGACAAATAAGCAGAAACCCAATTTAATTAGGCAAAAAAACCAAAGAAAAAGAAAGAAAACAAGGTCTGATTCAAAGGAAGAAAGATAGGAATGAGAATCAGACCTTATAGGGGTCAATTTCCTCAGACGATAACTGAACCGTGCTCGTGGCGATAAGAAGAGCTGAGGCGAAGCTTGACACAGTGCTTCACAAATGGGTTTGATGTGCTTGTGACTGATTTCACGTGATAAGGTAAAGGAATAGTCGCCGCAGCAGAACCTCAATCTCGTCGCCATTATTGTCGCTGTGATTTGGACTAGTCTGAGGAAATTGAGTTCCTTTTTGGGTTATCGATACTTTGAGCTGTGAATTTGATGGTCGCAGAAGAAGAAGATGAGGAGTTGATACCCAATGTGCATTTACACATTGCATTCACCGAGGTCTGTTATGTTAGGAGTATTACTCCATTTGAAAGGGTTATTATTACCAACAAGCTGATAAATTAAAATGCTGCTCAAGGTTTTCCCACATTAGCTGTTGTCTTGCACGTCTCGGCTATTTAAAAGTGTTCCAAAAGTGTTTTAGGCGGCCAGTTTTTAAAAAGAGAAGAGGGAGCAGAGCAATCTGAGTCGTTCAAAACACTTTTGGACGACCGAGATGAACTAATTTATGGTACTACGATAATGAAATGGAACACAGATTTTGCCCAGATTTTTTATGGATGACTTTAATTTTCACTCTGGAAATTAAAAAAAAAATGTTCTTATAAAGTAAAAAAAAAAAACTGTGAAAAGAAGTTGCAAATCTAATTATCTAAGCTAAGCCCAAAAAATGGTGTACAATTAGAAGGGAAAAAAAAAAGTTTTGGAGTAAGAAGTTACGTGGGATTGAAGAGAGAGATAGAGTGATGTTTGGGTTTTTCTTTTCCAAATTCCAAAATGTGAGAGTGAGGTCTTGGGTAGTGTATTTATAGTTATGAGGGTAAGAGGGAGGGTAAAATGGGGATAAAAAGAGAGAATTTGGGGGACTTAACGTTTTTTTTCAAAGTCAGTAACGGAATTGACGGAAAAGGGAGAATCTGCCATTTATTTTGTAAAACAAGGGAGCGCAGTGGAATATCAGAAAACTGAGGGGAGGTCAGTGACATTAATGCAAACCTCAGGGGAGGTTAGTAAAATTAACCCTTCAGAATTCAATTTTCAGTACTTAATTTTTAGTTTTCAGTTTTCAGCTTTATGAAATAGCCCCTAATGTACACTTTAGTTATTTACGGTTAATTTTATCGTGATGCTTATTTCTCTTTATTATGCCATCGTGCTTCCAACCCTTTTAATCTTTGTAATTTTGTTTAACGGATTAATAAATTCACTTTCTTTTGCTGTTCATAAAAAAGTTACTTCAAATGGTGAATCATTCATACCAAAAGAAACACAGCATCTTGTAATCATATTTTTCATCATATTTGTGTTGGAAAAAGTAGATGGTCTATTTATTATCGTCTTTTACGAAATGGTGATCAATAAATCATATACGGTTGCAATCCTTAAATCATCCAACTAAATCTATGAAAAATCTTCATGCATTCGATCAGCCATATAACATGAACAAAGTAAAATCAAGAGAGGACAAGTCAAAGGAAAGCAGTATACTCCAAAGCAAATATAATGACGCATAAAATGTGATCAACCTAACTAAGTTGAATGTCTTGGAGAGAGAAGAACTTGGTTGACCAATTTATCTAAATTCAAAACAGATGAACCAGATGGAGTTTCAGTAGCATCTTCAGCCAATTTCTTCCATTCCATTGCCCTTTTCTTCATCTCCTTTCCCTTCTCCCCATCCATCAACTTCGTCACTAGCAGCTCTACACCGTCCCTCTTAACATCATTATCTATTTCCATCCCAACACCCCATTTAGCACAGCAGCACCAACAATTCGTCTGTTGCTCAGCAAAAAATGGCCAAATAACCATTGGCACCCCTTTGGAAATGCTTTCCAGAGTGGAGTTCCACCCACAATGAGTTAAAAACCCTCCAATGGATGGGTGAGCCAGGACTTCTTCTTGTGGGCACCAACTTGCTAGGAACCCCTTCTCTCTTGTAACAGCCATAAATTCCTGAGGAAGAACCGATTTTTCACCGACAACTAGATCAGGCCTAATTATCCATAAAAAGGGATGTTTGCTCTTCTAGTCCCCAAGCAAACTCCACCATTTGGTCGGGCGACATAACAGTTATGCTTCCGAAATTCACGTAAACAACAGAATTTGGTGCATGAGAGTTGAGCCATTCAAGGCAATGGGGCTGCTCTTTCCATAGATTTGATCCAATCAAATTCAGTCTGTCGTCGTCGATTTGGTTCAATCGTAGGTGTAATGGTCCGACAGACAAAATTGGTGGGAAGATAGAAGAAATTGAGTCCAAAATCTCTTTTTCTAATTCCTCGAATGTGTTGAAAATAATTGCAGAAGCTCTCTGAGCATCCTTAATTACAGTTATCACAAAATTCAACATGAAGTCGGTTGGGTCAGTGGTTCGAACAAAACTTGGTATGTCCTTCAAGCGTATGCCTTTCATGCTAGGTATCCAATCTAAGCTCGTGTCCAAGTACCCGTTCGTTAGGTAGCTCACATCTGCACGTAAGGAGAAATTCATTACAAATCACAAACCTATGACATGTATTAATGACTTACTGAAACGAAATACTATCTATGCAAATATTTAATCCACCGACAGTGCTAGTTACCCAGAAAATTACCCAAAAAGTGAAATCAGGAGCTCAAATTCACTGATAAGCCACTGATTTCACTTTCTGGTTAAATTGTTAGGTAACTATTTTTGGTACTTAGCATGACAAACCTATGACATGTATTAATGACTTTCTAAAACGAGATACTATGCAAATATTTAATCCACGGACAGTGCTAGTTACCTAGAAAATTACTCAGGAAGTGAAATCAGTAGCTCAGATCCACTAGTGAGCCATTGATTTCACTTTATAGGTAAATTTCTAGGTAACTATTTTGGATACTTAGCATTTTCCTTAATCCATCATTGTGTGATATGTTGTCTTATCAAAACTGTTGAGTTTTTGTACCAAACTATAAATATATATGACCCCAAAGAAACATGTTAAATTGTTTAGGGTATACCTTTGAGTGGTGTATAACCCTTGTCGACAAGATCACGATACTGAACGTAGCCCATGAAGCCATAAGCACTGGTTGTCCAAAAAAGAACATCCGGAATACCCAACTCCTCAGCGGTGGCGAGAGTAAAAGTCATGACACCATCAGAGACTATGCAAGTCACCGGTGGGACATTTGACGAAGCGGTGTTGTTTAATTTGGAGAGAAGATCTCTAAAAGGAGCCAAGCAGTGTTTGCTGGTAGAGTCAAGAAGGGATGAGATGTCTTGGGTGGCATTTGAGTCGGACTCTGGGAGCCCATCGGGTATGGTTTCAAACCGGAATGATGAGACAGCGGTGAGGGATTCGGTGGTTTGGGTTTTTAGAAGGCGTTTGTGGTTGAACTCTGTGTTGACAAAGGTTATGTGGAAGCCCCTTTGGTGAAGGAGTTTCGCTAGTTTAAGCATTGGGTTTATGTGGCCTTGTGCTGGGAATGGGGTGCATACTGCGTGAGGCTGTTCTGACTTTGTTACGGAAGCCATTCTCTCTCCCTCTTTGTGTGTGTCTGCGGAGGCTCATGCACATGGTTGCAATTTATAGCCGAGAGGGAAGACTCAAGAGTCTCAAAACTTAAATTGGTTTAGTCTTAAGCTATCTGCTAAGACAAGTACTATTCACATTGATGTCTCGACACAAATTCAAGATGCATACGCGTTTGTAGCGTTGGATGCATGTATGTGTGCCCCACGGGATATTCCACATGAAATAAAATGAGATTGTATGGCAATGAACACATGGTGATCCAGGCTTAAGATTGAGGTTTGTTCCGTCCTACAATATTCTCTCAAGTTCAAAAATTTTCAAAGTATTATCGATTACATTAGGATTAATCCATACAGAGCTATTCTTTTAACTTTAGCTAGACACTTGTAAGTAGACTGTCGGATTGTTCATTAGTCAAGGTCTATGTAAGATGGTCCGGAATTGCTATCAGGATTTACGTCCATATCGTTAGTGCATGTCAAAAATTAAAATGATTTACAAAAGTAGTAGTTACCTAGAAGACAAACTGAGGAGAATGGTGCAGAACCGACAATTATTCATTAGCCTAAAAGTCAGATTTCTGTGTCAAAAACGAAAATGATTTACAGAGGTGGTAGCGATCTGGAAGACTAAGAATGATGAAGAAAATGGTTTACGAAGGTAGTAAACTGGTAGCTATCTAGAAGACTGCAGAATGATGAAATCAATTAAGTAGTTTCTACAAGGGAACATATTTGAACGGTGCAAGACCATTTTGAGTTCATCTCGGAATTGTTGGTACGCATGCATGTGGCATTTAGCTGGGGAATGGTGCATTATGCATGATTCTTCTATCTCTCTCTCTCTCTCTCAATTGACGGATGCTCATGTCAACTTGGAAGGAAAAAAGGCCCAAGCTGAGGCTAAAAAAAATTGGGTACCACGTAGTTTTCCATTTTTCTTTTCGGTTTGGCGGTCTGCATGTCCGGGTCAGCTTTGCACACCGTAACTATATCTCCTCTCCTGTTCTGTCAAAAATAGGCCATCCACAACGAGGTTAGGAAATTCACAAGAAAACTTCTTATGGCCTAGCTCTAAAGGGTTGCCAAGTTTTGAACTCAAAATATCTAATAAGTTTCAGCTCATCCATATTAATAAATGAACTACCCCTCGGAGTGGTACTATCAGGTAGATTTCTGTATGCTTTTGAGTAAATGTCTAGGTGGGATAGGTAAGAAAGTGATATGGTAATTAAGTAGATAGTAACACTGAAGGGATCAAAGGCATACACCTAAATTAATTTCAGAGACAGTGATTTTGATTAGTGCAGTACAAATCTCGTCGACAGATCCAAGCCAACAAAGATGAATTCATCTGGGAAATGATTACCCCTTTTATCTCCAAACACTCTCTTTTTGTCTTTATTTACTATGAAACTACCAAATTACCCTTATTTCATGAGTCACTTTTCCCATATGAAGGACAATTTGACACTTTCAAGTAAATAACGACCAAAAAAAAAAAAAGAGGAGTGTTTGGAGATAAAGGAGTGTAAAAATCATTTTCCTTCGTCTATATATCCGTCCATAACTAAGACTATATTACTCCCTCCGTCCCCATTTATTTGTCCGTGCCACTTTTCAATTGGTTATATCTCGTAATTTACGTTGTTTTACGTGATTTCAAAAACATTGTCTTATAAATTTTATCGAGATCTATTAAACAAAATCCATATTGAATATAAAATTCATTACCGATTTAAAGTTATAACTAGTTTTTATCCGGTTAGAATTGGACGAGGGACCAAAATTTGGGAACGGAAGTAATTCTTTTAGTTGGAGGACCCGGACTAGAAACTGCTCTTATGATGAAAGCATCACGATGACCAAACCGAAAATAACTCTGTGCTCCATCAGTACTGGAGATATGTATTGTCAAGGCCCAAGATTATTTGGCAAAACCATATCGGAAGTGCTCAATTACGTAAATTTGTTATTATCCAATGGATTTTCTGCAATCCAAATTAATTAAAAAAAAAAAAAACACAGAGAGAGTAATGTATATATACTTGGAGAAGTACTCGAAAACTTAAAATAGGGATAAGTATAATAATGAATTTGACTACAATGTGTTGATTCGATGGGTTATATATCTTGCATACATACCTTTTGGGTCATTTCTTTCATGGGTACTACATTTCTTTGGAATCCTAAAGAAAATAAAAAATGCTAAAAATAAAAGAACATTTCATTATCATAAAGATAAAAGACGAAATCATTCCAATAGTGAAAGAAATGTATTGAGAGAGCTTCGACGAGAATAATACTCTGCTAATGTTGCAATTTACAAAAATTTGACCTACTCTCAGTCACTCAATATTTATACTAAAATAGTTAACAAGATGCCAACTAAACATATGCTCCACAGTGAATATAATGCACGGTGAAGCTCCTTTTATGTAGTAGAGGATGGCTCACTTTCATGCCTCCAAAAATGGGAAGCTGGGGGGTGCTGCACAGCCAAGTGCTGTGCAGCGTGCCGTGCAGGCCGCTTTTCGGTGATCCGAGACGTTCACCGGATAGCCCTCGTTGAGTACTATAAGTGTTTAAAAAATCAACTTGGCCGGATATCGTTAAGTGCCTGATTGGAATACAAATAGATTGAAATGAAATGGAACACAAATGTACATAAACACTGGATCCAAATCAATAAACCCATTTTTTTCAATCTATTTGTGTTCAGATCAAGTACTTAACGATATCCGATCAAGTTGATTTTTGGTACACGTATAGTACTCGACGAGGGCTATCCGGTGAACGTCTCGGATCGCCGAAACATGACCGGCGCGGCAGCGCCGTGCGGCTGCACAGCACTTGGCTGCGCAGCACCCCCCAGAGTCCCCACAAATGATGGTCGAAGCACCAAAATAGCAATCCAGAGGACCAGGAGTATTTTTTTTTTTCCCGGTTAGTGCAAAGATTTTATATAACTCAAACAAAATAATCACAATTAAGGGGTATCATCCCAGATACATCACTGTTAGAAATAATTGATTTTGATTGTATTTTATGACAAAAATGATTTCTTAAAAATCAATATTAAAAATTGAATTTTTGATTTTTTTTTTGTGAACGGCAAAAAAGAATTTTATTAATCAAATATCAAAGATACAAGATTCAACGGGGCAAGAAAAAAACATCAAAGCGAGTAGCGGCATACCAACAAGGTTGGCACCCCACCCGACGGCAAATCATATGCCTCTTGAGACCAAAAAGATTGGAAGGTTGACAAGAAGACAACCAACCAAACAAACGAAAAAAACCTACACTGACACCAAAACCCCAACACTAAAACTCCAAACAGAAACAAAGAGAGCAAAAACCCAAGAACACCAAACACCCCCAAAGAAGCAGAACCACACCACCTAAAGCAACAAAGATGATCAGCGGCACATGAAACAGAGCTGACAAAAAGCTCATCCTATATCTTGTGCTCTCATCTCAGCTATTTTACTAATAACTCCATCCTCATCCCCATCATAACCGATACTTGCGGCCTTGTTTACTGCCCAAATTGTTTTAGATTCATTTAATAGAGTTTTGTTTCTATTTGCGATAGTATCCGTTGAGACAGAAGCAGATGGAGCAGCAGCAGCCACGATTGACCTAAAAACTACACATTTTTGTTTAATTCTCCCACCCTTATAGTTTCCTGGATAAACCTTAGATAAACCCAGAATATCATCAATCGTTTTTCCTCTTTTTTTTTCCTTTTGGTTCCTTTTATAACTGCCTTGACTGGAGAGAGACGGTTGACTTCGTGTTGATCAATGGGGATATCATCGGAAGGCCCCATGTTATTATTATTCAACACATCCACTGAGCCCAAACTAATGCACAACTGAATCCCCTCATGCTTGCTCCCCTCAACTTTCTGATATTGATAACATCTTTATAAGTTTGGCCTTTCATGGAAATTAATTGTTTAAGGATCAAATATATTCCTTGGCCAGCCTGGTGTATTACACGTGTAAAAATCCCTTGGTACCACATCCATTCCTACTCGCCACTAACTTGTTTCCTTGCACAAATCAATTGTTAACAGCCTTGCACATGTGAAGACTTTTTGTCCCAAGGCTATGTGGCCACCACACATGAATATATTATTTCCTTATAGGAGAAGACGACAGATTCCAGGTTTGAAAGTCTCTTGCTTTGATTGACTAATGCAATCCACTAGTAAAGCCTTTTTGAACGTTGCAGATTGCGATTTCGGTATTTGGAAAATTGTATTTCCAACGGAAAATTTTCAACCATTCTTCAAAAGGTCTGTCTTGCAATAAACAGTCTGAGGAGAAGAGATTTACGGTTCAATGGAAAGATTTGTTAAAATTTTAATTCCGATAAAAGAGATGCTTCTCCATATGAAGAAGGCAACCAAATTATACACGATCAAAACAGAGAGCATCAAGAGCAACATCTTGTTCACTCAAATACTTTAATTGTCATATTTCTTGGAGAAATATTTGTGGGCTAGAAAATTTCTTGTCCACTCTGTTTGAGAGAGAAAAAGTTGTGTACCTTTTTCATCCTTGTAAGGAAGGTTTCATATCGATCCTCTGTGTTTTGGGGTTTGTTTTAGAACTGGTTAAAAGTTCTTGAAACGTGGTTTTAGAGTTTGGGAGATAAACTTTAGCGGTTCGGTTCACTCCTCGGGAAAATTAGCGTTGCGGTTGTAAGATTTAATCGGCACTAAAGGTTGGTTGTTTGATTAGTAAAACACCGACTCCTTATGCCACTATACATCTCTGTGTTATCTCTCTCCCTTAACTCTCTTATTTTTGTTGTGCAAATCATTTATTTATTTAGTTATTTATTCTCATTCAATTTGTAATTTTTTTATTTTGGCGTTATTGTTAGCAACCCTATTCCCCCACCCGCGGTTGCCCTTTTGCGTAACAATCACAAAAGTAAAAACCAGCAAGCTAGAAACCAACAAAACAAAATAACCTTAGCTATACAAATCTCAGGATTCTTTCAGACACATCCCATCACGCACAGACATCTTTGTTTGCAACGGAAGCTTGGAATTCTTTCCTCCTCTCTCTTTGCAAATATATGTATTCTTTTGAATAATGATACGTACACAACAAAACATTGACAACAAAAGGGTCACAACACCAAAACGACGTCGTTTTGGTGTTAAGACCCAAAAAAAAAAAAAAAAAGAACTCCAGATCAAAATTCAAAAAGCGCGCTCCTCATTCCTTTCCCAAATTTGTTCGATACACAGACTGAGAGAGAGAGAGAGAGGGAGGTGCGATCCCACCTCAACCGGCAACCACCACACCACAATCATCTTCTCCTTCTCCTTCTCCGGCGACCACCCCCACAACCGCATCATTGCCGTCCGCCGCCACCGTTGAACGCCAAAACAAATTTGCTATTCGCAGTCCTTCGACAACAAAGGTTTGTCTCTCTGTCCTTGGTCTCTCTTTCTCTCTGTATCTATTTATACTCATATATATGTTGGGTGCATATATACATTCATATTAGGGTGATACATTTTGCAACTTGAGTTGGTAAATTAGGTTTTTTTTTAACCTTCTATGTTAGATGAACTAGGAATTATCTTTTGCTCCTGTTAGAAAAATTAGAAGTTTTGGTGTAGCTTGATTCCTTGAAAAAGTTAGGGTTTGATGTATTTTAGTAGACTAATTTACGAGATTTTTTTTTTTTTTGTGGTAAATAGTTTATCATCATATCAGTTTGTGGATACCGAGGATGTAACCTGTGAAAAAATGTAGTTTCTAATCTGTTTCCATTTTTCTTAATCGATTTGTTATTTTTTAATTCGTTGTCATTTTATGCCCATCCCCTATTACAATTATCGTCATTGGTATTGCATTCTTATTTTGTTGCTATTATACTTTGAATTGAGTTGGGTGTTTTTTTGTACAAGATTGGATCTTGGCCACATTGTATCTAATTCATTTTGTTTGTTTTGAACCAGCAGATGATGTCATCGGACTCTGTTCCTTCGACAATGCCTCCAAACAAAGAGTGTGGAGAAGAAGAGGAATGGAGTGGAGATAGGGAAAACGAAGAAAAGGTTTTGAGTGGTCCTTCCAACAAAGAGTGTAATGAGATAGGTAGTAATAAGGATGGAGAAGAAGCAATAGTAGATTGTGAAGAAGATATAGTTGAAGAACCGAAGAAGGGAATGGCATTCGACACACCGGAGGAAGCATTTCTATATTACTCAAGTTATGCAAAAGGAAAAGGGTTTGCCGTGGCAAAAAGAACATCGAGAAAGGGGAAAAATGGAAAGTTGACAGATATAGGGTTTGCATGTAGTCGTGCTGGGCAGCCAAGGGTGAGAACAAGCAATCCGCTTCAACCACGGCCACAGACAAAAATTGGTTGTCAAGCTCACGTTACTGTTTTGATACACCCAGATGGAAGTGCGTCGGCATGACAACATGTGCAATTTATTTAATGAGATTGTCGATTTAGCAGAAGATTCTCAAGAGAAGTGTGAAATGGTGATGGCACGGGTAAGCGAGCTAAAACGAGAGGTGATGGAAGCTTCGGTTGTTTGTGATAGTAATGTAGTTTCACTTGCTGATGACACGGGTACTCGCGCTGATCCAATTTCACTTGGAGATGGGGTTATACGTTCAAAAAAGAGCACGAACATACTTGACCCGGAAGTTGTTCGACGACAAGGGAGACCGCCATGCAAAAGAAAGCAAGGGTTTATGGAAAAATCTATTAAGAAGAAAGTAGTGACAAAGAAAAAGACATTGCCGAAAGAAAAAGCCAAGGTATAAGTTCTTTATGATTTAATATGGGCATATAGATTTATTTGATGCACGTGTAATAGTTATATTATTTGCTAATTTCAGGAGGTTGAGAAGAATGATTGGCCATGGGGTCGGAACACAAGAGAGCGTTGCAAATGTTAATGTAAGAAACTTTTTTTTTTAATTGCACAATTTCTAGTTTCATGTAAAAGCTATTGATAATCCTTGTTTATTGGTGGGCAGGGTCACCCAAGCTACATGGGGCATTCATTGTGGCCAAACATAATGCCTCATACGATTGGCCATGGGATCGGAACACAAGCGAGTGTCGCAAATGTTAATGTAAAAAACTTTATTTTAAATTGCACAATTTGTAGTTTCATGTAAAAGTTATTGATAATCCTTGTTTATTGGTGGGCAGGGTCACCCAAGCTACATGGGGTATTCAATGTGGCCTGACATAGTGCCCCATATGGTGCAAGCAAATATGGCACAAGGCGGAAGTGTCTTCCCAGGTTCTCCAACTCTTTGCCCAACCGGAACAAGCATGCCACAATCAAGGCCTTCTTTTCCAAGCTCACAAAGCAACATGGCAAGCATATTCAATGATCATGTTTGGAGAGGTCAATCAACTATTGCCGATAGTCAAGTTTGGGGAGGAGGACAATCAAGCTTTTTGGAACAAAGTCAAGGGGAGCGACATGGAGGTCAACAAAGTTATTTGGAAATGATGAATGCAATTGACAATGATTAGGAGTAGTTTTATTCTTTAATGCAAAAGACATATGTCAATGGTCTTATGGACCTTTTGATATTGTGTCCTGTATCCGTATCGTGTCTTGTGTCTCGTATCCGTATCGTGTCCTGTATCCGTATCGTGTCTTGTGTCCTGTATCCGTATCGTGTCTTGTGTCCTGTATCTGTATCGTGTCTTGTGTCCTCTATCTGTATCATTGTATTCTATATTATTTCTTTTGCTTGGTTGGCCATATTCTTAGCAACCGAATGCCCTTGACAATACAACTTTCAACAATGGAGAATATGTTCTTTGGTGGTGAAACTTTGTTTAAAAAGTAGGTTGTTCTAAAAAAATTTGGACAGCATCTCCCCTATTTTCTTGCGTAACCCGACGTTTCAGCGTCTCATCAGAAAGTCAACAACAAGAGGAAACACGAAGATATAATATGGACTCACGTAGTCATGCTCATCCTACTAACAATACATATCCATACCCCATGTTGGGGTCATGATCATCTCATAATCGAAACAAAAATCTTCATTTATGAAATTCATCCGATATAGACATTCACACACGTGTTCTAATTGAAACGAAAGTTAGTCTTCATTTACAAAATTCATCGAATACAGACTTTCATCGTCTACCTTACGCTCTATACACAAGCAAAATAAAAGAAAAAAAAATCTTGATAAGTTGGTCTCTTTCTTCATCATGCTCTTTGATTGCTCCATCCTTGTCTCTTGCTTCATCCCTTTCTTGGTAGGAATTATTTAGCAGCTGCAAAAATTGTTTCACCCACTGTCTTATCTTCCTTGTTGATCTCCGTCATAACCAGTTATTTCACCACCCATCATCACCACTCTTCCTGGTAACACAAGTAGTGCAATACATCTCATTAGGTAAAGACAGTGGAAGTATAACACAGGAAGTTAAAGTCCAAGTCGAATTTCTCAAATCAGACTTGGGATTACCAAAAAAGAACATATTCATGATCTGAAAATGTACCAAAAAAATGCAGTTTTATTCATGATATGTGGTTATATGGCTGCTGATCCCATCAGATTGGAGGGAAAAAAAACAAGTTAAGTAGATACCTCTAATGCTTACAAGTTCATACAGCAGCAAACTTATTCGTGTGACTAATGTACCAAAAAATTCAGGACATTATCTATGGAGTAGCAAATGGACATCCTTCAGATTTTAAGAAGCTAAAAGCAAAATTTACATGAAAACCAGACTAGAATAACAAACAAAACCTCTTCCAAACATCCGAGATGCAGACAATAGTTTGGTGCCTTGATGTGCATTTTATGCACAAGCCAGAAAACAACTGAACACATCACCTTAGTCGTCGAGCCGTGAATGGAAAAATGCCACACTTTGTGATCCTTATAAAGGCCTAAAAAAAAAAATCTCAGCCATAAAGGAACCACCTCGTGCACAGCTATTCTCTCTCCCTTGATTAAACCTTTCACAAACATTGGTAACTACCCAAATTGTGACAGCTATTGTAAATTTCCACCGCAATTGGTCGCGAGAAATCATGAGGAATGATCACACCACTTGTGTGGCGCTGTGTGCAATAGGACTCATTATCAACTAATTCATTTGGGTATCCTCACTAATGGCGCGATGGGGAGAGTATTAGTAAACATAGTGATGTTTAAGCACAAAACCATATAGAATCTCTTACACTTAGCCGAAATGCAAATGAGCTATAACTGTAATCTTATTTACCTCTATATATCATCTTCTTCGATCACCATCAGAATCATCTTCATCAATCTCCTGTACAAAAGTCATTAGGAAGCACTAGGTGATCAGACAAGTAATAAATCTAGCCATTACACAACACCAGTATCTGGTTCTTCCACTACAACACCAGTATCAAGTTCTTCATATGATCAACAAAACAAGAAATTACCTCATCTTCGTAAAAAAATTTGACCCATCAATCCAATTTAGGATTCCTGAAATTGGAATCCTAAATTTTTTGCAAAACCCCCAAATTCATAGAAAGTGCAGCGTGAGAGAGAGAGAGAGAGAGAGAGAGAGAGCAGCGTGATATAGGTGTGTGTTCAACGGCGACAGTGGTGTTCAACGGCGGCCAAGTATAGATCTGAAAAATCTAAGACCCAAAAACTAGGGCAAAATCTAAGAACCCAAACCTGATGAAATCGTACGACAGTGGTGTTCAATGGCGGCGGACAATGGTAGTGGTGGTGGTGTTCGCCGGAGAAGGAGCAACTCCACGGTGGTGCGGTGGTCGCCGGTGGAGGTGGGATCTTACCTCCCTCTCTCTGTCTCTCTGTATCGAACAAACGGGGAAGGAATGAAGGAATGAGAGGTTTCAATTTTTTTTTTTTTTGGGTCTTAACACCAAAACGACGTCGTTTTGGTGTTGTGGCCTTTTTGTTGTCAATGTTTTGTTGTGTACGTATCATTATTCATGTATTTTTGCTCAAAAAAAGTACTATATGTATTTGTACATTTAAGGCGTGATTTGACTAAATTTAAAAAATTGGTTTTTTGATCTTTTTTTGCTCTATCATTATTCCAAAAAAAATTACATTTGTTAGTTTTGCGTCAAGATTTTGTGGTTTCTAGATTTATCTCGTTGAGACAAATCCAAAGAGTATAAAATTATGGTCAAAAGTAATAGTTTTTTTAATAAAGCCGAAAATAAACCAGTTTTTTTAATTATTTTTCGTCTTTATTCACAAAACTTTAAGTTTGGCTAATAATTTTATATTTTTTAGATTCCTCTCGTCGAGACAAGTCCAGAAACTACGAAAAATTAACCAAAAACTAACAATTGAAAAAAAAAATTTGATTAAGGACAAAACGAAAAAAACCAAAAAGCCAATTTTTTCAAATTAGCCAAATCACGCCTAAGAAACATGTACACTAATTGTCGAGCACATTTTTCTTGACTGAAAATTGAAATGTCACGTCGATCACTTTGGTTTTTCCATAATTAATTTAGACTTCAGACTAAATTTAATTTTGCTTCGTTGTACTAGGACGTGGACTAGAAACTGGTCTTATGATGAAAGCAAATACTCCATTAACTCGTAAGTGGACATGAAGCCCAATTCAGCCCACCTTCTCATAGCCCTTTCATCAGTATTCAGTACTGGGGAGATATGTAACGTCAAGGCCCAAGTTTATATTATCCAATAGATTTTCTGCAGTGCAAATTAATTAAAAAGAGAGAGAGAGAGAGAGAGAGAGAGAGAGTATTATTTGCATAGGAATAAGTATAATTATGAATTTGACTACACTACGTTGACTCGATGGTTAATATATCTTGCATACATACCATATGGGTGATTCCCTTTTTGGGTTGTACAATTGTTCGGAATCGAAAAGAAAATTTCATTATCACGAAGGTAAAAGATGAAATCATACCAATAGCGAAAACAATGTATTGAGAGAGCTTCAAAGGGAATAATACTCTGCTAATACTGCAACTCTCAAAAACTTAACCTTCTCTCAGTCACCCGATTTTTATACGAAAATAGATAATAAGATGTCAACTATACATATGCTTAACCCCCAAAAAATAAAATCCCTAAATGCTCTATAATTATCATGCATCTGCCACACCCACAATGAATATCATGCACGGTGCTCCTTTGATGGAGCAGGGGATGGCTCACTATCATGCCTCCACAAATGATGGTTGAAGCACCAGAAGCTAAGCCATGAATGAGTGAACAGAACCCTTGCGCACCTGAACGCCGTCGAAGGAAGGTGGAAATGGACTGTGATCCGACCCAAAAGACTTAATATGGTCCTTCAACGACCTCTTGTGCTTGAAATCGGAACCACAGACACACAACCAGCGGCGGCCGCAGTTCTTCTCGTGGGTCCGCCAGTCGCCTTTCACGGCGAGGCACTTGCCGCACTTCCGGCACACAAACCTCTTCGTGCCGTGCTTCCTCTTGTAATGGGTTTGGAGGGTTCGGAAGTCCTTGAGGGGTTTGGACCGGGGGTGGTTTATGTGGTTCTTGCAGCCTTCTTCGCAGCAGTAGCATGGGATCCCTAGCATGGCTCGTGGCTGTGAACCCTTGAGAGAATCGGGTCCCTTTCGGTACTGGGACCCATGGCCCCACATGTGCATCTGTAGCATTGGTCATGAGGAGGAGGAATAAAGAACATGAGACCAAATTAACTTAAGAGAAAATATGTGTAAATATTTATGTGCACAAATTCATACATATTCAACGCCTAAAACCGTCTGATGGACGTACATGAGACCAAATTAACTGAAGAGAAAATATGTGTAAATATTTATGTGCACAGATTCATACACATTCTACGCCTAAAACCGTCTGATGGACGTAGATGCCCTAAAATAACGAGCGATTCCATTTGCATCAAACAATTCTAAGCACATTAGTGGCTTAGGGCACAGCTCTCCTTATTACTCTTAAATGAAATACTGGGGATCATTCATGTGAGTAATGTATAAATATTTAGTTGGCTTATATTTAATATTTTTCACTTACCATATGATATGTAATCGCCGGTCCTGTTTTAAATAATTAAGAAAACTTAATAATGTAGCTTAAAATTTCATCCTTGCGTTATTGTCGATATATTTCTCCTTGAATTTTCGTGTTAATTGCTTTTCTGAATGATATCTAAAAGAAAGTTAATTAACAACAAAAAAATCTTCCAGAATGATTTTATAAGCATATTCGATAGCAGGAGCCACAATTTCAGTGCTTTTGTCTGGGAAATTTGTCGAGAAATAATACATTGTAATAAATATCCATCTTAAAAGATGTTACATGTGTTTTCGCAGAACTAATTTTTAATTTATCCTGAAATATTACGATACAAGTTAATTTCAGTGTTATTTATTTAAGTTACAACTTAATTACGAGCCATAAAAAAACACGTCTTAGATTGGGATGATGGAGAATCAACGAATAGTTGAGACCCGGAAATAAAACAAAGTATGGCAAGAAATGCCAAAGAGCACAATTGAAACAGTACAAATAAGAGCAAGGATTGAAATTTGATACGCCCAAACAAAATCTTCGACAGAGTAATGCTAGCTTCAGATTGTTGAGCCCCTTGATCCACATGATGGAGGAAAAAATTACAAATCCCATTCAGTTGTTGCAGACGATTTTTTTGGGGGTGTAAAATGGATCCTTGTGGTGTTTATTTAAGACTCAATGGCTCACAACTCTCTTTTTTTTTTTTCTTTTTTTTTTTTGCAAAATAATGAAAATAAAAGAATGCATCGGTAGAACACAGGCTAGTATTTACCCCCCCCCAAAAAAAAAAACACAGGCTAGTAAATTAGAGTACCCTGCGATAAAAATTATCAGATAAGGCTATCTAACAAAACGAATATTACGACAAAAAGGTCAATCAATTTAAGAGGGAATTTACCTAAAAATTTAAGAGAATTATACATTTCAAAATGTATGCGTTACCCTTCTATATGACATAAAAATTTAAGAGAATTATACATTTCAAAGTCAATGGCACACCACACGTCATCTACATATCAATTTTATCGAACTGCAAATTCACCTGAAGATTGTTGTAGCGGTTGAAGGTTTTATTGCAGACTTGGCACGAAAAGTTGGTAAACCCGACGAGTATTTGTTCAGGAGTTGGAATCCAGTACTGGGTTCCCGCCACGTGTACGTCTTCCTTCTTCTCCCTTGGACTCATCAGCCCATTGCTGGAATTTGGAGGTCCAATTTGTAATGCCACAGCCATGTCCTCATTGTCGTCCTCCTGCGATAATTCTTTACTGTTTCCCTCTAACGGCGTTTCAGGAGATCGAAGCAAGCAGCTAAGCAATGGCAGTGGTTCAAGAGAATTACGGGCTTCGTTAGGGAAAGTATGAAACGTCTCAGAATCATCGGTAGAGGTTAAGGGAATTTCAAGAAACTCCATTTTATGAATCATATGATATATTTCTGTATGCATATGAATACATAATATATACTAGGAAGGTTGTATTCACATGATCTGAGAATTTGGTTGGATGAGTGAAATTAAACAACGTTTGTTAAGGGTGGGGGTATTTAGTATATGCTGTTTGTTATGTTTTTCCAATTTTGGTATGCAAGCAAATAACCTTAATTACAGTGGCCCCCAGGTTCCAAATTCCATAGGAATCCCACTGCAGAGGGATAGAATTATATGGCAATGCATTATATGGTGTGGGTTCGTCTCCAAACCAACTTGGATGTAAATATGGCTGCAGAGAGAGGAAGAGTTTGACCTTATTAATTTCTATGGACCCTCATGTGGGGCCCCTTACTTCAGTAAGGACAAAAAAATTACTATACCCATATTTGGAAAAAAATTTGGTTACCGAGTGGTTATCACGTTGCCGAGCTTATGTGGTATCTAAACGCTGCATCCGGGCTTTCTAAAAGTGTATTGGATAGTCTAGATCGAAACCCTCTCCATCCTCCTCTCTTTCTCCTATTTCTCTCTCCAAATCTGGACTGTTCAAAACTGAAATGGACGGCTGGATGTGCGTATGCAGGTTCGGCACTGAAAACTTGGTTCACATATTTGAGTGAAATTCTCTCATGATCTCCTCACTGACAATAAATCCCTTCAGCATATACACCCAAAAAAAGGAGGGCGTCCATTCACCATTTTGTGTGGTTACCTTCATCCACTTTTTGATTAGGTTGATTCCGAGTCTTGCTTCGGTGATTAAAACTAGTCATTATTTAAAAAATTAATTGGTTAGATAAGGCTATCTTGCTTCTTGTTGAATTGTCATCCCTAATTAGGAGGCCATAAAAATAATCAACTCAATTAATTATCGGTAAGTGAAATTCATTTAATTTCTTCTCAAATTAGTTTTACAATCGAGAATTGAATTTTGGGATCAAGTTTATAGCAATATCTGAATGAGACTAAATATTCACATAATCTCCTAACTAACTGTACGTGCAGAATGAGCAATTCTGATCATAATTTGAGTGAGATTGAAAGTTGAATAAAGTTATCCACTCCAAAAAAAAAATATGTGGACTAACAAATTAATCTACAGTGAACTTGATGTACCCTTTGTCAAGTCTTCTTTAATAAAAAAAATTTTGCCGATCAAAACAAAAAAATCTACAGTACATGCAAAATGAGCAATCCTAATCATGATCCAAGTGAGACTCAAAGGTGAATAAAGCTACGTACCAACTCCAAACCAAAAAAATGTGGACTAACAAATCTACACTCTCAAACAATAGGAACAGAGGATCTTGAATCCCAAGGAATAATAACCAGCCATGTGTCTTTATTTTTCAAGATTGATTATCCATCAACATAGAACAAAAGTTGCTAAACAAATCTATCCAAATACAACCTCACGTGTTCTCAAATCTCGGAAATCATCTATGAATCCGGAAATCATCCACTAAGAGCTTGGGAAATCATCCATATTGTCCTGATTAAGCCAAGAACGAGTGAACAGAACCCGCGTGCACCTGAACACCGTTGAACGAAGGTGGAAATGGGGTGTGACCCGACCCAAACGACCTAATATGGTCCTTCAACGACCTCTTGTGCTTGAAATCGGAACCACAGACACAAAGCCAGTGGCAGCCGCAGTTCTTCTCGTGGGTCCGCCAGTTGCCTTTCACGGGGAGGCACTTGCCGCACTTCCGGCATGCAAACCGCTTCATGCCGTGCTTCCTTTTGTAATGGGTATGGAGGGTTCGGAAGCAGTCCTCAGGGGTTCGGGCCGGGGGTGGTTTATGTGGTTCTTGCAGCCTTCTGCGCAGCAGTAGCATGGGATCCCTAGCATGGCTCGAGGTTGTGAAACCTTGAGGGAATCGGGTCCCTTTCGGTATTGGGAGCCATGGCCCCACATGCGCATCTGTATCACCAGTCTGCATGAGCAGGAGGAATTGACAACGTGAGAGCAAATTAACTGAAGAAAAAGTATGTGTAAATGTTTATGTGCACAGATTCATACACATTTTATGTCTAAAACCGTGCGATGAACATAGGTGCTCTAAATAAGGAGCGAATCCATTTGAATCCATTTGCATCGAACAATTCTGAGAACCTCCTAATGGACATAGGTGCCCTAAATAATGACCGAATCCATTTGCAACAAACAATTCTGAGCACATCAGTTCTCATATCTCCTTCTTACTCTTAAATGAATACTGGGTATCGTTCATCCGAATTATATATAAATATAGTTTTATTAAACTTTTCAGTTACCGTGTGAGATGTATTCACAGATCATGTTTTAAATAATTTAGAAAACTTAATAATGTAGCTTGAAACTTCAAAAATTTTGTCCTCACATTATTGTCGATATATTTCTCCATGAATTTTCGTGTTAATTGCTTTTCGGAATGGTATCTAACAGGAAACTAATTCAAAAAAAAAAAAACTCTTTCCTAATGATTTTACAAGAACATTTGATCTTATTGCTAATCATATCTCTTGGAGAGTGGGTGATGGTGAGTCTATCAACTTATTCCATGATAAGCGGATACCAGGTATTGACAAGCTACTTAGTCACTTTATCCCTTATGTTGGGCCTGACTCTCTAAAGGTCTCTTATCTTCTACGCTCTACGATGACTGGCCCCATTTGGGATATACATAAGATCTCTGACTTAATTCCTTCTGCCCTAATCCCAAACATCCTGGCCATTGATTTTCCTCGCCTATTTTGACCATTTGGCGACGAAATATTGTTTTCCTTGCCTATTTGGAACATTTGCCGAGAAAATCGTTCATCGCCTATTCGGAACAACTAGCGACGAAATTTGTTTTTCCTCGCCCATGAGGAACAATTGGCGAGGATATTTATCCTCGCCTATTCGGCCCAATTGGGGAGGAGTATTTTCCTCACCTAAAACCCCCGAAACTAAAAAATCTTAATTCATTACCCAGCTTCTCCCTCCGATTCTGCTAGGAATCGAACCAGCGACCTTCCCTACAATAACACGCCACCCTTCCCCCACACCAACTTCCTTTTCAATGCAAAGTTGTTCAACTTTTAATATATAAACCTTTTGTACTTGTTTTCACCTCTCTAATTTTTTTTTAAAAATTCTTTCTGTCTAATTTTAGTCCCTTTGTAGTGTTTCTTTAAACTTTTTCTTAAATCTCTTATTGTTATTTGCTTTTACCCAACCCTTTCACCATGTCAACTTCCTTTTCAATGCAAAGTTCTACAACTTTTAATATATAAATCATTTTTACTTCTTTTCACCTCTTTATTTTTTTTTAAATCTTCTTGTCTAATTTTAGTGCCTTTGTAGTTTTTCTTTAAACTTTTTCTTAAATCTTTTATTGTTATTTGCTTTTACTGAAGTTTTTACTTTCTAGCCCGAGCTCGAACCTGCGACCCTGCCTTTCTTTTTAGTTCATATTGTTGTTACGATTTCTTTAAAGTATTTTAATTTATTCAATAATAACCTTTATGAAAATATTAATGTCTTCAAGAATTCTTTGATTTTGTAAATTTCGTTCACTATAAAAGAAAATTGAAAACTTGTGAACTTAAAAAGTACATCGTTTGATAAACTGGCATAAAAAAACTCTTTTACGAGTCTTTTGAGTTCTCTTCAACCATTCGAAGCTTCAACCATTTTCCTCGAGAGCTCAGGTGGGCTCCTATGCGCCTATTGTTTAATCTATCAACTACTCAAGGTACATTTTGCTTTTGACTATTGTATTCTCTACATAATCTTTGGAATTATTAGCTTTGCTTTTTTTTTTTTTTTTGTCGTAATTTCATAACTCAATTTTATAACTTCTCTTTTTTATCGCTTTTTGATTTTCAGGCAACAATGATGGCTTCAGTCCCAAGATGCGTGATGAGTTTTTTTGAGAATACTGAAGTTGATAATTATGTGCCTGGAGTTATTATTATTATTTGTTTATCACATCTTAGAACTTTCGGAATTTATGTTTCAATTATTGATGATTATGTGCCTGGAGTTGTTGAATTTGTTGAAATTATTGATGATTATTGGATTTTGGTTGATTACGATGTCACTTTTTGGTCATGAGTACTCTTACCTTTTAATACTAGTGTGGCGTCGGTTTTTGGTCATGAGTACTCTTACCTTCTAGAAATGTGTTCAGTTGTTGATTGCTTTCCATCCCCATGAAACAGAGTAAAATCTGGAATCTTAAACCCCCTAGGGACTTCGAACTGCCTATCTATCCATTTTGGATAAGGTTTTCTATATATCTGAGTTTGTACCCCCCGAGTTAGAGGCCTATAAACTTCTTGCATGAGGCCAAGTATTTCATCTCGAAGGGCGAGATTACCTCCTAGATGAACCCTTGGGTTAACTGGTGGTTCCAAATTCATATTTCTAGGCATATGATCTTCTGAAAATCTCTCAAAAGGTTTATCAAAAGGTCTAGGTTCCTTAAAACCCCCTTCCTACCTTGCAAAAGGCTCATATAGGTGGTTCGAATGCACCATTCCCATCTCTAGCACTCCCGGATATTTAGGAATTCCAATTTCTGGATTAGGCCTTCTCGAACTAGTCCTATCATGAAAAAGATTTTCTAGAGTAAAATCATACTCATCAAACTCATATATAATCATCATTTTTAAAACCCTTATTCCCATCTAAACCATCAAAATTAGGTTCGAAAGGGATATTAGTGGTTTGCTTAAATGTTTTCTTAGGCTTAGAGTTTGATAATCATTAGTCTTTGCAGGTTCATACCAAGACTCTGGTACATCATCTACATTTATAGGTTCCTTTCCAGGCCTTGACTTATGTTTGCTTGTACTAGCCTCTCCTTTATCTTTTTCAGATGAGAGTAAAGGCTCACTCCTAAGTTTTGACTGTTCTTCGAAACTTTTGAAACATAAGTTTATGGGTTTGAGCCAATTCTTTAAATGTAGCAATCAACTCAGCAAATTGATTAGATGACACATTTTCTCCAACTTCTAGATTCTTTGAGTCATCAACATGCACTGTCCTGTTATTCCTAGTGTTTATTCGAGAAGTTTGGCCAATTCCTACATTTTGACCCTGGCCATTACAGGTTTCTGAACCTATTTAAGGGCCTTCAACCTGTTCATTCTCTTTAGGATTAACATTATTCCCATCTTCTGGCGTTTGGCCAACCTGAGAATCATCTGTTTGCTTCCTAAGTTTTGGAGGCATTCAACACTTTCAAGTGTCCCACTGGGCATGCCAAAAAATGTGTTTGGTTCTTGTACTTCTTTGCAATGAAAAATAATTGTATGCGAGCTTACCAGAGAGAGTTTTCAATCTTCTCTCTCAGATTAACTTTCTAAAAACCAAATTCAATCAAGCGATTGTGTTTTAATGGTTCAATTACCTCAATAAAGAGGATTTTTCTTTCAAAGTGAAAAATTACAAACCGATATACTTAGGAAATTAAAAAAAACAAAGAAACAAGATACTTTGATTGATAAATCAAAGGTAGACTTACTTCGTAATTTTCTTCAACTTCAAATAAAAGGTAACAAGTACTTCGAACAATTGGTTGTTACAAGAACAACCGAAATTTACTTCCTAACCTACTTCGAACTGAGTCGAAATCCTAATTCTACTTGCCAATGAACAAACCAAGCATCATTTGTTTTGATAGTTGTTTGTTGAAGATTTGTCAGGGGGTTTTTCACTCTTCAACTTTTTCTATTTATAGGCATTGCTTGCAATTTGAACTTCCTGCTCAAAGAATTTGAACTTGGCTTACTTCAAACTCCATCATTGCACTTCAAATGGGCAGTTTCTTCCCTCCAACACATCTGAACTTGAATTTCTTTAAACTTCTTTCGGAAGTTTTAATTTGAATCTACACAGTTATTTAAACATCTCATATGGTTAGTTTTTAAGGAGATAATGGCCTTACATAACTTTTGCCACGTGTTCCAACTGTCAACCATCTCGTTTTGTATATTTTTACGTGTATTCCATGCAAATGCCAGTTACATATATGACTTCGAAGTCAATTCCTTTCTTGTCCTCTGGCTTGTAACTGCCAATAACTACCTTTCAAATTGAGACCTAATACGACATCGTATTAATCTATTTTTACTCCATTGATCCAGTGCATTTTTAGTAACATACATCTGCCAACGTTTGGCATTCTTGATTACGTGTCAATCAATTACTGGATTTGTTAAATTTATATGTAAACAAATAGTTGTTAACAAAATAACACTTACGATCAGCATAATCCAACTAAAGAAATTTACTGTCATTTTTCTTCACTTTAATTCCAACTAAATTGAGGAAAATAAAACGAAAGGTGCAAGATATTTATCGACGAATTCTCTTTATTGCAGGGGCAGAAAATTCCCCGTCTGGTCCATACATTCATGACAAATTGTTAAACCTTCTATAATAGAAACCTGAGTGCTCCGAATAAAATTGAAAGATATTCATTTTTTTTTTTTTTGGGCTGGGGTGACACAAAAAATAAATTGTGCATTAGCTACGGCTTTGGACCGAAAAAAATTAAAATTTATGAATTGCTCGGGTAATTTGGGGAAAGACATAGAGGCTAATTATCAATTGGTCAGGCTTGTACAATTAAAACTTCCCCATGCCATGTATATTTGAGGAGGAGAAGATTCTCGCTTAGGTCTTGGGACTGTCCGAAGTACCCGCAGCCTCAACTTCTGTTTCTGCTGTGGTATGTTGTGGTGTCTGTGAATCTGCAAATTAAAAATTCCAATTATGAGTTAAGGTTAGAGAACATATCAAAAAAGAAAACACACACACACAATTACTCCCTCCGTCCCAATTTGTTGTGCCTATTTCCTTTTTTGGACGTCTCAAAAAATCGTTTATATCTCTCAATCTATAATGTTTTTTATACTCAATATAAATCTTGTTTGATAGATCTCAGTTAATTTTTTAAAACAAAGATTTCGAAATCGTAAAAAATATTATAGATTATGAAATATAGACAATTTTTTGAAAAGTTCTAAAAAGGAAACAGGCGCAACAAATTGGGACGGAGGGAGTACATAACTGATAAGGGGTGCGTACTGTCCCTTAAGGGACAACATGCAAGCTGACTACATCCGATCAACCATCCATGCTCGTCGATCAAAGACGCAGATCAATTTGGTAATGGACAGTGTAGATCTATTTGGGTCCGAGCAGATCTACACCATTGATCGTCAAGCACAGAAGACTCGGATGGGGCCAGTACGCATACTGGCAAGCCCTTCGTTTCCAAAACTAAGTGGGTTTTTTTTTTTCCCACTTAAAAGGGTGAGTTGGATTGAACAAACGTAGCCATCCCCCGATCAACTACGGAATCTATCCGACCTAGAATGTTCAGGCTTAAGCTATAGATGACCCTCTCAGGAACTCCGGGGAAGAAACATTGATCTGTTTCCAAGTTCCTGGATCCGTCACCAGGCCGCTATCTAAGTAAAACTTAAATTGAACCCTCCCCTCCCCACAACCACAATCCAATCCCAAGTATGAACTCAATAAAATGGCATATTTAATTGTGTCCACATGAAAAGTCCCACTGTCGACAGAAAAAGGATTGGGCTATTGCCAAAGTTCATTTCCATTTTTGTGTGTTCACACCCACAAATATACCCTAAACTTTGTTTTTTAGAACGAACATTAATTATATTTTGAAACTAAAATGCATCAAGATTCGGAGAGTGGGGCCTCTCCCAATGCAACCACTGATCGACTGCATATTTCAGAAGCAACCATGACCATCGACATTGAATTCACATGGAATCCAGTACTGTTTGCTCCAACACTTTGCCCATCTGGCATTTACTTTCCCACCATTGACCCATTATTGGGAGCTTCACAACATACACTGGACAGCTCAAGTCACGTGCTAGTGACTGCCCACGTGGCCCCCCATATGCTGCATGTCATACTAAATCACGACCACCACATAGTATTAATCCACATAATTTGATTAGACATTCAGCATATAACTCAGCGTGTGTGCAGATCTGTTTACGCGAAAATCGACTAATTTTTAGAAGACTAATCTCATTATTGAATGACGGGAGGCCGGATAAAATCGAGACGAAGTCTCATATGTATATACTTTGCAAGAGTTAATTGTACCTGAAAATTTTTTAATATCAAACCAAATTACGAGGAAGCTCTTAAATCTTAAGCCTTTAAAATCAGGCCAATTCCTTGTAGTTTTAGTAGATTTGTAGGTGAGACTGGCTTCTAAAAACTATTTTGTCATAAATTTCAAATAGTCTTGTTATAAATTTCGAATGGTCTTGTTATAAATTAATTTTCGAATAGTCTTGTCAGATTTTTCTAGAAATAAATTTGGTTTGGGCATTAAAAGAAAAGGGAAACCACAGGAATTGCAGTTCGACGATGATTCCTATGTTCGTGAAGTTATTCTTATGCAATTATCGTACACAAGTAGTCATGGATTTGAATGACTCCGACACATGTAATAAACTTGTATTTATGTACTAATACATCAGTAGTGGTTAACTTCAACTCAAATATTTTCGTCAACTTATACGCGTATCGATTAATTTTTAAAGATTGATCATTTTTTTTTTGATAAATAACATTAGCTCATTGAAAGTCTGGAGTTCCAGGCGTGAAATTAAATATAGATCGCTATGTAGCGGTCTTTCTACCCTCCTATATTGCTGAACTCTATTATACCGGTGCTATCGAAAAAACTCTATTATATTCGCCTCGATAAATTTTTAAAGATTGATCATTTGTTTTGATAAATAACATTGGCTCACTGAAAGTCAGGAGTTCCAGGCGTGAAATTAAGTATAGGTCGCTATGTAGCGGTCTTTCTACCCTCCTATATCGCTGAACTCTATTATACCGGTGCTATCGAAAAAACTCTATTATACCAGTGCTATCGAAAATTTAAACTTGTATGAGGCGATTCACGATGTGTATATTGTCTCCTATTTGATAGTTTACCCGCTGCATGGCCGTTTCAGATGCTCCAACGCCAAAAATAATTTCAAAAAATTAACGATTACTAAACCTGATTCCTACAATGTATCATTCGATACTTCTGTTACCGGTACCACCATTTTAAATTATTGGTTGTAGGGAGACCCAACAAGAATTAACACCACCTAAGCAGTTGGAAGAAATTAAAATGAAATGTACAGGAATCAAAAGATTGGTGAGGGATAGCTAATTACCGTTGGGAGAGGGGAGGGAAATCCTTGTCTGCGGTGATTGCAAGGGTAAATGAAGACGAGGAGGGGATGGAAAGGGGGAAAAGGACCCTTCCATCTGCGTAGGATAGTACAGATAAGATGGACCTTGCATACGGTGCGCCTGGGGTACTGCAGGAAATGTTCCCCTTGTAGCTTGAGCTGGATATCCTCCGTACAAATATGGCGACCCCATGGGTGATGACGGCCCGTACGTTTGCTCGTAGTACTGCTGCGGTTGCTGAAGCTGTGGGTTATAGAAAGCCTGCCCAATTTACCAAATATTAACTCCATTTTTTTGCCTCAACTAGATATGTCATAATCAACTTAAAGAAATTGTTACGGTAGACATTCGTAACTATTTTTCAGGTGCCTGGAGTAGCTTAGTGCACCTCGACTATTTTTGGCCGGGGCTCAATTCCACCGACAACTACCCACATTTATGTATCATTACATTTGAACATCAATTTATAACATCATTTTTTATTTATATCATTTGTATGTTGTCAAAAACTTTTGTTTTGCTTAATGAATGTCTAAACAACGGGTCAAGCTACAACACTCCTAAACAAATGTTATATATAGATATGTATAAACGTATAGATTTTATGAGTATACTACAAAATGAGATAAATTAATAGAACGCGATTCAAGGAGCTACATACCGTAACTCTCAAATAAAAGTTTATATTGCAAATTAATTTTCCTCAGCATACGACTATACATATAAACGATATATCCTTCCTACTAGTAGCACTATAAGGTTTCACGTCTTTTCTTTTTACATGGCATTTTCTTAATACAATTTTCCATTGCACTGATGTACAGTAAGAAATTATACATATTCTTCACTATATATTTCCAAAAAAGAATCTGTATATTAAACTAAAGGGAAAAACAAGAAGTGAGTAAAATGTAAATTAGAAAGCTCTCGTAATATTTTCCTACTTTTTTAAAAGAGAGAAATAAAATAATTAGTTGAAAATATTTGAAATATAGTAATATACGCATTTTTTACACTCTTTGAAATGGGATAATTACACGTGCCCGTTCGATGAACGAGACAAATGCTGGTATGCTGTGTATGTTTAGAGGGAAAGAGATGCTTACTTGGGAATATCCGTAATCAGGTGGGTAGGTTGCATACCTGCAAAATGTAATTGATCCATTAATACTATATTTTAAACCTCGCAGACAGATCAGCAGAATTCTAAGTAGACGGTCAAAGTTGGACCGGTCAACTATGTCCCAAAAATATTTTCCAAGCTCCTGTACAGCCCAGTTGTGGAAAGAATATTGAGAATAAAGATAACAATATTCTACCTGAAAAAAGTATTAGGTATTCCTGGAATCTCCTGTCGCGTTGCCTATGTAGCATTCTCAATAATAAATGGTCAAACTAACTCGGGGTGTCTAATTGTAAACGGAACTCTCGTGATGTGAGTCATTTGTTATCTCCGAAATACCCAACAAAAATTAATTATTGCAAATTTGGTCGGTATGCCTGTAATTGCCTGGGGATATAAATATAATATTGAGTGGCGCATAAAGTTCAACTCTTACGTAAAGGTCTTACTACGAAAATTCAAAAGTTGGAGAAGAGTTTTTCCTAATGGATCGGTATTCAAATCTAATGGATGGGTATTCAAAATCATTCGGATTTAGATCAAATCGACTCTTTTTTAAATCTATATATGCGCAATTCTCGAGAGACCAGAGATGATTCTTCTATTCTTTTGTACACATTTATAAACGTGTTGTGTAAAATAGCCACTTAGTTAGCAGGCAACAAAGCCTTGAAATAATGGTTTGGTAGCTGAAAAAGATGGAAAATGATGTAAATAACATATTTAATATAGATGAGCATACAAATTAGAAAATACTCAATTAACAAACGGATTGGACCATCACAAAATCTTTAGGACGACCTAATTAATAAAGCTGATCCAATTCAATTATTAAAGTAAAAGTATGCATAAAATTAACCATCAACAAACACCACAAGGCACAAACCTTCCTGATGTGTACTTTTGACTATAAAATTAATACAGGACAAAAAGAAAAATTGGCATAGTATGGGAAAAACACTTGAGTGACTAAACCGTTCCAATCACTGCAGTACCTCAACATATGCCAACACTACATATATATGCAACCATTAGTACTTCCTATTATCTGGGATCCTTGGTTTGGCTACAATAGGTTACTGAAACGACCAAGGGCAGACACAGGATCAAGAATCTATAATATTTAGTCCATTCGTTTCATTTTAATGTTTCATTTTGATGGTTTCCTATGAAATTGCATCCAAATTTTCAGCGTATTTGGGGCAAGCAATTTATTTGTGTGACAAGAAACACAACGTAAAGACAACAAGATATACTCATGTGGGGCAAAATTACAAAAGTAGTCAAAAAAAATATGTATATCCCAGGGAGGATTTCTGGCTAAGGGGGGTCAGCTGACCCCTCTTGTCCCTACATGGGGCCGCCCCTGGAAACGACCGTAATCGCATCTGTATGAATTTTCTTCCTATTTCTTTATCAGATATATATATTTTTTGGAAAATATTTCTTGTGCCAACCATTCTACAGGTGGCGACCGGATGTGCCGACCACGTACCGACCGGCGTCGGGGTCCCAAACGATCAATCCGAACCGTTCATATGTTTCATAGGGCAGTCCGATTGCATCGATTCCCGTGCGGACCCACTCAAAATTTGACTTTGAGATGGATAAACAGTTCGGATTGATCGTTTACAACCCACAACGAAGACCCCTATGTCGTCTGTACACGGTCGGTACAGGAGTGGTCGGTACGCCTTGTATTTCCCTTCTTGTGCGTATGCTGCTTAAGCAAACACGGGAGAGACAAGGATTTTACCATGATCCTCCATTTTCCTTGAAATAATTACCATTGTACGTGTAACTTTAATTTTCCTAGACATAAAAGCTTTAGGCATGTGCAAGTAACAAAGCATATAGGAAGTCCTTTCAATTGCCAGCTCACATATGCTGTACATTAATTGACACCCCCCCCCCAATTTACCAACTGCACTCAAGAAAAAGAATAGTATAACTAATGGATTTGGGTCTTCTGCGGTCCACGATGGTATATAGGATGTCCAGTGGAAGCCAGATTGGATTAGAATCCGTTTATCTCAATATAAATATATTCTAAACCATATCAAAAGATAGCCGATCAATGTGGTTTTTTAGTTTGATTGATGTACCCGACGAGTTCAAGATAAAATGTACTTGGAAATATACCAAGATATACACACAACTCTAAACGTGATTTTTCGAGTTGTCAAATGTACTTGGCAAACACTAGAAAATGAACGGTTGGGATCGATATACGGGAGAAATGAAAATTCAAAAACAATAATGACAAAAAAATATCTCATGGGTACTTAGAGCTGTCTTCTGTCAATTCTATGCTTGCCATTATCTTGAATACTTATCTGGAAAAAAAAATGGACCATTTTTTGTATATAAGTGGCAAGGACTAGTTCTGACATTTCCCACATGAAAGCGGCTACTCACCCGTATGGTGGATAAATGACAGGTGGTACAACTGGTGCTGGTGGTGGTGGTGCTGGAGCTAATTGCGCCGATGGTGGCACTCCTCCACTATAAGATGATGATGCTCCCGGCCCTATTCCACCTCCATGATATGGATTTCTAGCTGCATTAACAACCATAATCCAGTTTTCATTTCTTTTCATATATATCACAGCTATACCGAATCACCCGGCTACAATATCGGACTTCTATCAGTAACGTTTTGGTGATCACATTTGAAGCCGATAAAAAAAAATTTGGTGATCGCATTTCAATTTGTATATTAGATAAACCATTCATGCGTAAAAGACGAGATAGATTTGGTTCATATGTAAGGTGGTACTCAAATATGTTCATCATATGTAAGAGAGAGAGAGAGATAGAAACCTCTCGGAGGAGAGGGGCGAGGGCGGCCGAGTGAAGCGATGTTACAATTAGCCCTTCTACCATCAATGACAGGGTTTGGATCAGCACAAGCCCTCCTGGCCGATTCAGGCTCACGAAAAGTCACCTGTGTATATATTCCAATCAATTCTTGATCAGCCTTTTAAGATTCTTTCTACACACAATTTTTCGCAAAATGGTATTAACTCATAATGATCATATAATCACTTACAAATCCGTAACCCTTAGACTTCCCGGTGTTCTTATCGGTAATGATAACGGCTTCGAGAATCTCCCCGAATTGCTCAAAATAACTTCGCATTACTTCGGTCGGCGTTTCCCAAGCCAATCCTCCGACGAACAATTTCGTGTACGTGGTGTCGCCAAACGGTGATCGATAATGCTGATGTGCCATTGCATTCAAATTCCCAAATGCAACAATGTTCAAGTAGACAATAGCCCCTTTTATGCCTCCACCAGACGATCCATTTCTCAGTATATCTAATTGCGAAGTGGATATGTTCAATGATGATTTTGCTGGCTGGTTGGTTGTTGTTAATGTTTCTTGGGTTGTTTTTTGAAGAACAAGTAGATGAGAGAATAACCAAGAGAGAGAGAGAGAGAGGAATCCGACAGCTGCAAACGCTGATTTGCTGTAATGAGGAGAAAGGGTGGTGTGTGTGTGTGTATGCTTTGTTGTATAATGAATATTGGGATGACAGGTGAGGTGAGTGAGAGAAGAGAAAGGAGGGGACTTGAGTTGAGTTGGTCCTCCGCTGTCTCTACATAAATATACTCTCTCTCTCTCTCTCTCTCTCTCTCTCTCTCTCTCTCTCTCTCCATAAATAACTAGTCTGAGTAATTATGCAATAGTCCAGAAGCACCGTCTCATTGTGCACTATTCCACAATCATATATTCTCATGACTTCAACAACTAATTTTCAAGATTTTAAATAACGGTTTCGTGATACGTAACGGTTAGGGTTTGAGTGTCACGGTTTTGGTAGTATCGAATGTTACATAACGAGAATCAGGTGCAATGGTAATATAACTCATAATGTTCAAGTAGCGGTCATGAACCATTCCATGAATTAGATACAGATCGATATATAAAGGGAACTGGCCGATACGCATGCGATTTTCCCCTCTCACTAGTATACTGGAGTGTAATGGTTTCAGAGAGGTCAACAACCGTAACGTAACAGCCGATATTTAAAACCATGCTAATTGTATGAACTGCACTTAAAAGTGTGGTTCTGGTGCTCCAAGATTATTGAATAATTTCACTATATATTCTCATCCCTTCTCATTTTCTAATTTTTTTTTTTTCAGACACTTCCCATCTCTTCTCTGCTGGTCTATGTGTTCCTCTTCAGTCCTCTCCATGTTCTCGCATTTGGTCTTTGGTCCTTAATCCTTTAAATAATCCCCCTTAAACTACGTCCTTTGCATAGCTAGCATACATTTGCCTCTTTTAAATTAGAGAACATGTTAATAACATAAGCCTGCCTAATCTTATGGGCTATAATGTATGTTATGATCACAAATTAAAGAAAATAAACAACCAATTAAAATTTACCTCGTTCTGCTTACGTGCGAGCTTAAACGTCCATTTTATTCACTATGACCAAGTAAAAAATTACAAAGAGCCGATTGAGAAGTTACCAATATCAAATCCAACACCATAGAGCAATTCTTCTGCAACTCTCTTCAAAAACATCAAGGGTAAGTTAACATTTGCCAACACCAATCAAGTCCAAACAATGTTTGATTGACGACAATAATATTCGTAGTCTGCTCATGATAGATAAGGTTTATAGTCAAATGTAAAGCACTTTGACTATCGCAATTTATAGTTGTCACCACCTAATCAAAAGCTAGCTTACCACATAAAGCTCTCCATCACAATGCCGCCTCCATGGCTTTCGCCATTAACATGCATTCTCCCTAGCTTCTTGCCACTAGGTTATGCCACCATTCCCTAACTTTCCAAGTAAGAGTATGCATAAAGAGTAAAACATAAAATGTCAAAGATCTACATTCGCCGTGATTATTGACAAAATCAAAATCAACTAAACAACCCTAGCCTACATTATTACCTTTATCATATACCAAACCAATGTACGCAGTTCATCTCAAAAACCAAGGTATCTGTTTCAATTCTACTGTGTCTTTCCCAATCTTCCCATAATCGTCTAACAATCGAGCAAATGCAACCGGCGACGTGTGCTTTTTCATCACCACCTATATGTGGTGAAAATTTCGGCCCTTTTTGGGGCAGATTTGGGAAAAACTTAAAACATCAAAAATTGTAGGCCTCAAAATTTTATGCGGATTTTATACATGACTTGACCATGGTCGATCGGGAGAAAACATTATGATTATGGGCTTCAATGGTGTTGCGAACAGGATATCCATTGAGTGGTTCGAAAGCCCCTTCTTTTAGAAATTACGTACCGTCCATGGTTAGTTGGATGCGGGCCCATAAACTTTCCTCCTTTTTTCCAGAATAATTATTAACTTCTCATGATAATTAGGGGTTGTATCCAATTTCGAATCGACACCAGTTTGTTCTTGTTTTGATTCCCAAACCTTTTGTGGGGTTGACACACCAAAAGATAATAGCTGACTTGATTTTTTTGGCTAGCTTCCTTTTAATGCGAGGGCAAACTTCGACCTTCTGCTTAAAGGATGAAAACCTTTGACCAACAAATGCTTGTAGACACCCACCTTGGTTGTCTGTAATGGTTAGGCCCCGCACAGAGTCGTCGCCCGATGATGATAGTGTTACTTTGGGTTATGATCGTTTCGCTGGAGCCAATTTGAAGCATAGACGTCTTAAGGTGGCTTTTTATCGTCCTTTTTTGTCAAACCCCGTAAAATCTTTTCATCGAGTCACAAAACATTTTATCGAGTTGCAAACCTTTTCAAGTTGCATTGTGTTCCGTACTAAGTCATTTTTAAAATTACTATGTTGTATCTTTTTGGTTATTAAAATGCTTTGTTTTTTGCTCATATAATGTCTAAGAGTGTGGACACGTGTTTTAGCCAATGGCACCATCGATCTTCAATATAGTTTGCTATCGGCCCACTTTTCATAAACCAAACTTCCTTATTTTAATGGTTGGATTCCATCATCATTTATTACTTTCAAAGTCCCTTTTTATTGATATATAATATGTTTCAACCCAAGTTAAAATGAGCAAGATGCGAGCCTTTTACCAAAATTTCTTATTTTTCGACCATTGAGGGTAAAATGGTCATATTTGAATGTAAAAATTATTTTGGATCCAAACCACTTAGGTTAGAAAGTAGACTCAACTAGCTTTCAAACGGTTCAATATTAAAAAGAAGTTTGAAAACAGAAAATGGAAAAATTAATTATTTGTATCATCTTTATTTTTTTTTTTTTTAAAGAAAAAGTCGGGATGTCACATCATTCCCCCCTTAAAAGAAATTTCGTAGAAATCCACCTTATTCTCTCTTCATAGCAAAACCCAACCCAAGGTTCGAACCCCCGTTTTCGGTCCAAAGCCGTGGGATTCATATTCAGAGCTTGTTCAAGTTTCAGTCCTCAATCATCATTCTCACAATACTAGGGTGAAGTTGGAGTTCAAGGAAGGTCCGAACCGTGCCTAAGGAGTCCCAGAAACACTTCAATCCGAGAAACCACGCAGAAATCTAAGTTCGAGAGTATCCAGACCAAGCCCGCAAAGTTTGTCATTTTATGATGTCTAGGACCCAAACCCGACCCGAACCGTCCAAACCCGAGCTAGGCCAAGGGCCGCACCAGCTCTGGCCCAGAGCATTGCCAGCTTTCAAAATTCCTTCTTTTTTTTTTATCTTAGAACTTTCTAGGTTTGCTGCCACGTCTTTTTTTTTTTTTTACGGAAACGCATGTTTTCTTAGTCCCACATCGAAAAACCAACCTTTTTTGCTCTCAAACTAAGCTTATGAATAGCTCCCCTTGCTCAAGCTTTCAAATCATTCAGAAAAGTTCAGAACAACTATTCAAGACCCTCTGGTTAGAACTGTGGTTCATTAAGCTTGAGTCCAGGCTAGACGTTGCTTACACCTTAGGCCAAATGACTCGATCAAGTTTAAGTTTTCTTGGGGTGTCTTGCATCAAGGCGACTCTAGTTCGGTGGTCTAGCCCGGATTCTGTTGGTTTCTAAGGACAGCTAGCTAGCTCGGCTCTGCGAAGATTAGGTATGGTTCTTTTCTTTCTTTTCTTCATTGTTTAGTTTATTTGTTTTGTTTATTATATTTTGTTTTGCTTATTTTGTTCAGTTTTTTTTATTTGTTTAGTTTATTTATTTTGTTTAGATTAGTTAATTTTTTATGCATGTCTGGAATTTATTTTCTGCTAAGTAGGCATGTCTAGGATGTAATTCATGCTTAGTTCATGCATATTTTAGGATTTTGATTTCAATTTAGTGCTTAGTTTTTTTATTTGCTTAGCATGTAGAATTACTGTTTTGCCCTCGCATGTTAAGTATAGTTTATATATCACATTTGCATGCATGCACCCGCACGTAGTTGTCACATTTGCATGATGTAATCCCTATCGTAGTCGTTACTCTGTTAGTGTGGTTCATCACTCGTAACGTACCCTATCGTTATGTTGCTCGCACAAGCACTCGTAAAAGTCTTATTTCTAGTCGTTACTCTGTCTGTAATTTACATTTCTACCACTGTCGTTATGATGTCTGTATTATTCCATGCGTATCACCTATCCCCAGCAGTTATACTACCCGTTTGTTTCTAGCCTATCAATTTATTGTTTTACCCCTGCATCCCTATATTGCATGATGTAGACACCCCAAATTTAACTTTCGTGCACTTTTTTAATCCCCGATGATGAAAAGAAATGCCCGGGAAGCATCTTGGAACAACACCCTTCAAGTCAAAGAGGTCAAACAAAGTCTACTCTACCGCACGGTGCTACCTAGTCACACACGACTCTTTTTCAAAATGGCGGTGAGAGTGTACGCACGGCATAGTCAACTGTGCTGCACGGGACAGTTGGAGTACCGCACGGTACAGTTACAGTGCCCATCACATCAGATTTTTTTCAGAAGCTCCAGCAGCTCCTTTTGTTGACATTTGAGGCCTGTTGCTATGATGTTTTCTTGAGCATGTAAAAGGCTATGGAAGTAGCCCACAATCACTTTGTATAGGCATCAAGTTTGCGTGATGGGCAATCGGCTCCTCTCGGCTATAAATGCCGAGGAGTTGCAAGGTGAAGAACAACGAGAAAAAAATGGAAAACCCCATGGAAATCCTCTCAAAGCTCTGCTAAAATTACAACCCTCATTCTACCAATACACCACTCTCTCCAAAGATCCAAACTCCATAACCCGTTTCCAACCATCCTCCGAAAATTCAAAAACAATCAAAACCGTACCGAAATCCCGAAAACCGCCCACTCTCTCAAGTTTTCTTTCCTTATTCACGTCGGGTTTGTTGAACCGCTTTCAAAACGGAGGCTTGTTGACCGCTTTCAAGTCAAGCTCAGAGTTCACGAAGGGTGTTTTCTTACCAAGGCATTCATTTCGAGGTAAGCTTCTATTTCACCGCCAATGGTTTCTCAAACCTTGGCATTTTGAGGGGTGTTTTGATCAAGTCCAAGGTGGTTCGTCATACCACTCTTGGGCTTGATAATCCAATGTTTCAATAAAACCCAATCTCTCGGGTAAATGTTTCACGGCATTTTCCGTTGTCGTGTGATATTGTCATCTTCGGGAGATACATTAAGATTCCTTACTTCATTTGAATCATTTTTCATCTCCCAAGCAAGATTTTTCATCTAAATGAATCATATTTTAAAATACCTTTTTCATTATTGCTTTGAAGATTGCTAAAGATTTTTGCACTGCCTAAACCGTGCCGCACAGCACACATACTATATCACATTGTACACTCATGTGTGCCGCATGGCACACTTTCAAAACTAAAATTTAAAATTGTTTTCTGGAGGCAATACACTCATGTGTGCATTTCCACATCTCCGGCCCCAATGAAATTCTCGAAGTCTATAGGTTTGAATTCTTTAATGACAGATTCCTCCAGTTCAGAGATCCTAGTCAAAGCTGCGGTCATAGCCGGGTTGTTGGAGGTTCTCTTGGACAGTGAGCTTTTCCCTTGAAAATCCTTGTTTAACTTTCCTCTTTCAAAAGTATCTCTATTTCCCAGATTTTGTCATGTTTTCATGTTTATAACCATTGTTCTCAAAGCAAATGAACTTCAATAACCCAATTTTGAATCATGATATAAGCAGATTAGATCATAAACAGAACCATTTTGTGACTAAACAGAGAGAAAATCAACCGAAAATGATTTTAAGCCTATTTGGAGCAAGTAACAAAGAGATATGTGAGAGAGAGAGAGAGAGGATATGAACACTTAGGTTGGCTTGAGTGATCACGTGAGGGAACTTGAGTGCTCAGATGGACTTGAGCATTCAAGTGGGGTCGACTTGAACTCTCAAGTAATAACTTGAGCCTTCATGCCAACACATTTCACAGCCTTTCTTCTTAAGTTCTTTCCAAAGATTCCTTTTTTATCAACATTTATCATGTTTCCAATAGTTTATCCTTCATTTCTAATAGGGAAAATTTCAAAAAAGCATCTGACCTTTCACTCCAATCACAAATACACCCGACCTTTACATTTTGTCAAATAAACACCTAGACTATCTTAAACGTCATCAATTCCACCCCCATCGTCCACTTCCGTTAAGAATTAAATGGAATCTGTTAGAATAGCTTTTGTCTCACATTGCCTAGCGACATATTGTATTCTTCTCTCTCATAATATAAATAAAGTCTTTTGTGTTTGAGTTCGTTAACACCCTTACACTTCTCTCTCTCTCTCTCTCTCTCTCTCTCTCTCTCTCCTAAATAACATGGTATCAGAGCCAAACATTGATCCACCTTAACCACCAAATTGCTGCCATCCAAGAAACCCTAAATCTACCATAGCCACCTGATAGGCGCGTGGAAAGCTTGGTTTTGGGCGCCTAAGTAGGGTAGTTTAGCGCGTTAGACTGCGGGTTAATGTTTATTTTCCGTTTAATGCATGCACAGTGGTGTTCTTGTTATTTCTGTGAGTTTTCCAGGTATTTTGGTTTTTGACGCGCTTTTTGCATGGCTTGAAGTGGAGTTGGCGCGGGGAACAAGGCTTGAGAAGTTTGATTTTGAAATGCAGGCGAAGCCGATCGGTATCGATACCCCTATTTTCCGTATCGATACTAATCAGCTAAAAGGGAGCAATTTCTGTCCAGAAGGTCTAGTATCGATACCTCTCACATCGGTATCAATACCTTATGCTTACGGGGTCAACGGTCAAATGAAGGAAATAGGTATTGATACCCTTTATTTCGGTATCGATACCGATAGGTTACGGCTAAGCTTAAACGATGTCATTCGATGGTGTCGTTGGTTGGGGACTATATAAACGTTTTTCTAACTAGTAATTAGGGTTGGAATCATATACAATTTTCTGCACTTTGTGGAGTTTGGCGGCTCCAGTTTTCATAGCTTTATTCATTCAGCGTTCTACATTCAACTTTGTTCCCAGTATTCCGGTATTCCGATTGTTTTGCGGATTGATAATCAAGTTCAGTGTTTCCTTTGTAATTGACGGTATCGTTTCCCATTGTTTCCATATCTTATTCGTTAAGCATGTTCAGATCTAGGTTTAATTTGTTTTCTGCAACCGCTATCATAATGAGTGAGTAGTCATATTGAGTGCGGCCGCCGGACAAAGGTGTCCCGTGGCTTGGCTAATTCGTGTTCCACCTCGGTGCCGAATAATTTTAATCAACGCGCAATTTTTGAATATGGAAGTTTTTCTAGCAAACAAACCCGGGCATTGCCAATTCTAAATGCGCGCGGAAATTGGTGACGAGTGGTGTGCATCTGTTGGAAACCATCTTTTCTTTTATATTTTTAAATCTGTTAATTGAATTATTGTGGCCCGAGTGGATGTGAATTAGGCTAGCTGCGGACACCGTAGTGCCACGGCTGTGCTCTCCTTTTTAAATTCAGAGTTAAGTAGTTAAATCAGTTTAGTCTAATTAGTTAATTAAACCATTTGAGCAAGGGGTGGCTACCTGAGAGCCAATTACAAACATAGAGCCGACATTGTTTGAGTTAAACACTGTAGACCGTCTCTGTGGTTCGACTCCGGTACTTCCGGATTTATTGTGCTGCACCGGTCGATAGTCCTACGCTTGGGACGAAACTCTAGTTAATTATTAATCACCCGAACGGTCAAGCACCACCCATCCCTACTACCTTGTAAACCCTAAATCGAAACCCAAATAAAAACCTATGTTTGAAACCCCTCTCCAATCCCAAAATTGACCTCTGAAAATACAAATCAAGACCACAATTGACCAATCCACGAACCCAGACTTCAATCACTGTTCATCGCGGCTACTGTTTGCGCACTGTTCACCGATTACTGTTCATAGGTTACTGTTCATCGTCGCACTGTTCATCAATTACTGTTCACTGTTCATCTCAAGTTGGTGGTGATTATTTGTGTACTAGTATTGCATCTGTCAGTAGTTGTTCTCGTGGTGGTTTGACTATGTTGGTTTTCAGTTAGTTGGTAGACGAAGTTGATCGGTTGGAGGGTTGATGGTTGTTCGTTACTGGTATTGAAGTAGTGGGTTGATTAGTGAGTTGGTTTGTTGGTGATTACTTTTCTCTCTGTTATTTGGCAACATGTTTGAGGAGAAGTTTGCTTCTGGTTCTAGTTCTGGTTTTTTGCAGATAAGTTTGTTGGTGGCTTTTCTCTCTATTATTTGGCTCTCGGCGCTCAGTTGATTAGTTATTTGTAGTTGTGGTTGGTTTCTTCTGCTAGAGGTAGCAGTTGGTTGATTTATTGTTCAATTTTTTATTTGTTAGTAGATGTTGATTTCACACGGTGGATTGTAGTGAAGTTCGTTGGTTGTTTGGTTGCTAGTAGATTCCGATTTGGTGTTTGGGTTTGTTTATGATGAAGTCTGCTTCAGTTGTTTCTGGTAGTTTTGGCCCTAGTTTTGGTGGTCGTGGTTCTAATTTCCGTCGTCGTCGTGGTTTTGGTCTTGGTCGCATGTTAGGGGGAGGTAGTTCTCGTCGTGGTAGTTCTTATTATGGTACCCGACAGTGTACCCATTGTGGGGGTACAAATCATATAGTTAAGTATTGTTATGATCTTGATGGTTTTCCCCAGGCTCAACCGGTTGCTATTTTTGAGGATGCTAAACAGTTTACTCATTCTTCTGCCAACAGAAGGGTGACTATCTCAGCAGAGGAGTATCAGCAGTACCAACGCCTACTGTCACTTCAGACAAATTCTTCCATTGCTACGCTATCTCAGACAGGTTCCTCTATTGCTTGCATTGCGTCTTCTCATTCTTCTAATCCTTTGGTTATCGATTCTGGTGCATCTGATCATATGACTGGTACTCCTTCTATTCTTTCTGGTCGTCAGTCTCTCGGTAAACCATCTCGTGTTACCTTAGCTGATGGTTCTACCACCAATGTTACTGGTTTGGGTTTTGTTCATGTTACTTCCTCTCTTACTTTGGACTCCGTACTGCAAGTTCCTCGTTTTCCATTAAATCTTATGTCTGTTAGTAAACTTACCAAGTCTTTGAATTGCTCAATCACATTCTTCCCTAATGGTTGTGTATTTCAGGATCTCAAGACGGGGAGGAAGATTGGTAGCGGTGTTGAACGTGGTGGCCTATATTACTTTACCGATGATGTTCACCCTAGCTCTGTTGCTCTTCAGTCATCAGTGTCACCATATCAACATCATTGTCGTCTTGGTCATCCATCACTTGAGAACCTCAAAAGGCTAGAGCCTTCATGTAGTCGTGTGGATGCTTTTTCATGTGAAGTATGTGAGTTTAGCAAACATCATAGAGTGTCTTTTTATCCTAGGGTTGAGAGTCGTGCATCGCGTCCTTTTGAGTTAGTTCATTCTGATATTTGGGGTCCAATGCATGTTCCTAACATTTTTGGCTTTCAGTATTATATTATTTTTGTCGATGATTTCTCTCGTGTTACCTATCTTTATCTCATGAAAAAGAGGTCTGAGTTATCTTCTATTTTTAAGTCAATTTATATGGAAATCCAAACCCAGTTTGATACTTGCATCCGCATATTTCGTTCTGATAATGTCCGTGAATATTTTAAAAATACTCTTTCTCAATTCTTTGATGATCACGGTATTATCCATCAGTCCTCTTGTGCTCGGACCCCACAACAAAATGGAGTTGCCGAACTCAAGATTCGACATTTATCAGAAGTTATGCGTGCAATGTTATTTCAAATGCAAGTTCCTAAGTCTTATTGGAGTGATGCAGTTCTCACTGCCTGCTATTTGATTAATCGTATGCCCTCTAGTGTTCTTGGAGGTCAGATACCCCATAAAATATTGTTTCCTGGTCGTCCCCTTCACTCATTACCCCTTCGGATTTTTGGGTGCACATGTTATGTTCATGCTCTGGATCCTGACCGGAGCAAACTTGACCCTCGCTCCATTAGGTGCATTTTTCTTGGTTACTCTCGAACTCAAAAAGGGTACAAGTGTTATTCTCCATCTTTACGTCGTCCATTTGTGTGTGCTAACGTCACATTTAATGAGTCACTCCCATTTTATTCGGAGCCTGTCACTACTAATGATCAGCTTGCATCTGATTCTGTGTTTCCTATAGCTGTCCCCTCAGGTAGTGGTCCTCCACCGAAACCTTTGCAGGTGTATGTTTGTCGTCCTAAAGTTTCACCAGTGTCATCTCAGCCAGCGCCACCAATGCCATCTCAGCCAGCACCATCGCAACCTGAGCCATCTGAGCAAACAGGCCCACCTTCGCCCACCGCTCCGTCTTCCCCTCCGTTGCGAGATCTAGATGATCTTGATCGTCCTATTGCCCATCGCGCGTAAAGGTATTCGGTCCTGCACTATACATCCTATTGCTCAGTTTGTTTCATATAACCATTTGTCACCATCCTTTCATGTTTTTACTACTTCGGTTTCTTCCGTTTTTGTTCCTAACACTGTTCAAGAGGCCTTATCTGTGTCTGAGTGGCGGAAAGCAATGGAGGATGAGATGTCTTCTCTTCATCATAATGGCACTTGGGAGTTGGTTTCTCTTCCTGCTGGTAAAACTACTGTTGGCTGTCGTTGGGTATTCACTGTCAAGTATCATTCGGATGGCACTATTGAGCGGTATAAGGTCCGCCTTGTAGCCAAGGGCTATACGCAAACATATGGAGTTGATTATGCCGAGACCTTTTCCCCAGTTGCCAAAATAAACTCTGTTCGGATTCTTATTTCTCTTGCTGCTAATTTCGGTTGGCCCTTATTTCAATTGGATGTCAAAAATGCCTTCTTACATGGTGATCTGATCGAGGAGGTCTATATGGACCAACCTCCTGGGTTTGTTGCTCAGGGGGAGCGTTCTCTGGTTTGTCGTCTTCGCAAAGCTTTATATGGTCTGAAGCAATCCCCTCGAGCTTGGTTTGGTCGGTTTAGTGATGCTGTGCTACAGTTTGGTATGCGTCAATCTCATTCGGATCACTCTGTTTTCTCTCTTCAGTCCGAGCGTGAGAAAATAATATTGATTGTGTATGTAAATGATATTATTATTACTGGAGATGATCAGAAAGGTATTGATGAGTTGAAGCAGTTTTTACAGCGACAGTTCCATACTAAAGATTTGGGTAAGCTACGGTATTTTTTGGGTATTGAGGTAGCAAGATCCAAGGATGGAATTAGTTTGTCCCAACGGAAGTATGCATTGGATATTCTTGAGGAGACAGGTTTATTGGGAGCAAAACCTGTGGAGACCCCAATGGATCCTAATGTGAAACTTTGTGTTGATAAGTTGGTAAGTGTTGAATTACCTTACCAATACACGTCCTGATATCTCTTTCGCTATAAGTGTGGTGAGTCAGTTTATGTCTGCTCCTCGTCTTCAGCACTGGGAAGCTTGTCTTCGTATTGTGAAATATCTTAAGGCTCATCCTGGACGTGGTTTGTTTTATCGGTCTAATGGTCATTTGCGTGTTGAAGTCTTTACCGACGCTGATTGGGCAGGATCACCATCTGATAGACGGTCCACTACTGGGTACTGTACTTTTGTTGGAGGCAATTTGGTCGCATGGAAAAGCAAGAAACAAACAGTGGTCGCAAGGTCCAGCGCAGAAGCGGAGTATCGAGCCATGGCACACACATCTTGTGAGATTGTGTGGTTGAGAGCTCTACTCAAGGAGTTAGGTTTTGATGTGGAGTTACCTATTCCTATGTATTGTGATAATCAAGCAGCGATACATATTGCTTCAAATCCAGTATTCCATGAGAGAACAAGACATATTGAGGTTGATTGTCACATTGTTCGTGAGAAGATAGATGGTGGTGTGTTGTCTACTCCATTTGCTCCTACAGAAGCTCAATTGGCTGATATCTTCACCAAACCATTGTTTAAACCGCGTTTAGAGTTTTTATGTAACAAGCTGGAATTTTGTGATATTTATTCTCCAGCTTGAGGGGGAGTGTTAGAATAGCTTTTGTCTCACATTGCCTAGCTACATATTGTATTCTTCTCTCTCATAATATAAATAAAGTCTTTTGTGTTTGGGTTCGTTAACACCCTTACACTTCTCTCTCTCTCTCTCTCTCTCTCTCTCTCCTAAATAACAATATTAAAGCATCCAACTCAAAACCAATTGGCTATGAGTGGAAAGCCCGCCCAGGCTCATATGCAAGCTTTGGAGGTTATAATTAATCAATGTGGGATAAGCTCTAACATTCCCCCGCACGTGCGACCCCTGACCTGCACGTGGAGAGTTAAACAATGGATCCACAACATTGGGATCACAACGAAACAAGGTGCACTTAAGGCACAAACAACGGGGTAACCAATTAACAAAGTCTTGTCCAAAAGCCTCCGAAAGCCTAGCTCTGATACCATATTAAAGCATCCAACTCAAAACCAATTGGCTATGAGTGGAGAGGCCGCCCAGGCTCATATGCTAGCTTTGGAGGTTATAATTAATCAATGTGGGATAAGCTCTAACAGAATCAATCCCTTAATCACACGTTTTCCCCTTAGAATTGACCCAATTCTCAATTTTACCCCTTGAAATGTTTTTTTTTTTTTTCAATTTCGACCTCTTTCTCTCTCTCTAGATCTCCTCTCTCTCCTCTCTCCTCTACATAGGGATTCTTGAGACATTCTTTGATAGCTATGTAAGGTAGATTGTGTAGGGGATTTTGTTATTTTTTGTATCTGTTTTTTATTATTTTTTTGTACTTATTGTTTTTTTTTTCAATTTCCAATTCCTTTTTAACGGTAGTTTAAAAAAACCAAAAAAATTACTCCCTCCTTACCAAAATTTTAATATAAAATTTTCAATTTTTTAATTATTTTTTGTACATTTTTTTTTTCAATTTCCAATTCATTTTTTTAAAAATATTTTTCAAAAATGAAAAAATTACTCCCTCCTTCCCGAAATTTGTCCTGTCTGATAAATAAGGACTTGAAAATAATACAAAAATTTCAAGAAAAATTCAATGTTTTTTTTTTTAAAATTCTTTCAATTTCCAATTCTTCTTTTTGTTTTAAATATACTGTAAAAAAATGAGTTGGAAATTGAAAAAAAAAATAAGTACAAAAAATAATTTAAAAATTTTAAACACTGAAAAAAAAAGAAAAAAAAAAGCGAATTGAAAATTGAAAAAAAATAAGTAAAAAAAATATAAAATATATATTAAATTTTTCTTGTAATTTTTGTATTATTTTCAAGTCCTCATTTATCGGACTGAAAAAATTTTGGGAAGGAGTGAGTAATTTTTTCAGTTTTCTTTTTTTAAAATACTGTAGAAAAAAGAATTGGAAATTAAAAAAAATAAGTACAAAAAAATAATAATAAAACAAATGCAAAAATTAATAAAATTTCCTACACAATTTCTACCATACATAGCTCTCAAAGAATGTCTCAAGAATCCCCATGCAGAGGAGAGAGGAGAGAGAGGAGATCTAGAGAGAGATACTAAAAATGAATTGCAAATTGAAAAAAAATAAGTACGAAAAATACTAAAGATATTGAATTTTTCTTGAAATTGTAGTATTATTTTCAAGTCCTCGTTTATCGGACCGGAAAAAATTTGGGAAGGAGGGAGTAAGTTTTTCAGTTTTCTTTAATAAAAAAAAACAAGTACAAAAAATAAAAAAAATTTCTATACAATCTCTACAATATCTAGCTCTCAAAGAATGTCTCAAGAATCCCCATGTAGAAGAGAGAGGAGAGAGGAGAGAGAGGAGATCTAGAGAGAGAGGGGTCAAAATTGGGGGAAAAAAACATTTCAAGGGGTAAAATTGAGGATTGGGTCAATTCTAAGGGGAAAAAGTGTGATTGACGGATGGATTCCGTTTGATTATTAACCGAAATGGACGACAGGGGTGAAATTGATGAGGTCTAAGATAATCCAGGTGTTTATTTGACAAAATTAAAAGGTCAGGTGTCTATTTGTGATTGGAGTGAAAGGTCAGGTGCTTTTTTGAAATTTTCCCTTTCTAACAGAAATAAACCTTGTAAATGTGATTTTAGTCCATCTCAAAGACTGATCTAACCTTAGAAAGATCTCTTTTTTATACCAACCGCCAACAACGTGGGTAAACAAGATAATACATGGACATATACAATAAAAAAATTTAAAAAAGGCATGAAAATGGACTTGAGTGCTCAAGTCTGTGAACTAGAGTGCTCAAGTGGATTCAGACCATAAATTTTGAAAACGATTTTATATGATTTTTTTGACCAAAACAATCCTAAACTTGGTATGAGTAACCAGTCCAAACTTGTTTTGTTTCCTCAAAAAGGAGAAACGGTATGAATATTAAGGCACTTCTACCTCATCAAGCTTGAAACAAGGCTTTTTGGATGATTTTTGGTGAGAGAAGGTTGGGTGTTGAGTTTTTAGAGTGATATATGACTAGAATAGGGTTGGATGATCAAGAACTCAACTGAGATGTGAGCTTTGAACACGTTTTATGAGTATTTATGTGAAAATCAAAAGTTTCTAGGGCCTTTTGTAGGGATTTTTGGTAAGATATGACTCAAGATCAGATTATTGGACAGAGGGTGGACTGGGTTTGGACTCAATAGAGTGGAAACAGGCTGGAATGTGGATTTTGATGGTGTTTAATGGACTCTAGGGCCAAAATCGGACCTCAAGGAGGGGATTATGGATGAATGAGTGTAGAGGCCCAAAGGAAGAAGATCGAAGAGGGAGGTTTTATAGAAGGATTTGGGGTGAAAAATGGAGTTTGAAGTTGGGTTAGGGGCCTAGGAAGTCATTTAGACTAATGAGGCATGTGAGAAACGTGTTTCGGGGTCTAGGGGAGCCTAACAAATGAAGGAATCTCATAATTTAGCTCAGAAGATGCTCTGCAGAAATCTACCACGTGGACAACTTGAGCGCTCAAGTGGGCTGATTTGAGCACTCAAATGGTCCAGAAGCTTTTTGGATTTTTCAGGTTTTCTTGGATTTTTGGTGAGTTGGAAGCCTTGTTCAAACTTGTGTACTGTTCTTGACTTATTCCTCATCATCGGGAATACCTAAAATTATTCCTAGGTCAAAAATTGGGGTGTCTATACTAACAAAATGTGCACTATAACATCATTAAATGCTATCACATTAACGATATGGCCCATGCCAGACTCCTCTCTTCCTTTGTATTAGGTGATTTCCCAGCATTAGGTGATCTCCCTAAGGTCTCAGATTCGATTTCTCATGCCAACAAACTCTTGGAGCACTGAGGGTTATGCCCAATCGTTACCTAAAAGGCTCTGGAATTAGTCGAGGTGCCCGCAAGCTGACTCGAACATCTGGTTATCAAATAAATAGAAATATATGCCTTTACTAATCTTTGAATTTTTTTTTATAGATGAGGGGTTTATATGACGGAAGAGGAAGCGGGGGCGTGTTGCACAGCATGCTATGCAAAGGGATGGAGTTAGAATTTTTGCATAATGAGGGTGGGGTATAATTTGATGATATATACAATTTTTCAATGTAATAGTATGTTTTTTTCAAATTGTAGTAGGGGCGACACCCCTTACTATACCACACTTTGGCTCCATCCATGGTTGTGCAATCATGACCTCTCAAATGTATTATCAATGGTCTGGATTTTTTAAAACAGCTCACGTGAATAGTTTAACTGTTCACACAAATGATTTCAAAAAATCAGGACCACCGATTTCCGAGATGGAAGGTCAAGATTGCACAGCACGCTGTACAGTACATAGCTTGGCAGTACGTCCTCCGGATCCAACAAAGGATATGTGAGGAAAAAAATAGAGATGAAGAGACAGAAAGAGAGAAAACGTTGGTAACCCCTGTCTTTCTTTGTATGGCATTCTATTTCATCGTAAGCGAGGGCTTAACTACTCTTAAAAGTGGACCTTGGTGGGGTGCTGGTTTGAGGTTGTAAAAACCCCAATCCGGGCCTTCAAAAATCTTTGGCTTTCCCAAGGATGAAAATGCCCGATAAGAACACATGAGGCTTGATTGAGTACTTGAAAACTCACCCAAAACCTTCCAAAAACCCACCAAAAGCCCCTAGAGACCCTAGGAACAAGCCACAATGCCAAAATAAAAGCACTCATACTCCCCCATAAGACACCTAGAATAGCCAATTCTCGGCGCCCACACCAAGTCCAGGCGCCTGGACTTGACTAGTCTGGGTGCTCAGACTTCTCCCCAATTTGCATGCGTTGGGTAAAATGGCGGGAGGATCGTTTATGGGGGATTTTTGCAGAGATTTTTTGAGATAGTGGGGAGAGGAGATGATTACCCTAATCTAACCCCCTAACCTTACCCCCTTAGTGATCTCTTTGCCCCTTTTTACCCATTTTATGCCTATATATACCCCCTCATCTTCTCCATTTTAGAGGATGATCAACCTCACTCCTTTCCCTGCTGTTACCCTATCCAACTCTCTCCGGAAAACTCATCCTAACCCAGCTACTCTCCATTCTCAAAGCCAATAAACCCATTTTCATCACCATCCTCAACTAAAAATCACTTAATTCTTTGTTCATCCAGAATTAAGTGCTTGAATCCAAACCCACACTATACCAGTAGCATATTTCAGTCCTTACAACCACCAAAAACCACCTAAACCAATCATCCAAGTTCATCAATCAAAGCTTCCAGAGGTAGTTTGCCTACCAAAAGTATTCAAACAAGGCCCTGAGGGGACACCACCCAACCTTGGCTAGTCTCTCATACTAGTTAAAGGTTTAGGAAGGTTGAAAGTGGGTCAAAAAGGAACATTTCTTTGGCACCCATACTGAGGACTCATTTCCCATCTTTATGCTTTTTGTTCTTTATACAGTCCATCTTGAACTTTTAGATCATTTATGTGATGTTTGGAGTCAGAAATCATGGTTCTCGTTGCAATAGTTTACTTGGATCAAGTTATAAAGTGTGTGTGGAGTTTCAATCATGGGTTTAAAGGTGATCCAATAGTCTTACATTCATTGCATGTGACGTATTATTGATTATATGCATGTTTCATAGCATTTTAGTAGTTAGAAGAAAGGTTGTTATTCTATTCATGCTCATTTGCATCATATTCATACATAATTCATTTTTTAGTTCGCATCATCTTCTCTTCTTCAAGGTCATGAACATTTTGTCCAAAGCATGTGCACGATGAGAGCCTATTTCTTAGTGTGATTCATCCTCCATCCCTTTATTCTCCACTAAAAAACATGTAAAACATGTCAAAACCATGGTTTTCAAGTCTAAATCAAGTTTCAAGTTTGGTTTTAAGCATTAAACAGTGTTGGTCAGGCATATCTCATCATTTTAAACATGCCAGAAAAAGGGTATGGATATTGGATTGATGTTTGTGGATGAACTTGGACTTGAAAGGAAATCAGTCTGCACTGCATTCCAGGAGCTCGGACTTGATCATTCTGGGCACCTACACTTATTCCAGGCACCGGGACTTACCAAGTCTAGGCGCCCACAATGACTCTGGGCGCCAAGACTTGCTCATTGTGGGTGTGTGAAAAACAGTCCGGGTGCAGTTTGTGGAGTGTTCGTGAGTCTATTTCGGGATCTTTCTGTGTTGTCTAAGCATGTTTCTGGGTAGTTTTTAGTACATCATGCACTTAGCACTTAGCACATGCATCCACGCCCGTCACTTTGATTTTATAAATGCATTTACTTGCACCCGTATGATTTCATGGTTAAAGTCTATGTAAACAATGTTTTCTAAAATCCCTTGAATGTTTAGTAGAGACCGGCAATCGTGTCAGGCGAGAGGGGTGCCTTAAACCCCTTCCCCTCTCGTAACCTAGCTTCCGGTAACCGAGAAATCGTATTTGATAGACCAGTAAAACATTTTCTATATCAAGGGCAATAGTCCTTTTATAAACTGGCTTCTCGGGTACGGTCCTCAAACCCAGGTGGCGACTCCAATCAATCAAACCTTTTTCCTAAACTTTTCTGTAAAACTTCGCCGAGGTGTCCATAGGGGTATTTTGGACATTATTACGTAATCATCCATGAATTAATGCATCATATGTGTGCTTTAGTTGGCTTAGAGGTTGACAAGAAGAATTTGGGTGCGTGTTGGGTACCATGTGGTATCTGGCGTAGTACCTGTAACGCTCTATCACAGCTGTCAGTCTCAGTAATTAATGGTGCAAATTTTAAATAAACTCTTCTAACTCTTTCCCGTAAGAGTTTATTTAAAATACAAATCGTTCAAAATATTTTTGAACGGTCGTAATGTGCTCCGAATATCGCCACTTGGTACCCTAAATGCACCCAAATTCTTCACATGGTTGACAATTCCCACCACCAATAAGAGATCATCCATTTTTTAACACACTTTTGATACAATATACTCCCTTCATTCCAATTTACTTGTCCCTTTTGGGAAAGTGTGTTTTTAAGGAATGTGAAAAATTTGTATTGTCTTTTATGTTTTACCCCTAAGTTCAGTCAATATTATTGTGGCCAATTTTGTGGGTCTAATTTTTTATATGAGACTCGAAACATATGCAATATGAATCTTGTTTGATAGATATCAATTAGTTCTATTATACAAAGTTTTCAAAATTATAAGAATCGTTATAAAATAAAAAATAATGGACAACCTAATTGAGACGGAAGAAGTACTTTTTAAGGGTAAAACTGTAAAGTGGCCCTATTTTGATGGATGTTTTTAAAAATGAGACCAACATTTTGGAACATCCCAAAATGAAAAGAAGGACTAGCAATTTGGAACGGAGGGAGTATATGGTTGGCATTTCATTCATTTAACCAAACTTTTATTTCATTCCCGCCACCAATAAGTTTTGATTTTGCTGACTGGGCGAGCTTGGTTTATGACAATTGGAGGAAAATAACTCTGAACGAAAAAGGGAAAAAATATTCCTCTACGGGTGTAATCATCAATTTCGGTCCTTCATTGCGGTGTTTTTGATTGGCATCTTGCGGTCTTTCAGGTTTGGTTCTCGGGTAGCGTATGCCGGTTTGCCCGTACATGATCATTTTCATCTTTGTATATCCCTTTATAAAGATTAATACCTTTTTTTTTTGCCAATCAAAAAAAAAAAAAATCCGGACCTTCATAAAACGATGAGAACATAAATTACTACTTGACAAATAATCCCACTGTCCAATATTTTTTAATTCTTATATCATACTCATTCATTCGTTGAGTTTTTTTTTTTTTTTTTTTTTTTTTTTTTTTTTTTTGTCGTTGCACCAAAAAAAATTGAGCATTTTTTGTCCATTTTATTTCGTTCCCTTAGACAAACTTTTAGGGCATGAAAGTACTATTCTTCATTGCTCAAAAAACTATCAATCTTTTCTTTTATAACTCGCGCCCGGGACAAATCATGTGGTCCTGGGAGACTAATTACACGTTCCACCACCAAGGGCCTATTTAAGAGAACGAACCCGAGGTGGGTGTTGTAGCATCCATGTTGTCCGATATGGGTTGTCCGTGCTCGGCAATGAACGGCTCAGATTTGTTTGGTAGCGGATGATTTATATATGAAACTGATATAGATGACCCTAATAAAACATAGCTCATGCAAATAATATGAAACTAAAATATGTACATAGTGGGACATATATACACAATACCCTTCTAATAAGGGACCCTTATGCTAGCTTATATTCGGACCTCAGCCGTAGGCCGTTGGATCAAAGCGGACATCTCAGATCTTAAATTCACACAGCGGATCCCATTGAGGGTAAAAACTGGGTTATTACCAAAAGCGGGTCAAGTACTGGAATACGGGTAAATCACACAACAATTCTCACACAACACAATACACGTTCGAAGAGAGAGAAAGAGAGAGGAGAAGTGGAACAAACGAAGAAGAAGATGGATCCACCAAGGTTGCGCTCTGTGTGTGTGTGTCTCTTTCGTGTTTGATTTCAAAGGCGATTTCGATTTCTAGGATTTACCTATATTTACTTGATTACGGTCTTGTTCTTGGTGATGTATAGCTTTAAAAAGCTTTAAAAAGAGGGATCCAGGGGAGGTGTTGCGCCACGTGCTGTGCGGCCTATTTCGGCGCCATGCCAGCACCGTTTTGACGATCGGAGACATCCACCGTGTAGAGCTCGTCGAGTACTACTAACGTACCAAAAATCAACTCGATCGGATATCGTTAAGTGCCTCATCGGAACAAAAATAAGTTGAAAATAATTGGAACACATATGTCTTGAAACACTTGATGACAACCATTGAAACCATTTTTTTCCAACCTATTTGTGTTCCGACGAGGCACTTAATGATATCCGATTGAGTTGATTTTTGGTACACTTATAATACTCGACGAGCTCTACGCGGTGGACGTCTTCGATCTTCTGAACGGTGCCGGCGCAGTGTCGAAATAAGCCCACACAGTACGCTACATAGCACAAGGCTGCGTAGCACCCCTGTTTCCTAAAAAGAGAATTAATCTCTTATAGGAAGTTTCTTCCTTTTCCTAAACAAAGAGTCTCGGAGTCATTCTCTTTTCTGTGGCCTAAGGGCATCCACAGTGGGCTAGCAATATAGCTCCTAAGCTTGGCTCCTAACATTTACCTAGCTATGTCCTCAAATATTGCCTTCAATGGGCTCCCCAAACAAGCTCCTAAGGGTGGCTCCTAAAATTGGCTCCTAACACAATAGCTAAATTTAGGTAGCCTTCTAGCTAACTCTAAGTGAGACCAAAGTCTTTAATTCTTTTTTTAATATAAAATATTTGAAAAAGTTGCCATTGGAAAAATCTCTCAAAAATCATGCAACTGAAGGTAGCATCTTTGATGTGGTTGTTTATCACTAGTTCCTTTATGCCATTTTTTTTTTTTTTTTTGTGAAGTGAAATGGAACAAAAGAATAGAGGAGAAGCATTTTTATTTCACAAGAGACATTACAATGACAGCTTCAAATTGAACTATTTAGTTAGCAAAAATACTATGTTTTGCATTAGAATACCATGTTTTGCCTTAGAGAAATAGTAACAAACGAATATTAATCAAATTATGAGAAATTCAAAATGGTAACAAGTCCATATTGTAGCCGTTAGGATTATCAACGTATGGGTCCCACATTTAAATTTTTTTTTTTTTTTAAAAATAGAGAAGGATATTGCTAGCCCATTGAGTGCACACATCCTCTCCAAATTTAACAAACTCTAGGAGCCAAAAGTGGATCCCAATTATGCTTATGTGTACACCTTAGGATACAAGTTAGGAGCCATTTTTTGCTAGCCCACTGTGGATGCCCTAAGTAGATCATTTGCAGTTAGCCGGACTATGGTTACCCTGGACCTGATTTTAGGCTCTGAGTATATACGAAACTAATCTAGTAATATATATGTACATAGTGGGATATATAAAAATCCTGAGCAGATTCATGCCGACAAGGAAAACTTGGAAAAATCATTGACCCACCCCCTGTATATGACCCTATATAATAATAAAAATAAAAATTCAACATGACAGTTAATACAATAAATAAGCCAATCAGAATAAACAAGAAAAGCAGATGAGAATATTATGGTTATTGGATGGCGGCGTTAATCTCGGACCATCTCAAATCTAGTCAAAACCTTTTTTTTTTGCTAACTAAATCTAGTCAAAACATTTATTTGGTAACTAAATCTAGTCAAACATGTTAATAGGATTTCTTCTAAATTTCTAATGTCCGCAGGCTAATCTCTTATTCTTATTATACTCTAATTTCTTATTATGAGGACTTGGGAGTTCTTCGGCTGAAATCAATGATAATCATTCATTGTTGTAACGAGCTGGCTGCCAACCTGGTAGTTATGATGTACGGAGTAGGATTTAAAGGTGTGTGATCACTTCTGCATTTTAGGTTCGAGACCTACTAGGTATCATTAATTCTTAAAGGGTCAGTGACATCGCTTCAACTTTAATTAAACTGTTCGCTAATAGATGGTTCAATTGCTCCACGGTTTTAAGTTGGTATGAAAATAAATTAATCCGAATACACTGAGTTATAAAAGAAAAGGAACGAACGAATTTCTCTGATCCTAAAAGAAAATCTAATTATGATCATGTATGATAAATATTGCTGCCTACGATAAACAAAAATTTTATATGGATGGCAATGGCAATGGCAACGGATAAGGTATGGATTGGGGGACTATGTTCCATACCCAACCCCCAATTGGATGGTCTTTTACATCCCCACCCCTATTTCTAGCGGGTTTTCTTCTTATCTTACTATACCCGTTACAATTTAGAAAAAATTCTGGCATCGCGCCTCTATATAAGCAGAACAGGGTAGGTATCCACTAGATACGGGGAAATTGCCATCCCTAAAGTTTTGGCTGCCTTTTATGTACTCTAGTACTTTATAGCATTCATGTCGATACAATTAGACTTCATTAGAAGTTTTTGTAAGATCCGTCGCCAAAAAAAATAACAAATTGACCACAATAACCTGCTTTATATATATATATATATATATATATATATATATATATATATATATATATATATATATATACGACAGCTTTCCAGTCAGGGATCCCTGACTACAAGTTTTTTAGTGTTTTGAAGCTTTTAAAACGTGTTTTTGCATGATCCAAACCGTCCAATGTATCCAAAATGTGTTTTTAAGGGTCCCCGTGAGAAATCGTCAAAAAAAAAATAACGGGAAGGGTTTGATCCGAGCAGTTTTCCACAAAAATTACAGTTTTATAAAAAAAAACTGCTCGGATCAAGCCCTTCCCGGTATTTTTTTTTTACTATTTCTCGCGGGTTCCCTTAAAAATACGTTTTAAACACATTGGACGGTTCGGTTTTTCATTTGTTTACGTATTGGTTGAATTTGATAACCAGAAAAATGGTGCACTAAACAATTAATCTCGTCTACATACACAATTATTTGGTGTTGTACCATATGCACCTCGAAATGTTACGAGTTTTTAATATTAAAGGTACTACTCGCACTAATGTGTTATGATTTTTACTGAAAAGTGTTAGTATGAATTTTATTGCTGAAATGTTATGAAAAACAAAAATTAGGATTCGTAATGAAAATGTTATGCATCATATAGCTGAAAAGTTTGTTTTTAGTATAAAAATTACGAGACGTACCAAAAATATTATGAATCTTCATGAGGTGATACAATTTGTATCACATTAGGTGCATATAGTGCACACCACTTTTGTGTGTATTATAGACTTTCTCTTTTAGTAATATATCAACATAAATATTTCATAGTGTACCAAAAATTCCTAAAATAGCTGTAAGAGAGAGAGAGAGAGAGAGAGAAGGGGGGGGGGGGGGGGGGGGGGGGGGGGGGTGGGAGAGATGATATTGCATGTTGCCAGCAATATTGAATTTTTATGGATGGAATTGGATAGTGCACCAGTCCGTGACCTGGCTAGCAGTCCTGTCCACGTGGGGTCCTGTTACTCTTTTGAGAACAGCAATATTGAGCAGCTGGATATGCTCACTTGTCACCCCTCTCTCTCTCTCTCTCTCTCTATGGATATAGATATGTACACGTGTACATAATTGTCTCCCTCCTTAAGGAGATGTTTGAGAGGCTTATTTTCAGCTTTTCATTTTCAATATTTTGGCTTTCTGAATTTTTTTATTATAGTCAGAATGTACTTTGAATCTGCTAGAATGTTTGAGAGAAATTTGTAGAATATATTTTGCAAAGAAATAGTGTTTAGGAGATATGTGTAGAATACTTTTTGCAGGTCTTTTTGTTTAACAAAATGAAAAAAGTGAAAATCAAAAATAAAAAAAGCTCCTCTCACCCTTTTTTTGGTTTCTCCTCTCTAATTTTAAAAAATCAAAACACAAGTTCACATAATGCATCTTACTTCCAGCCAAACACCCAAAAGTCAAAAATATAAAAATGAATGAAAAGTTAAAAAAGATGCTACCAAACATGCTATAACTAGTAGTAAATATTTCATGATCTTGGGGGATGGCTGCATGCATGGTTCCCGAACACTGTTTTCTATAACACATTTTCATATATAGGATTCATATATACTTCCCTATAAAAATATGTAGTGGATAAGAGTATTGTGATTGTGCTCCGACATGGAATAATTTTCCCTCTCTCACTCACTTTGTAGATGATCAAGTGACACCTACCAATGACTCCATTAACATGTTAACAAAGCTCACTAAGAATAGTGTTTGGCTTTGCAGTTAACTCTGTTACTGCTTTCCGTTATCTTTGTATGCCGATACATTGTTCTGTTAAGCGGTAGTTAGTTGGTTCAGTGTAGGATAAATAGTCCTCTTCTCTCGTTTAGTTGTAAGCAAGAAATGATGAATGAAAATCCAGTTTGATACTTCTCTCTCTACGTTTCAGATATTTTTTGTTCTTCATCTTGGTTTCAAAACCCTAACTCAATTCTATCTGATTCTCATTTAATTCCTGCATTTCTATGAATTTCCATATGGTATCAGAGCTATAGACACCAACATCATTCAATTCTGAGACTGTGGTCTTCAAGCTTGAAGAGACAGATCTATGTTCTTGATTTCTCAATGACGACGACTTCGGCAATTACAATTCCTTCTTCACTTGCATTCTTGGTCTTAAACTTCAACTCGCTTGTCAACATCAAGCTTGATGGCTCTAATTTCCTAATCTGGAAGACTCAGGTCGAGAACGTGCTCAATGCGAACGGTTTTTTTGGCTATGTCGATGGATCAAAGGTGCGCCCTTCTGAACAAATTCGTTATACTACCACGAATGAAATGGTAATCAATCCTGAATTTACACTCTGGACTCTCATTGATTCAAAGTTGTTAGCATGTTTGACTGCATCGTTATCTCAAAACACTTTGCCCTATGTGCTAGGGTTACATCGTAGTTCTGAAGTTTGGTTATCATTGACCAATAGATATAATTCTATGTCCCATACACATGTGCATGAAATCAGATCCAAGTTGTTCAATTTAGTCAAGAATTCGACTATGGAATCATATATAGACATTATAAAAGCATATGCACAGCAGTTGGCTGCTTCTGGTGCTACATTGTCTAATGAAGAATTGATATTTCATACTCTCCATGGTTTACCTCCATCCTACAATTGTTTCAAAACTGGAATAAGGACAAGATGGGAAACATCTCTGACTTTTGAAGAATTGATAACAATGTTGAGTGGGGAGGATTTACAATTATCACATAATACTTCAGAAACCATTGATACCTCATCTATTCTTGTTGCAACTCATAACTCTACTGAATCTACTTGTGTCACTACACAGAATCCACAAGTTTCACAGGCTGTACCTCATTCACAATTTTATGTCTTGCCCTCACAATTTCAAAGCACTTTTTCTCAACAACAACAGTCTTTCCAACCCTCTTATCAAAACTTTAGTAAAGGAAGAGGAAGAGGTTCTAGATTTCCTAGAGATCCTTGTATCTTTTATGGAAAGGCTAATCATGCTCCTCAATACTGTTGTCATTGTGGACAGTTTAATCCTTTTGGACAGTTAGGATCACAAATGCCTTCTATCATGCCATTTGCTGATCAATGGGGTAATAATCAATGGAGAGGCTATACACCCGCTACAATGTCTCATGTTGCTTACCCATGGTCCTTTCCTCAAGGCATGTCTCAAGGATTCCATGAAAACCTAAACCTGCTGCTGTTTGTTGAAGACCAAACATAGTTGTGGCTTTTTTAAATGGCAAGATAAAGCCCTTACCAGTCAAGAGGCAGACAGTGGTGAAAGATTTTATGATACATTGGGATTCAACAGAGATGAGCAAAGACAGACAGAAATTGAAGAACTGAAAAGGAAAATGGATGACATGCAAAGGATGATGGGTGAGATGCAAAAGAAGGTGAACATGCTAGAGGAGATGCCAACTAACCAAAGGAGTGTAGGAAATTGCAGTTGGAAATTAGTGTTGCTACTGGCATTCATAGTGTTGGTTGTAATGTATCTAGCATAAGCGATCAGTTTGGTCTATGTAATTGAGGTAAAAAAACAAGAAATCAAATGATGTTATATCCATGCCAACTTCCGTTATGAATGAAAAAGAGACAAATTGACCATATATTGCCAAGGATGTCATCAATACATAATTTATCTTCAAAAGACTTGCAGCATCATAAATATAATCAACAAGTTCCATATTGTTCCATCAAGTTCATAAACAACCTCCAAAAGGCGAAACAAGTTCATAACCTCCAAAAGCTGTATAACATTCTAATTAAAAAGGTACCATAACATACTACTTCAAAAGACCCCTAGAAGGTGTATATTCAACTTCAAACGTAGTCCTAACATAAGAAAGAATCCTAAAAGGCTGCATATCTTTTATGATTTCCAAAGTTGGACTTGGTGACTTGAGAAGTATTTGGCTGCGTTAGAGGCATGTTGGATGAGCCTTGGGAGGGTCCAAACATGTCAAGAATTGCAGCAGTGTTTAAGCTTTGTGAATTCCCAAGTCCGCTTGAGAAATATACATCACCATAGGTGGTTGACCTCCTTTGCATCTATACAAAATACAACAGCAGCAGGAGTAATTATTATGGAACAGTAGCAAAAAATACAACAGCAACAGTACCAAAAAATACAACAGCAACAGCAGAAGGAGTATTGTACCTGAGATGGTGTTGAATTCACTCCCATCCCTCTGCGACTGCCCTTCCATTTCCCCAAGCTAAACCTCTTCCTGAACTTGGGATTGGATCCCTTATTGCAATTCCATTTCCCTTATCAGATGGGGCCACAGAATTCTGTTCATTCCTTGTTAAAGTATCCCACTAATTTGCAAATAAAACATGACATTTATGTGTTATTGTGTGCCATTAAATAAAGTGAAAGATAAATGCATGCATACTTAGTAGAAAACAGAAGTTATACCAAGACAGAAGTCATCCCAGCAATAGGCCTGGAGGTGTCAATTGTGGTTCCTGAGCTTTGAGATTGTGGAATGGGTGTCCTTCCCCTTCCCCTTCCCCTTCCCATGCCTCTCCCCTCTCCCCCTGCCTCTTCCCCTCGCACTTCCTTTACCTCTTGCTGACTCACTTCTACCAGACACAGTAGGCTTCTTTTTAGGTGCCACTTCACCTTTGCAAGTCCTTGAGTTGTGGTCATATTGTTGGCAGTTACTGCACTTTAGGGACTGGTGTGTCCTTTTAACCAAGTGTTGATTTGTTGGTTCATAATGGGCCCTCCTCCTTGCTCTCTTAGGCCTACCAGATGACCTTCTTAAAGGTGGAGCAGTGATAGCATCAAGGTCTACATGCACTCATTGAGTGTCATCTGGTATTGGATTGATAATGGAAGCATAGGACAAGATATATGTCTCCTTGTGGTAATAGGGGTGGACAAACAAGTCAGGTTGCCTCTTGTCTTGTATGATGGCAGAAATAACATGAGCACATGGGACACCAGTTAGGTCCCATCTCCTACAAAGGCATGTATGATTACCCAAGTCTACAATGAATGTCCTCTCCCCAGCCCTCACCTCATAAATGTAGTTTCCAGCATATGTACAATCATAGTTTCTTCCTAGCACTTTCAACTCCTCTATTGTTTTTAGAATTTTTGACATATGCACCCATTGAGTGTCCCTCTTTGCAGCTTTTCGCATTGCACTCACCTTCCAATTAGGATCATCTCTTAGCCTATCAATGTAGGTTCTGGATAACCATGAAGAATTAGCATGCCTAATGTGGTATTGCCTTGGACACTGGCAAGGGTGGCACTTCAAGCTTTTTATTTGGAAAGAATTTGTGTTCTGAAAATAACTTACATAAATCCTCCATCCACACTCATTCTTACATATGGTTGTTACCCTATTGCCCTCATTCTTGAGAAACCTGAACTAAGTCGTATTCTGGATGGCATGCTTCCTTAAAACAGCTCTAAATACACTAGCATTTGCAAATAACATTCCCAACTAGAGTTGTGGTCTTTCCATGTCCCTATCCTCAAAAAATTTAGGAAAGTCACCTTTTTGGTCACCATCTACTAGACAATTGAAGTCATCATCCTCCAACTCAATGTTTTGAAAACCGGACCGGTGAGCTAACCGGAAAAGGGATTGGGTGGACGGGTCACCGGTTCAACCGCGGTTGAACCGGAGTTGAACTGTGACGTCATATATATGTATATTAGGTGTAATAAATATATATTCTTATAACTTTATATCATTCTACTTACTTTTCACATGGTATAGTTTGGAGAGTTTTCTGAGTTTTTTTTTTTTTTTTTCTTTGGAAAGGGTCAATGAGCACTTAAATCTTGATAAAATAGAGAGTTGGAATGATCCTGACCAAGTAGTAATCATACATTTCAATTTCCAGAAGGTTGTGGCCATGTTTAAAGAAGTGTTGTTTGAACTTCGAAGAAGAGAAAGAGGCAGTTCAAAAAAAGGAAGAAGGGACAGAGTCCCACATCGGCTAGGAAGAAAAAAAGCATCCCCTCCCTCCTTATAAATAACGGGCTTCCCCTTAACAAAAATTCCAATAGCTGGCAGACGCTCACGTGGAAAATGACCCGGCTGGGTCAACAAAACCGTGGCGATTTTATCGGGTGGCCGGTTCAACCGTTATTAAAGAGCGGTTTTTATAAAATAGACCGGTTCTCTTAATACAACGGTTTTGGGATCGAACCAAACCAGAGAGGGAGCCGGTTGACGAGCCAACCGGTCGGACCGGCTGGTCCGGTCCGGGTTTTAAAACATTGCTCCAACTCATCAACATCACTCCCTATCTCACATACAGTAGATGGATATGCTGCCCACGCCCACTACCACTTCCCATTTCAAAAGTCACACTTACATTTTCATTAGACAACTTCTTTGAAGTAACATCCAATTGTGTACAATTAATGATCTCATCTTTATCTGCAAAATACTCAAGGACACTGGAATTGATGGTTCTTTCACTAATTTCAGATCCATCATTTTCACTCTCACTATCACTTTCCTCTTTCTCATCACCTCTCATAATTCCTAATTCATTTACATCCAAAGGGACCCTTATATTCTCCAAATAAACAGGTATGATACGCTTCTCCTTATGAATTTCAAACATGTCAACAACATCCCTATCACTCTTTACCTCCCTCAGTCCACCATCTAAATCACAGTCAGGCATCCTACGATATATGGTGGCATTTTCTAGATCACAACCTAATTCCTTGACTAAGTTTGAAATCTCAAATAAAGACATAAGATCTTGGTCCACATTTGTTATCAAGTCCAGCTTCCCACTGATATATTTTTTCGGTGATTTCACAAAGTAACCACTATCACGCCCTCGATTTTTATAACCAAAATATAAATATTATCCACGTAGAATAGATCTAAAGTCAAACAACTACCATTGAAAAGTCAAAGTCAAAGTACCGTGAGTTTCTAATCAAGGGTACCCGCACACAGGTAACAAAGGTTTATAGTTATTACATATATCAAGTTTTGACAAAAAAATTGAACAATTAGAAGTTACAAGATCATCTCCCAAAAATATAGTAAACTATGGAGAGGATAAAATAACTCCATGCAAAGTAAGCTTCATGCTATGCATCCACACGTCAAGCATCTCAATCATGTAGCTCTTCGAGTACCTGAAAATAATAGGTTGAACTCACTAGGCCAATAGGAATCTTATCTACCAATGAGAAATAATTTAAGGACGTGAATGATTAATAGCACTTTCCAATTGCAAAAAGTCAGGTGTGACGACAATAACAGGTGTTGGTAGGACCAAGGGGCTTGGGTCACACCTTTCTTTGTAAATTTTGATCGGTAAAACAGTCCCATAAAACATCAAGTCCATCAAACGTCGAAAACTCAGTAAGCAAGTCAAGTTTTCCTTCAGTGCAAGAACAACAAATATAGTACTTTAAGAAATGCGCAACAAAATTGTTCGTTGATCAATATAGCTCTCATCAAGCTCCTAATATGAACTGTTAGGATTATGTTTTCAAACTCGAGACGGAACACAAATCCAAGGCATAGGCCTTTTGCATGTGCATTGGCCTCTGTATCCGCATTAGAAATCTCATATTGCAATAGATAAGAGGTCTCTAATCAAGTTATATTTTTAATAGAAATCACTCGCTATTTTTTTTTTAATACTTATTTCATTGATGCCTTTCACAAATTTTTATCTCTCGATGCACTTTTTTCACATTAATCAAAACTTCATTAGCATTTTTCTTATTTATATCGGTCATTGTGTCACGGTTAAATTCAGTATCTATTCGGTTAGCCTACCATCATTTAACCAATCATCGTCAACAGTCCCAACCAAATAGGGTGGGGTAATTGTAAATGCTCTTCAACCCCCAATATTTGAAGAGCATTTACCAAAACAGTTGGTTCAAGGACCAAAATATCCAACTCAGGGGAATCATGTCCAGTCCCCATCAAGAACTCCTGGCGTTGGTTGAAGGACCCAAATAGTTTTTCAAAAGATTTTAGCAACCCAGCTGGTTGATTTTAGCAAATGAGTTCAACAAGTGCTAAAGTCATGATTTTGAAATCAAAAAATGAAGTGGTTCCGTGTATCGTTTTTTCGATTTTTTTCGCACCAAATTAAAGTACTCCTCGTGCACTTTAATTCGGTGTGAAAAATTCAAAAAATAATACACGGAAACACTTAATTTTTTTGATTTGAAATACCATGATTTTAGCACCTATTGAACTCATTTGCTAAGATCATGGTGGATTTTAGCAACTCAGTTGCTAAAATCAAATGGAAAACTTAGCCTTTAGTACTACAAGTTTACAACAGAGTTGCTACTCTTTTAATTTTGGTTTTGGTAAGAGAGTTGAAGAAATGAGAATGTCCACCGGTAAATTATCTAGAGTACTTATTTTCGTCGCAAAGAAAAAACTATACTTTGGCAGGTCTCTAGTTACAATAGGTCAACGTATGTAACCGGCGGGTATCTTGTTATAACAACTCAAGGTCGGTTTAAAAACTTCTAAAGTGTTTTTGGTAAGGAGACTGATTTTCGCACCCCCAAATTGTTAACCACACCTCCTTGGGGGGGTGCGAAAATCAATTTAGAGTGACTTTTGCACTCCTTAAATTGTTAATTTTGGGAGGTGTGATAATCAATTTGGGGGGTGCGAAAATCACTCAGAATTGATTTTGACACCCCCCTGAAGAATGCGGTTAGTAATTTAGGGGTGCGAAAATCATTTCCGTTTGGTAATTGGTATTGATGTACACTGAATCCCCAACCACCTGATTAAATTATTTCAAGAAGTGTAACGATGCTGCTCGGTTAGCTCGAACCCAAAACGTCTAAAATCTCTTAATAATTGGTGTACATATATCATGCATGACGATTGAATTGCATACAAGTGCACCTCATTTGTTGCAATCCAAAAAAACGCGAACACCCAAAGTTCGTCAAGTTGAAAACTACTAATATTAGGGATGGCAACAGGGCGGGTTGGGGCGGATTTTGATGATCCCTGCCCGGATCCTAAAATTTCCTTACCCACCTCTAACCCGACCGGGTAATTTATGAGTACACCCGCCCCTATCGGGTATCGGGTTTACCCACCCCGCCCCTATTTTTTTCACATAGTAGTTAAGTATATTTTAAACTCCAATTAGTTAGTACAAATGATAAAAGTTCATAAAAACAACTTTTACAACTTAACCAAAATCTACTATCTAATGTTGTATTTTAGTTGTAAAAGTAAAATTATAAGAATAAAAATAAAATTTAATGCATATAAGTGAGAAAATATAATTTGATATATACATATAAGAGTATATAAATATAGTTGTACATATACATATGTATGTCGAGGCGGGTAATATCAAGGAGGGGCGACCATACCTCTGCCCCTACCCTAATCCTGACAGGTTTTTCAAAATCACCCCCTACCCCTATCCCTACCCCTACCCCTACCCATTACCCAAAAAAATCGTAAAAAACCCTACCCTATCGAGACGGGGTAGATCGGGTTCAGAGCGGGGCGGATTGAATTGTCATCCCTGACTAATATTCATTCGTGCTACAAAACAGGGGGTGAGAGTGTAATGGGACACTGGGGTTATTAATTCCTTCTTTATTGTGCAGTGTTAACTCCTTAAAGTCAAATTAATCAGATCAAGTTGTACAACATTGCCCCAATAGCCCTTTTTTTTGTTTAAGTTCTATATCATGTGAAAACCCTCACAATTGCAAAGGCCAGTTCAGGCCCAAACCACACAGCCCATGATTGATAGCGTTTCGGCTTACCTTAACGGCTTAATCAAATGAATCCGATATTGCAAAAGCCAGTGCCGGCCCAAACCACACGGCCCATGACTGAGAGCGTTTTTGCTTTCCTTAATCAAATGAATTCGGTCTGATCAAAATAAAAAACATGAATTCGATCCTTCACGTATTTCTATAAATATAGAAAGTAACCAAAATGAACAACACGGGGTGGTGGCGCAGTTGGCTAGCGCGTAGGTCTCATAGCTTCTGAGTTATCCTGAGGTCGAGAGTTCGAGCCTCTCTCACCCAAATTTTTTTTTGCCCTTTTAACATCCTCTTGTACAGCTTTCCATTTTTTTTTAACCTCCATTTTTCAGTCTGCAAGAATTTGGCAAAATTTTCGACTGGAATTGTATTTGGCTCTACTTTAAAATTTGTTACGTACCAACTCGCATCAATTACCAACAAGGAATTAGCATTTCATTTTTACATTTTGGTTGGAACTTCAAAGAAAGAAGACTGGTTATGACCTGTTGCATGGGCTCCATGGGTGCGTCCACATGGGATAATAATTAGCGCAAGTCCAAAGTGGATTCAACCATTTGAGGTGATAAGTCCTAAGTGGATTCTACCACTTACGGTGATAAGTCCTAATGAGATTTGAACTGCTTAAGTGATAGAGATAAATAAGTCTTATTTCATCTATAGAAAAATAGGGCAGTGATATTTTTCTCCACATCAATTACTACATAATCTCTCCCTCTCCTAGTTCTCTCTAGGGCACCATTAAATAACCTTAGGGATTTAAAACGTGTGAAGATTAGTGGAGGACTCTAGTAGCCACTCCATCAGCTTGAAAGGTTTCCCATAAATTTGTGCAGGATGTGCGTATTGATAGGGGCTTGTAGCAAGCTATTTGATCCTTTATATTTGTGTAATCTGCAACAGGTATTTCGCATTACCCGTATTATTTTCCTACATGACCATTTACTATCATCTCATATTTGAAGTCTCCAATTGGAGGTGCTTGTATATAAGGACCAAAAACAGACTAGGCTTTTGCAGGGATGGACCTAGGGAGTGCAAGAAGGGCCCAAGCCGCTGCACACCTCACGATTGTCCCTATTATTTCTACTGTATTTTACGCATTGTTTGTAAAAATGATAGAATATATATATATCAACACAAATTGTGTTATTTAGTATATAATGATGATATTGTGTTATTAATTTATGAATACATGTGATTTGGTCCCTGGTATCAAGAATCTTACATCCACTACTGCTTTTCAATAAAGTTGGATTGCAAAGTGAATAAAATACTCATAGATAAACTCTAGGGTAAATTACACTGACCTCCCCTGAGGTTTCTGACTTGTACACTGACCACCCCTATTTTATCTAAAATAGCACTGACCTCCCCTGAGTTTTATATTCTAGTATCAAAAGCACCCTTCTGTTACTAAAATAGCACTGACCTCCCCTGAGTTTTATATTTTAGTATCAAAAGCACCCTTCTGTTACTTGGCCGTCAATGACAGTATCGGGAATTGATGAGGTAAGCCATTAACCTTCGTTGAATTCCCAAAATAGCCCTTGACACTAGTTTTGGATTACACTAATACAGTAGAAAATTTGCCATTTTGCACATCACAACACCATAAGTAGCAGAATTTTCTACGTCACAAATTTTCTACTGTATTAATAGAAAATTCAGTACCCAAGTAATGCAAAGCAATTGAAAATGACTTACTTATACTCTTATTTGATGTATTTTATGAACTAGGACACATCCATTTGTTAAACAAAAAATTGAATTAAAAGACATGTATATTTGGTAGCATTCCCATGTTTTGTTATCTTGGTTTCATTTTTCTTTTTCTTTTTCTTTTTTTTGAACTGAATTTTTTTTTTTAACAGCAAAAGCCAAACGGGGAATTCGTTTCATTTTTCTTTATAGAAATTGCCCGCCAATAAATTATATTCTAAGTATTCATGCATGATCATTATTTAGAAGAAAAAAAAAAAAGAGCCTTTTGCATTTAGATTGTAACTAGTGTCAGGGGCTATTTTGGGAATTCAACAAAGGTTAATGGCTTACCTCATCAATTCTCGTTACTGTCACTGACGGCCAAGTAACAGAAGGGTGTTTTTGATACTAAAATATAAAACTCAGGGGAGGTCAGTGCTATTTTAGTAACAGAAGGGTGCTTTTGATACTAAAATATAAAACTCAGGGGAGGTCAGTGCTATTTCAGATAAAGTAGGAGTGGTCTGTGTATAAGTCAGAAACCTCAGGGGAGGTCAGTGCAATTTACCCTAAACTCTAATTGAAATATTAAACTTAATCAATTGTTCTAGAATTATACAATTTACTTAACTTGATTAGGGCACCTTTGGCTTAACTTTTTCCTGGCTTTTTGGTTTAGTCTTTTTTATTTTGTCTTTTTTCCTATCTTACATTGATATTTTTTTTAGCTTTGGTCTATATTTGTATACTTTCTTATTCCTCTCATCGATTCGAACGATAGAATGATAAGATTTGATCCAAAATCTAGAAGTAAAAATTAAGAGAAAAACTTAATTACGGAGGGGGCGTAAAAGGGGGATTTGCGCCGAGCAAATCCCCGCCGTCTATCCCGAGATCCAACGGCTCCGAGCCGTGCACACTCTCTCTCCTCTTTAAATGCACTGCAGATGTAAAAAAAAACAAACATGCACAGGCTCTGAGCCGTTGGATCTCGGGATGGACGGCGGGGATTTGCTCGGCGCAAATCCCCCTTTTACGCCCCCTCCGTGAATCAGACAATCTCAAAAATTAAACGAAAACAACCAAAAAGTCTTCTCTCTTAAACATTCTCTTGAATTGGTGGCTACTAGTGCTTGGGAAAGGAAATCCCATTGGCTCCTTTCGTAGGAGTAGAGTAGTCAACCATGCCGCAGGTCAAAAATGTTAGGTCAAAGGGGCCTTTAACCTTCATTGTTGATTTCAAGCCTATTTTTTTAAGATTAATTTGTAAAAAAAATTTTAAGATTGATCGAAAAAATATTAGTATGGGTTTGTATAATATTATATAAATATCAATCTTTCAGTTGCTCCATATTTTGCATCAAATTGATTATTTCTATATATATATATATATATATATATATATATATATATATATATATATATATATATATATATATATATATATATATATATATATAAGATCATTTTCAATTTGACCTGCATATGGATATTTCTAATTTGATGTAATTCATATTTCTACTCTTCTACCATATGACAAAAAAATTGACCATTGTTACCATGAAACAATAAACATGATAAATTCTGATTTATCAGTTTGATTATTCATCACTATTCATAAAAAAATTGCTCTATTTCATTCAATTTCTCATTTTTAGCTTGAAAATTCGCAATACATGATTTGTTATGCTTGATGAATGATGATGCAAAATTATCATGCTTATCAGCTTGATATTTTCCTTCTTATTAGGCACAGATATTCGGCAAGTGTTCTATTCTTGAGAGGAGGGAGATTTTTTTATTTACTATTTATTTGGTAATTTATAACAACTTTAATGATTTAAAAAATAGTAAAACTAAGTGAGAACTAGCAAACAATGTCCATAATGGATGTAAATATTACTATAAATAAAAAATTATGAAAGGTGTGAATAATGGAAATGGACATTTTTTGTGGGACGGAGAATGCGGAGAATATTTTGACTTGCTCAAATGTAATAGTTTTCACGGATAATGTGGGTTTTAAACAGATTGAATAACTAGTTATCTCAAACAATTTAAAACAGAACTTTTGTACTAGCACCTCTATGTTCCATAGTGGAATCCCTATTTAAATTTAAATTTTTAGGTGCAATTAAAATTTTCTCAATGTGATTTTTTTAATGACCCATAGAAGTACAAAAAAGTTCACCCCCTTGTTCAAAAAACAAGTTGAAAATATGAGCGGCCGCAACTCAATATTAAGCCCATGGGCCATAGGTTCACCCTGTTTCTAAGCTTATACACCCCATAGAATGCCATAGACCGGTCCACTGACAAATAAATTCATGCCAGGCCCACAGTCAAGCAATAACCCAAAAGAGCCTAGCCTGCAATACTATTGACCGTTAACCGATCTCCAGCCCAAGTGCGCCGATTGGCGATAAGGGTCAGGTGAGAAATGGGCCAATTTGCACTCCACTTTTATTCACCTCTTTTTTCATTTTTTTTGAAAGTAAGTCAAGAATTTCATATCAACGCCATCCGGCAACGATTACATCAAATGACAGGAAAGACACCAAAACCACTAACAATTGAAATGAGCACGGCTTGGTTAAGCTTTCAAGGGCTACCGGCACTCGGACACACCTGCCGAAGCGGACCCAACACCTTCGGGACGGGACTATGAATCCTATCAAATGCTAGTAGTAGAGCACCCCAAGGGAACCCAGCTCAATCCATTACTCAACACAGCGCAAGGATGTAATCAACAACAAAGAACAGGAAATAAAACAGAAGAAAAAAAGAATAAGAAAACAGCTAAATGAAACCCAACAAAACAACGTTGCCACACTGGTTCTACCCACTGAGTCATCTCACTGAGTCGCACCATTGAGACACCGAATATAGCTGAGTTCGCAATCCAGCCGCATCCCCGGAAAAAGCTCAAGCTCCATGGCCGGCCGCCTGCGGATCTGAAGCTTTATTGCGTCGGGGGGGGGCCAAACCACCCAAGTTTCAACCCCACGTCAGATCTACCATAAAAGCCCCGAGACAGATGGCGGAAAAGGTTCAGAAAAGGGAGAGCAGTAAGGGCTGGTGGCGGTTGGTGGGTATGGAGATTCGGAGAAGGGAGAGTCATGAGGGTTGGTGGCGGTTGGTGGGTATGGAGAGACGGTGGTATAGGTGGTAGCTGGAGGGAAAAGCCAGTGGCTGTAGGTGACAGGCTGACGGGAGGATGAAAAACTGGTGGCCGGCGAAAGGAAGCAAGGCGGGGGGTGGGGTGCGAGGGCGGCAACCCCACCCCCAAAGACTAATCAAAAGAAAAGGGAGAAGAGGGGAAGAGAAGGATGGAGAGATCTGTGGTGTGAATAAAAGAGAAGAGGTGCGGCGGCTAAGATGGAGAAGAAACCCTAGGGATAGAAGAGGAGACTAGGCTCCTAGAGAGAGGAGACCCGGCTCCTAGGTTCACAACTTCAACCCTGTCTACCTCTTTTTTCATTATTCATGTGAATAATTAAGGTTTTTTTCTTTAATATTTTATAAGTAATTGAATAATTAAGGTTACCAATTTGGGAGAGCGAAAAGGTTACCAAAATATCACCGATCTCTTAAACACATCTTCATCTTCTAATTTAAGATTGCGACAATGTCATGTAAAGATAAGGATATGAAAGGTTTTTTAATTTGGTGTAGGTACTGAGAAATGGAAATATTTGAAGTGAGCCATGTAGAAATTTACAATACTAATCTACCTGGACTAGTTATTTCACGACTTTTATGCTCACAACTAAAAGGTTAGACTTTAGAGGGCCAAATGCTATTGATTGTACTTTGGAAATCTTCCTTTTCCTTTGCTGATTTCTTTCTGCCCCAAGTAACTTTTGAGTTGTCGCAATGTAGAAAAAAGTCTAAAACTCCCCCACACTTGCTGTCCAAATTTACATGGAGGTATGAGATTGATGAGGTGAGGCGATTTGACTTGAGCAAAGAGACTCGACCACGTAAGGTGAGGTCACACTTAAGACGCAGCTCTGATACCCTGTTAAATACTCCCTCCGTCCCAATTTGTTTGGTCACACGGTTATGTGTGTCTTTTTAAAACTCTTATAGTTTTCAATCTACAATGTATTTATCGATCTCAATTAGTTCTATAAGAAAAAAATTTCAAGAACTTTAAAAACACTATAAATAAAAAGTTATAAACGTTTAAAAATAACACGGATATTCGTAGTGGGCAAACAAATTGGGACAGAGTGAGTATTTCTAGGAGGGTTCCAACCTAAAATCAAATGACAAATGGCAGTAGATGAAGTAACCTCTAAAGTGTATAAGCCAAGTTTGGGTGGTTTTCACAAAGTCTCACATATATAATTAGGCTCCGATTGGATGCGAAATGAGTTATACCAGAATAAAATAGTAAGGGGATAAGATAGTAATGTGTATTATTTAGAAGAGTTGAACCCACATTGATGTGACATTTATGGAGAGGGCTTAAATAGTAGTTTTCTTTTTTGAACTGATTAAATTATACTTGGTTTGGATGTATTTGTGATAAAGGGAGATAAAGTTAGGTGGATGATGTAAAAACCCGGCAATGACTTATTTGTGCTTCTACATGGGTTATACTAGATTTTACGATAAAATAAATATATAAATACAAGGCTAATTAAATTAATTATACTTGTCAATAAATATGATATAATAATTCTTTTTGTTAATTATATCCAAAATTAAAAATTTTAATTATTCATTTTAACAATTATGCATACCACCTAATTTTTTGCCATTCTAATTTAACTATGCATACCACCAAATTTTTTGCTATTTTTCCTAATTATGTGTTTTTTTTTTCTAATTTTGCAATTTTTTGCTATTTTAATATTTTTTATTAAAATAAAAATTAATACATTTGAAAATATTTTTTAAATATTTTTGGGAATATAAAACCTAATATGTTTCAATTATTTGTAATTTAAATATTAATTTAGTAATTATTATATTATACCCCAGCAATGTCAAATTCTAAAGCATAAAATTTTTCAATTTTATTGTATCGAATTAAAGATCTCGATTAGTAGTTTAATTTGGTGCAAAAGAAAATAAAAATTTATACGCGAAATACTTTATTGTTTGATCCGAAGGATATTGTAAAACAACTCGATAAGCCAACAAGCCAATAATGTAAAATCCTTAAGGATAAAATTTTTCAAATTTGTTTTTGTTGAATTAAAGATCTCTATTAGTAGTTTAATTTGGTGCAAAAAAATAAAAAATTATGCACGCAAGCACTTTATTTTTTTTATCCTAAAGGAAATTGTAAGGGCTCATAAACCTTGGGTACAGTTTTGTTAGAGTTTTTCAGCTAAGTACTCCAGTTTTGCAAACTAATTGGAAAAGTACTTCACTTTCCAAACTATTTGTAAAAATACTTCTTAGCGCAATTTCTCATCGCGCTTCCACATCGAAATTCCACCTGGCAAAGACCCACGTCCACGTGTGTGCCAGGTGGACGGTGAGTTTATATAGCGCGTTTTAAAATTGCGCTATATAGTTTTTTTTTTTTTTTTTGCCCTATTTGACTTATAGTGAACAAATTAAAAATTAATTGAATTATTTACATTTTAACAATATTTCATTTCGGTCTTTTATGCAAGGCCGCTGTGCTTGGACTTGGTCAAGATGAGTCGTAAGAGTGAAATGAAATTAGAAAATTTCTCCATTTGAGACTATCCTTCCAGGTAGTCCTCAAAGTCCCATCTGTACTCGTTTCGCATCTATAATACCCACACTGAAGCTTGTTGGCTTACAGATGGGATGGACCGCATCCAACGTAACTGCCAGAGGGATGGTCCTCTTGGGGAGCAACTACAATATCATCTCTCAACCCGATTACATACGCTTATAGGATATGTCTTGCCTATAAGCGATATCCGCCAGATGGAGCGATTGACCGCACCCACGTGTCTTGTCTATAAACAATATCTGAAAATGGTGTCGCAAAAAGCCATGTTAGCTAGCGTGTAGAGTATTTTGAGAAAAGGCATTATGGGAAAAAAACAACTGTTGTGCTGAAATGGGATGGAGTAAGTTCATTCATGCGATATACCTATTTATAGCAATAGGAACGCGCCTATTTATGGCAACAGGAACGCGCAATTACTAATTGCGCTATATACGTTGAAAATGCAATTAATAATTGCGCTATATGTTTCTGACAATTCTGCCCAATGTACGGGCATGGCAGAACAATCCTGCCATTGGGGTACATTGGCCTAACTATAACGCAATTGCTAATTGCACTAATAATAATTACTTTTTATTTTCCAAAAAAAAAAATTTGTACAATCATAAACAATGAATGGACAAAGAGAGAACGGAGGGGTACTGAAGATTGAATTTTATTTTATTTTTGTAATACAACTGATGTTTACAGTACCCTCTCACACGAGGTGGGTCTCATGTATGTATAAGTCTCGTCCCATGTGGATAGGTGTTACAACCAACCGTTGTATAGAAATTTTAGATGAGCCAAGTTTTTGTCCTTTGTGTATTCTATTGGTTTAACAATAACCGGGTTTTTCCTTGAAACTAGTTTCTGAAAAATTATCGTGTGTGGTGATAACTTCAAATGGACTTTAGCCCTTTCGTTTGTTATTTCTTCATAACATTTTCTTCATAACATTTAGTGGATTTCTAAAGATTAACAAATTATTTAGTGTGGTGTCAATATCGAATATTGATGGGATCATTTATAAATTAAAAATTAATATACCACTCGTAAATTTTTCATTTTCCATGAGTTCGTTGGCTCCATAACTTTGTATATGGCATCACCACCATCAAATATTGATGGGATCATCTATAAATTAAAAATAATAATATAATGATCATAATTTTTTTAGTAATTTTTTTTCCCATAGTCCGATAAAAATACTTACCATGAAAAATTGCAATTACATGCTTTTTGACCGGACCAAAGAAAAAATTAGTCGATGTGCGTGTAAACTGACCTAAACAACCCACTCACCTAAATATAAAAAAATAAATAAATAAAATAACAAAACCTAGAAAGGAAATACTAGTACCGATCCATCATATCATACAAGAGGGGTACTGTGAACCCACTGGTTAAAGCTCGTGGCTTCACTTCTGAATCTGACCGACCCAATTTAAAAGACAAGGTCACGTTGCCAAACAGAAGGAGAAGCATATTACACATCTTAGCGTTGAATTACATTTGAACAATATTAAATTTCAACAATATTACACATCTTGGAAAAATTATGAAAATTCTAATAGTCGAGGAGGTCTCTTTTTGACATTTTTCAACGTCCCACAGGAATTCTAAATGTCTCGGGTGAACTCATAGGGGAAGATTATATATAATATGTAAATCCTCCCCCAGTGAATTCAATCCGGTTTTAGTAGCAGTGCGGACGGAGATCATTTGTTGCTGGATCAACAATGTTCAGCTACTGGATGCTTACCCTGCAGCGTTGATCCCCTGCTAGTTGCCTCCATAGGACCTAAATGTCTTGTTTATAAACGATATCTGCACGAATAATGTAACACCCCGGATTATTTTAAAAATATTTGAATACCTTTTCACGTGTTGCTAGCGGACCTATCGGTATGCTTGTATATGTGGGGTACGGTTTGAGGTGTCTGCGAGACCCGACTTATGGAAGAGGGAAAGAAGAGAAAGGTAATTTTCATAAGTGTTGGACTTAAAGCTAATAGCTATGTAAGTTGGGGGGGCAAAGTGTAATTTGGGCATCAGATATTTTATTTCTTTTTCTTTTTATTGGGCTGATTGTAATCAGAGAGGAGAGAGGGGTAGACTTTGCCTGGAAGGGGAGAGAGACCGAAAGAGGAAGAAGAAGAAGAAGAAGAAGAAGAAGAAGAAGAAGAAGAAGGAGGAGAAGGAAGGAAAAATTGGGGAAAACCCAAAATTAAGGTACGAATTGAAGTTTGATTTCCGAAATTCTTGATATATGTTGCTCATATACAAGTTAATCACTGATTTTGCATCTCATAGGAGTGATTTGGGGTTTGTTTTTATGAAATTCGTGAGAGGAAGATGAAGGTGTTCACTGACTGGTTTTCTGAAAATCACATCTGCCATGAGTTTTGACGAATTTTAAGACATGGTTCTAGAAGTCGAAATTTTACGAGATTTTTACAGTGGATACCCATGGATGTTTTCTGCTTTGTGTAAAAATTTTAGAGTTTAATTCGAAGTACAGAAAATATGAAAATTCGTGAATCAATCTGCTGTCGGGTTCGTGTTTGTGCAGACAGCACTGACATGCTTTGGGAAAACAGTTATAACATCTAGCGTGGGTATCCGATTGGCACACCGTCTTTTGATTCTGAAACTAGACTCGTATACCTTCGAAACGATGTATGATTTGTGCCTCAATTCTTTCCAGAGAATAGCAGTTTTTAGTTTGAAGTTGGAGAAAAATTTGTTTTGTGGAATTTTCAGCAAGTTCCGGGTTGGTTTGACGGTTGATTAAAATAGTTACAGGGCTCAGAAAATTCTGAATTTTTGATATGATGATTAAGTATGAGTTTGGAGGTTGTGGTAAAAATTTCGTGGGAAATGGATTAGTAGATTAATTTTGGAAATTCGCAGAGTGCAGCACTGTTGGGTCGTAGTATGCATTTTCATACATTTAACTTGCATTTGGGCATGAATTTTTGGTAGGGAGCTTATGGGTGATATATAATTGTTATTATAGGTGATGTTATTATAAGGATGGTTGTGGTTACGCCTTCGGTGCACAGAGGTTGAGTGTTTGGCAGAGTTGGTCCTGTTGTGACAGGTGAGAATGTACAGCCTCTATAATAAATAGAAATGTGTAGTGTTTATGTGGTGTTTTCAAATGTGTTGTGTGATTATTGATGTTTTGAAAACTCTCCTTGTGATTTTTGTATATGTTAAAAATATTGTGTTTGGACGGATTAAATGATTTTCAATGATGGATCAAATGATTTCTGGTGGGTGAAAAGAGAATATTTTATGCCTCTTGTGCCAATGTTTAGTTTGCAAGGTTGGCAACTTGCATTCGTGGGCTGTGCCATCTGGCTGTGTGCCAGCATTTTAGCCAAAAAGTTACAAGGTTGGCATCTTGTAGCGTGGGCTGTGCCAATATTTTAGTTTGCAAGGTTGGCAACTTGCATTCGTGGGCTGTGCCAAATGTGAGCAGTGCAAGCTTAGTTCTTGCTTTCTGTGTGGGCTGCACCTACCATTGGTGATAAAGAATGGCCCTCGTCACCGCCACTATATGTGAGCCTGTGAGCGAGGTAACGGTACCGTCATAACTCCCGGTCGTGAGGTTGGCGACTCGTTGGCACATTGGGTAAATTGATTTGATATTATTTTATATTGTGAAAGAAAATGTGAAATATTTTGCAAAACCTGCAGAGGTGTGTTGATGAAATGGGCCGGTGGGCCGTGTTTTTAAGATGAGCCGATAGGCTGTGTTTTTGGGATGGGCCGGTGGGCCATGTTTTGGGATGAGCCGGTGGGCTGCATTTTTGAAATAAATATGGTGGACTGTGTTTTTGAGATAAAAGTGTGGGTGTGATGTTTAAAACTGTGATCCATCTGAATTGTTTAAGCAAATGTGTTGGTGTGTGTTTATGCTTCGATCCATCTAAATACTTATCATTTCCATTTATTATGTTGCTAACGTACATTCTCCTGTAACCTTTTTGGTTGCAGATTCTCAGTTGAGCTAGACGTCGGTCCACTACAGCGCCAGGGTGTCAGTCAGGTGTTCATAGAGGTTGAGTTTTATAATTCTGTCAGTTAGAGGGTGTTGTAGAATGACTATATAATGTGAGGTTGGTGTGGTTCAGTACAAGTCTAATATGGTTGACTGTACAATTGATGTGGAGGTGTGAACACCTGTTTATTTTTTTTTGGTTCTGCTGCGAGCTGTGGTCTAATTTTGAGTATTATTTTTCGTGAGAAGCCGGAAAGGCGTACAGGTGGTGACAGGTGTCCAGTCACTTTGTGCAGGTTATATCCTGCCAGAGTGGGGTGTGACAGTTTTGGTATCAGAGCTTAGGTTATAGATTCTGTAGACTTTATGAGAGTGTGGCACTTGTGGTGGACCATAGGCGGTGTTGTTTTGAGTTGTTGAGTCTAGGTAAAACCTAGAATGTCGAGATGGGTTTCACAGTGGTGGGATTAGTGGGTGCATACATACATGTAAGATTCATGCATATTTCTATGTTTTGTTTTTGCAGCAGCTTGATAGAAGAAAGTGATGGGATAGAGGTGTCATATATTTGCGTGTGTTAGTGTGGAGGGACATGAGGTGCAACATGAGTAAGTAAATTAGTTTGATCCAAATGCTGGAATGTTGGAGGTTATGATGGGATTGGCAGAGAAAATGCTCAGCGTGGTGGTTAAGAATGACATGGCGGATTGATTTGAAGAGTGACTGGCCAGCACACTTCAAAACAAACCTTTGATGTCACTCTATTACCACGTGTGGGTGGATGGAGGTGTGTAAAGAAGTACATGCGGTAGAGCAGGTATCGAAGTGAAAGAGCATATTTGTGTATTTACTATGAAAGTGTATGATCCTGCGTTTGGTCGATGTGTTAGGTGCATAATGTGTTCGGAAATGAGGACATGGTGCAAATGTTAAAGAATCTATTAGAACTATTGGTCCTATAAAGGTATGAAATTAGTTGGAAGATGTGGTACGTATTTTAAAAAAGATAGATTGATGATGAGGAAAATTGTATATGCATGCTGATTTTAATTTTGAGTGTATTAGAGGTAATGGTGCGGAAATTGAGGATAATGAATGGATGAGATATAATGTTCAGTCCAATTACTTGGAGTTTGTAGATAATTTCTATATGGATGACTGGGCTGACGTGGTTTCATGATTTTGTATATCTTTGAAGATTCTTAGTATTCGGCCATTTAATTTCATATCTGATTTGGGTGTTGGTTAATTCTTATTTGATTTGGTCAGTGTATTGTGGGAATAATTATGTGATGATGGTCAATTTAGTTATGAAGTTAAAGATGGTCTAAGTAAGTTGTACGCTAAGGTGGAATTGAGATTTGAAGTTGTTCATGGAGTTTTTTGGACAGTCCTACGGATATTAAGATGTATAGTAAAAAAAAAAAGAGAGAGGGTTATTTGAGGTATTCAACAAGATTTGGACTTTAATTTATTTTCGATATTCAGAGTATTGCAAGGGTGTTATGGTTTTTAAAGGTAAACTTGAGCATGTGAATTGACAAGCTGAGAGGAATCAGGTGTTGGTTGTAGTGAACAGAATTACAAATGGGTTTAGACAAATTGTGATATTGTGGATCGTAGCAGATGAAGTTGTTAATATTTCATTATGAGTTGGACGCTTGTTTATAGATGGTGAGTTGATTTCTGCTAAATTTAGGTTTGGATCCTTAACATTTTCTAAGGCAGTGCTTTGGGTGTCGTACATGTGTAGAGAAAGTATTAGTGGTTGAGGATATGTTAGCTTTGAGTTATGGTTATGGCATGCAAAAGGATATGAAAAACTGGAGGTTTGGGATTATTAGTAATATATTTGTAGAGCATGAGATAATACAATATTTTGATAAGTATCTCTGGAGACATGATCTGAATGATAAGGGGACTATGGACCGAATGCGATGGTTGACTTATATTTGATTTGGTGGTGCATGCTCAAACAATGTATAGTACTTGTTAAATGTGAATAAGTGAAATTGCTTTCGGACGGCTACCAGAGAGATTAATATGATAAGTGTCTTTATAGATGAGAAAGTGAAAGTGTGGCTAACAAAACTGGTATGGTGTTAACAGCGACATGAGTTCTATTCAAGGGTGATGGTGGGTACGTAGATTTTTCGGGTGATGTAATATTTGTGGGGTTTGAGAAAAAGAAAAAAGGAAAGTGTGACTTTTTACGGCAACATATGGGGACATCTGGGAGAAAGGAATGTGGAAGTTAGATCTTTAGTTGGATTCTTTTTAGTTGAAAGGTTTGGACAATTTTGAATTTCATTGAATGGGGTTGTATGTCAATTTCCTTTGGATTTTAGTGTGATCAACTTTAAGGAGTAGTACGTGGTTTTCATGAGCATTACTTCAGGTGAGATAAGGTGAAAGTCCTTTTCATATGTCATTTGTTGAGAATGAGGATATTGTCGATTCTGTGTAGATAAAAAGTGCGCAACAACTGACTGATTACTGCTTGAGAATTTGAAAATTTGGAGTTTGGTGGAATATCATCTTGGTCGTGTATGTGGAAGTATAAATGGTTGTTTGGTTATTGTGAGAGGGTGGTAAAAGATAAGAAGATTAGGTAGGATTTTGCTCTAGTTGGATTGTTGACCATGATACTTGGATTATTTTTGTGGTTATGTCATAGTAGGGTGAAGGTGTATGACTTTTACATTTGGTGAGTGTAAATTGAGGTTATTCTGGGTGAAAAATGTTGTATATGAAAGCAGTGAACCATAGGTGTTTGTGAAATTCCTTGGTGATTAAATATATTTCTATTAGCGGGTGTTATGAAATTCGGGAGCAAGAATGAATAAGGTTTTAGATAGGTGACCTGTTGAGATGATTAGATATGTTAGAGCTGCAAATTACTTGTTGGTTTGTGTGAAGTTTGTCCCTAGTACTAGGTATATGATGATTTTGAGGATTTTATGATTCAGAAAGTCGAAATTATTTTATGTTCTAGTGGGAAGTGTTGGAAAGAAAAAGGGGTTTGTGGTTATGTTTTGAGAAGTGCATTGGGCAAAATGTTTGATTGGTTGGCAACCATGGATCAAGTGGAAACTGTAGTTTGATTACTAAAGTGAGGAACATTAAGCGATCATTTTATGGGTATTGGTCGTTGAGGCAGAGTTGAACCGGAGTTTATAGAATTGTGTGCTGCTTGTTTACGGTTGAGTATGGGATATAATTGACATTCTTGAATGATAGTTAAACAATGAGGTTCCTCCTAAAAAAAAAAAAAATTAGTGGTTTGTTGGAAGGTTGGAGTGATTGGAGAGTTTGAGGAAACAGAAAAAAAAAAGTTGATGAGGTGACATGTGTTTGGGAAATTGATTGGTAGGGGTTAAATATTTTATCTTGTTACGGATCTTTGAGTCAAGTTTATTGTATTGACATTTATTGAGAAGACAAATTGAAAATTGGGTAATCAAAGGAATATTCGCGCTATGTGAAGAAACCACGAGAAATTTTGTATACGGGAGATCAAGTATGATGCACCAGGATATTTTTGTTGGAAAAATGTTGTGGCGAGGTCATTAGATTGAGCAAGGTACTTGGGAAAGTGTGAAGCGATGCAAAGAATTATTTGATAATGGGAAGAAAAATTTCGAGGACGAAATTTCATAAGGTGGGGAGAATTGTAACACCCCGGATTATTTTAAAAATATTTGAATACCTTTTCACGTGTTGCTAGCGGACCTATCGGTATGCTTGTATATGTGGGGTACGGTTTGAGGTGTCTGCGAGACCCGACTTATGGAAGAGGGAAAGAAGAGAAAGGTAATTTTCATAAGTGTTGGACTTAAAGCTAATAGCTATGTAAGTTGGGGGGGCAAAGTGTAATTTGGGCATCAGATATTTTATTTCTTTTTCTTTTTATTGGGCTGATTGTAATCAGAGAGGAGAGAGGGGTAGACTTTGCCTGGAAGGGGAGAGAGACCGAAAGAGGAAGAAGAAGAAGAAGAAGAAGAAGAAGAAGAAGAAGAAGGAGGAGAAGGAAGGAAAAATTGGGGAAAACCCAAAATTAAGGTACGAATTGAAGTTTGATTTCCGAAATTCTTGATATATGTTGCTCATATACAAGTTAATCACTGATTTTGCATCTCATAGGAGTGATTTGGGGTTTGTTTTTATGAAATTCGTGAGAGGAAGATGAAGGTGTTCACTGACTGGTTTTCTGAAAATCACATCTGCCATGAGTTTTGACGAATTTTAAGACATGGTTCTAGAAGTCGAAATTTTACGAGATTTTTACAGTGGATACCCATGGATGTTTTCTGCTTTGTGTAAAAATTTTAGAGTTTAATTCGAAGTACAGAAAATATGAAAATTCGTGAATCAATCTGCTGTCGGGTTCGTGTTTGTGCAGACAGCACTGACATGCTTTGGGAAAACAGTTATAACATCTAGCGTGGGTATCCGATTGGCACACCGTCTTTTGATTCTGAAACTAGACTCGTATACCTTCGAAACGATGTATGATTTGTGCCTCAATTCTTTCCAGAGAATAGCAGTTTTTAGTTTGAAGTTGGAGAAAAATTTGTTTTGTGGAATTTTCAGCAAGTTCCGGGTTGGTTTGACGGTTGATTAAAATAGTTACAGGGCTCAGAAAATTCTGAATTTTTGATATGATGATTAAGTATGAGTTTGGAGGTTGTGGTAAAAATTTCGTGGGAAATGGATTAGTAGATTAATTTTGGAAATTCGCAGAGTGCAGCACTGTTGGGTCGTAGTATGCATTTTCATACATTTAACTTGCATTTGGGCATGAATTTTTGGTAGGGAGCTTATGGGTGATATATAATTGTTATTATAGGTGATGTTATTATAAGGATGGTTGTGGTTACGCCTTCGGTGCACAGAGGTTGAGTGTTTGGCAGAGTTGGTCCTGTTGTGACAGGTGAGAATGTACAGCCTCTATAATAAATAGAAATGTGTAGTGTTTATGTGGTGTTTTCAAATGTGTTGTGTGATTATTGATGTTTTGAAAACTCTCCTTGTGATTTTTGTATATGTTAAAAATATTGTGTTTGGACGGATTAAATGATTTTCAATGATGGATCAAATGATTTCTGGTGGGTGAAAAGAGAATATTTTATGCCTCTTGTGCCAATGTTTAGTTTGCAAGGTTGGCAACTTGCATTCGTGGGCTGTGCCATCTGGCTGTGTGCCAGCATTTTAGCCAAAAAGTTACAAGGTTGGCATCTTGTAGCGTGGGCTGTGCCAATATTTTAGTTTGCAAGGTTGGCAACTTGCATTCGTGGGCTGTGCCAAATGTGAGCAGTGCAAGCTTAGTTCTTGCTTTCTGTGTGGGCTGCACCTACCATTGGTGATAAAGAATGGCCCTCGTCACCGCCACTATATGTGAGCCTGTGAGCGAGGTAACGGTACCGTCATAACTCCCGGTCGTGAGGTTGGCGACTCGTTGGCACATTGGGTAAATTGATTTGATATTATTTTATATTGTGAAAGAAAATGTGAAATATTTTGCAAAACCTGCAGAGGTGTGTTGATGAAATGGGCCGGTGGGCCGTGTTTTTAAGATGAGCCGATAGGCTGTGTTTTTGGGATGGGCCGGTGGGCCATGTTTTGGGATGAGCCGGTGGGCTGCATTTTTGAAATAAATATGGTGGACTGTGTTTTTGAGATAAAAGTGTGGGTGTGATGTTTAAAACTGTGATCCATCTGAATTGTTTAAGCAAATGTGTTGGTGTGTGTTTATGCTTCGATCCATCTAAATACTTATCATTTCCATTTATTATGTTGCTAACGTACATTCTCCTGTAACCTTTTTGGTTGCAGATTCTCAGTTGAGCTAGACGTCGGTCCACTACAGCGCCAGGGTGTCAGTCAGGTGTTCATAGAGGTTGAGTTTTATAATTCTGTCAGTTAGAGGGTGTTGTAGAATGACTATATAATGTGAGGTTGGTGTGGTTCAGTACAAGTCTAATATGGTTGACTGTACAATTGATGTGGAGGTGTGAACACCTGTTTATTTTTTTTTGGTTCTGCTGCGAGCTGTGGTCTAATTTTGAGTATTATTTTTCGTGAGAAGCCGGAAAGGCGTACAGGTGGTGACAGGTGTCCAGTCACTTTGTGCAGGTTATATCCTGCCAGAGTGGGGTGTGACAGTTTTGGTATCAGAGCTTAGGTTATAGATTCTGTAGACTTTATGAGAGTGTGGCACTTGTGGTGGACCATAGGCGGTGTTGTTTTGAGTTGTTGAGTCTAGGTAAAACCTAGAATGTCGAGATGGGTTTCACAGTGGTGGGATTAGTGGGTGCATACATACATGTAAGATTCATGCATATTTCTATGTTTTGTTTTTGCAGCAGCTTGATAGAAGAAAGTGATGGGATAGAGGTGTCATATATTTGCGTGTGTTAGTGTGGAGGGACATGAGGTGCAACATGAGTAAGTAAATTAGTTTGATCCAAATGCTGGAATGTTGGAGGTTATGATGGGATTGGCAGAGAAAATGCTCAGCGTGGTGGTTAAGAATGACATGGCGGATTGATTTGAAGAGTGACTGGCCAGCACACTTCAAAACAAACCTTTGATGTCACTCTATTACCACGTGTGGGTGGATGGAGGTGTGTAAAGAAGTACATGCGGTAGAGCAGGTATCGAAGTGAAAGAGCATATTTGTGTATTTACTATGAAAGTGTATGATCCTGCGTTTGGTCGATGTGTTAGGTGCATAATGTGTTCGGAAATGAGGACATGGTGCAAATGTTAAAGAATCTATTAGAACTATTGGTCCTATAAAGGTATGAAATTAGTTGGAAGATGTGGTACGTATTTTAAAAAAGATAGATTGATGATGAGGAAAATTGTATATGCATGCTGATTTTAATTTTGAGTGTATTAGAGGTAATGGTGCGGAAATTGAGGATAATGAATGGATGAGATATAATGTTCAGTCCAATTACTTGGAGTTTGTAGATAATTTCTATATGGATGACTGGGCTGACGTGGTTTCATGATTTTGTATATCTTTGAAGATTCTTAGTATTCGGCCATTTAATTTCATATCTGATTTGGGTGTTGGTTAATTCTTATTTGATTTGGTCAGTGTATTGTGGGAATAATTATGTGATGATGGTCAATTTAGTTATGAAGTTAAAGATGGTCTAAGTAAGTTGTACGCTAAGGTGGAATTGAGATTTGAAGTTGTTCATGGAGTTTTTTGGACAGTCCTACGGATATTAAGATGTATAGTAAAAAAAAAAAGAGAGAGGGTTATTTGAGGTATTCAACAAGATTTGGACTTTAATTTATTTTCGATATTCAGAGTATTGCAAGGGTGTTATGGTTTTTAAAGGTAAACTTGAGCATGTGAATTGACAAGCTGAGAGGAATCAGGTGTTGGTTGTAGTGAACAGAATTACAAATGGGTTTAGACAAATTGTGATATTGTGGATCGTAGCAGATGAAGTTGTTAATATTTCATTATGAGTTGGACGCTTGTTTATAGATGGTGAGTTGATTTCTGCTAAATTTAGGTTTGGATCCTTAACATTTTCTAAGGCAGTGCTTTGGGTGTCGTACATGTGTAGAGAAAGTATTAGTGGTTGAGGATATGTTAGCTTTGAGTTATGGTTATGGCATGCAAAAGGATATGAAAAACTGGAGGTTTGGGATTATTAGTAATATATTTGTAGAGCATGAGATAATACAATATTTTGATAAGTATCTCTGGAGACATGATCTGAATGATAAGGGGACTATGGACCGAATGCGATGGTTGACTTATATTTGATTTGGTGGTGCATGCTCAAACAATGTATAGTACTTGTTAAATGTGAATAAGTGAAATTGCTTTCGGACGGCTACCAGAGAGATTAATATGATAAGTGTCTTTATAGATGAGAAAGTGAAAGTGTGGCTAACAAAACTGGTATGGTGTTAACAGCGACATGAGTTCTATTCAAGGGTGATGGTGGGTACGTAGATTTTTCGGGTGATGTAATATTTGTGGGGTTTGAGAAAAAGAAAAAAGGAAAGTGTGACTTTTTACGGCAACATATGGGGACATCTGGGAGAAAGGAATGTGGAAGTTAGATCTTTAGTTGGATTCTTTTTAGTTGAAAGGTTTGGACAATTTTGAATTTCATTGAATGGGGTTGTATGTCAATTTCCTTTGGATTTTAGTGTGATCAACTTTAAGGAGTAGTACGTGGTTTTCATGAGCATTACTTCAGGTGAGATAAGGTGAAAGTCCTTTTCATATGTCATTTGTTGAGAATGAGGATATTGTCGATTCTGTGTAGATAAAAAGTGCGCAACAACTGACTGATTACTGCTTGAGAATTTGAAAATTTGGAGTTTGGTGGAATATCATCTTGGTCGTGTATGTGGAAGTATAAATGGTTGTTTGGTTATTGTGAGAGGGTGGTAAAAGATAAGAAGATTAGGTAGGATTTTGCTCTAGTTGGATTGTTGACCATGATACTTGGATTATTTTTGTGGTTATGTCATAGTAGGGTGAAGGTGTATGACTTTTACATTTGGTGAGTGTAAATTGAGGTTATTCTGGGTGAAAAATGTTGTATATGAAAGCAGTGAACCATAGGTGTTTGTGAAATTCCTTGGTGATTAAATATATTTCTATTAGCGGGTGTTATGAAATTCGGGAGCAAGAATGAATAAGGTTTTAGATAGGTGACCTGTTGAGATGATTAGATATGTTAGAGCTGCAAATTACTTGTTGGTTTGTGTGAAGTTTGTCCCTAGTACTAGGTATATGATGATTTTGAGGATTTTATGATTCAGAAAGTCGAAATTATTTTATGTTCTAGTGGGAAGTGTTGGAAAGAAAAAGGGGTTTGTGGTTATGTTTTGAGAAGTGCATTGGGCAAAATGTTTGATTGGTTGGCAACCATGGATCAAGTGGAAACTGTAGTTTGATTACTAAAGTGAGGAACATTAAGCGATCATTTTATGGGTATTGGTCGTTGAGGCAGAGTTGAACCGGAGTTTATAGAATTGTGTGCTGCTTGTTTACGGTTGAGTATGGGATATAATTGACATTCTTGAATGATAGTTAAACAATGAGGTTCCTCCTAAAAAAAAAAAAAAATTAGTGGTTTGTTGGAAGGTTGGAGTGATTGGAGAGTTTGAGGAAACAGAAAAAAAAAAGTTGATGAGGTGACATGTGTTTGGGAAATTGATTGGTAGGGGTTAAATATTTTATCTTGTTACGGATCTTTGAGTCAAGTTTATTGTATTGACATTTATTGAGAAGACAAATTGAAAATTGGGTAATCAAAGGAATATTCGCGCTATGTGAAGAAACCACGAGAAATTTTGTATACGGGAGATCAAGTATGATGCACCAGGATATTTTTGTTGGAAAAATGTTGTGGCGAGGTCATTAGATTGAGCAAGGTACTTGGGAAAGTGTGAAGCGATGCAAAGAATTATTTGATAATGGGAAGAAAAATTTCGAGGACGAAATTTCATAAGGTGGGGAGAATTGTAACACCCCGGATTATTTTAAAAATATTTGAATACCTTTTCACGTGTTGCTAGCGGACCTATCGGTATGCTTGTATATGTGGGGTACGGTTTGAGGTGTCTGCGAGACCCGACTTATGGAAGAGGGAAAGAAGAGAAAGGTAATTTTCATAAGTGTTGGACTTAAAGCTAATAGCTATGTAAGTTGGGGGGGCAAAGTGTAATTTGGGCATCAGATATTTTATTTCTTTTTCTTTTTATTGGGCTGATTGTAATCAGAGAGGAGAGAGGGGTAGACTTTGCCTGGAAGGGGAGAGAGACCGAAAGAGGAAGAAGAAGAAGAAGAAGAAGAAGAAGAAGAAGAAGAAGGAGGAGAAGGAAGGAAAAATTGGGGAAAACCCAAAATTAAGGTACGAATTGAAGTTTGATTTCCGAAATTCTTGATATATGTTGCTCATATACAAGTTAATCACTGATTTTGCATCTCATAGGAGTGATTTGGGGTTTGTTTTTATGAAATTCGTGAGAGGAAGATGAAGGTGTTCACTGACTGGTTTTCTGAAAATCACATCTGCCATGAGTTTTGACGAATTTTAAGACATGGTTCTAGAAGTCGAAATTTTACGAGATTTTTACAGTGGATACCCATGGATGTTTTCTGCTTTGTGTAAAAATTTTAGAGTTTAATTCGAAGTACAGAAAATATGAAAATTCGTGAATCAATCTGCTGTCGGGTTCGTGTTTGTGCAGACAGCACTGACATGCTTTGGGAAAACAGTTATAACATCTAGCGTGGGTATCCGATTGGCACACCGTCTTTTGATTCTGAAACTAGACTCGTATACCTTCGAAACGATGTATGATTTGTGCCTCAATTCTTTCCAGAGAATAGCAGTTTTTAGTTTGAAGTTGGAGAAAAATTTGTTTTGTGGAATTTTCAGCAAGTTCCGGGTTGGTTTGACGGTTGATTAAAATAGTTACAGGGCTCAGAAAATTCTGAATTTTTGATATGATGATTAAGTATGAGTTTGGAGGTTGTGGTAAAAATTTCGTGGGAAATGGATTAGTAGATTAATTTTGGAAATTCGCAGAGTGCAGCACTGTTGGGTCGTAGTATGCATTTTCATACATTTAACTTGCATTTGGGCATGAATTTTTGGTAGGGAGCTTATGGGTGATATATAATTGTTATTATAGGTGATGTTATTATAAGGATGGTTGTGGTTACGCCTTCGGTGCACAGAGGTTGAGTGTTTGGCAGAGTTGGTCCTGTTGTGACAGGTGAGAATGTACAGCCTCTATAATAAATAGAAATGTGTAGTGTTTATGTGGTGTTTTCAAATGTGTTGTGTGATTATTGATGTTTTGAAAACTCTCCTTGTGATTTTTGTATATGTTAAAAATATTGTGTTTGGACGGATTAAATGATTTTCAATGATGGATCAAATGATTTCTGGTGGGTGAAAAGAGAATATTTTATGCCTCTTGTGCCAATGTTTAGTTTGCAAGGTTGGCAACTTGCATTCGTGGGCTGTGCCATCTGGCTGTGTGCCAGCATTTTAGCCAAAAAGTTACAAGGTTGGCATCTTGTAGCGTGGGCTGTGCCAATATTTTAGTTTGCAAGGTTGGCAACTTGCATTCGTGGGCTGTGCCAAATGTGAGCAGTGCAAGCTTAGTTCTTGCTTTCTGTGTGGGCTGCACCTACCATTGGTGATAAAGAATGGCCCTCGTCACCGCCACTATATGTGAGCCTGTGAGCGAGGTAACGGTACCGTCATAACTCCCGGTCGTGAGGTTGGCGACTCGTTGGCACATTGGGTAAATTGATTTGATATTATTTTATATTGTGAAAGAAAATGTGAAATATTTTGCAAAACCTGCAGAGGTGTGTTGATGAAATGGGCCGGTGGGCCGTGTTTTTAAGATGAGCCGATAGGCTGTGTTTTTGGGATGGGCCGGTGGGCCATGTTTTGGGATGAGCCGGTGGGCTGCATTTTTGAAATAAATATGGTGGACTGTGTTTTTGAGATAAAAGTGTGGGTGTGATGTTTAAAACTGTGATCCATCTGAATTGTTTAAGCAAATGTGTTGGTGTGTGTTTATGCTTCGATCCATCTAAATACTTATCATTTCCATTTATTATGTTGCTAACGTACATTCTCCTGTAACCTTTTTGGTTGCAGATTCTCAGTTGAGCTAGACGTCGGTCCACTACAGCGCCAGGGTGTCAGTCAGGTGTTCATAGAGGTTGAGTTTTATAATTCTGTCAGTTAGAGGGTGTTGTAGAATGACTATATAATGTGAGGTTGGTGTGGTTCAGTACAAGTCTAATATGGTTGACTGTACAATTGATGTGGAGGTGTGAACACCTGTTTATTTTTTTTTGGTTCTGCTGCGAGCTGTGGTCTAATTTTGAGTATTATTTTTCGTGAGAAGCCGGAAAGGCGTACAGGTGGTGACAGGTGTCCAGTCACTTTGTGCAGGTTATATCCTGCCAGAGTGGGGTGTGACAAATAACATGGCAAAAAAAATCATAACTTTATAGTTAGGCCAACATAGAAGATAGAATCATTGGACAACTTCCAAGGCGCCTAACGAAACAACTCAGAGGGTTATATAGCAACAGATAAGTGCAATTTAAGATTGCACCTTCTGAAAAGCGACATTCTGGCAACAACTTCACTGCGAAAGCTGGTGAGGAATATGTCAGAATAAGCGCAGTTGTATATTGCGCGACATGTAAAGCACAATGTATAATTGCGCTATGTTTTTTTTTCCCCTGGCATAGCGTGCCATTCTATTATTGTACGTTTTCTTTCAACAAAATTTATTTTAAGTTAATAAATGCTTTTTAGGTTTGTAATTTCTATACTACCAAATTTATATAAAATTTTATCCCCCTATCTTTTGTTACTTATTTTATTGTTAAACTCCCCGTAGTGTACGTTTTATCGTGTAAGGCAAATTACAATTTTAATTCCTTAGTAAAATTTAATTAAAATACGAAAATTTATTATTTTGGATATTAATTTGATAACAAATTTTGTAAAAGCACCTATACGCTCTATTCTTTATAATTTTTTTTTCATACACCTACTGTATGTTTTCTTTTCACAAAATTTTTGAACATTTAAAAATTGATTTTATGGTACTAGTTTCCTAAGTCCAAATTTCATTGTAGTAAAATTTTGAATGCTACATTTCATATTTTGGATGAATATTTGTCTGTCCATCATCTTTCTAAAATACACCCTTAAACATTCAACAATATTACATATGCATGCATATATTTCGAAACCTTCGAAGTACAACATAATTTTAATACCAAACATAGTAATTGAAATTACAACTCTAATTACTACAAACGACAACTACATTGTGGACATCGTAGTTCTGGTAAAAACATTTATCAAACATTAGTTGTTGGTGCTGAAGATGACTCGTCTCCCCTTGTCATTGAACATGTTCGTCGATTATGGCCGCGTTACCACACATTTTGCATGACTGCTTTTGTGACGGTTGAGATTCAAGAAACTCATCCATCTCGTTTCTTATTCGATTAACTCTGGGCCGTTCCTTGCCCCACAAACGATCTTTATCAGGGACAATTTTATCGCCAAAATATTCGGGCCAGTAACGTTCGTCATGAACAGGTTGAAACGCCAATGTCATGTACCTGTCAATGTTTGATTGTAGCTTCCAATAGTCACTAAAGTATTGTAGGGGGTCAAGATTGTGATAGCTACAAATTGCAATCACGTGGGAGCATGGCATCTTCCATTGTTGTAGCTTGTTGCAAGTGCATGTGCGCTCATTCAAACGAACTATGTGCATGTGATTTCCTTTAAATGGGCTTGTCGGATTGACCAGCGTCTGCACAGAGTAGATGCCCATGACTTTGTCATACACAGTCACCCAGTGTTGTCTTGCCTTTTGTCTCCAATGTTCATACTTGTCTATTGCGAAGTTGCTATAAATTTGCCCTGATTTCATTTTCGATGCCGCCTTCGAGGCTTTATCCGTGAAATACTCAACAGACTTAAAGAATGTCGTCATAACCGTTGCCGTTATTGGGAGGTGGCGGGCATCTTTAAGGACGCCATTAAAGCTCTCGGAGACGTTTCTTGTGAGCGTTCCGTACCGCCTCCCCCCATCGTGTGCAAATGACCACCTATCTATTAGTATGGCCATAATATCGTTATACAATTTTTCCTTCCCCTTCTCAGGCTCATCAATAACTACAAACTTTTTTGTTTTATTCAATTCTTTCTCAAATTTAATTTATTGGATTTCCTTTGCTGCGTTGAACACTTGCCTTCTCGCAGCTTGACTATGCCTCTTCACGTAGTTTGCTCGTATGTGTCGGGCGCAGTAACGATGATGCGTGTATGGAGGACGCCAACCCAATTCATCTTTTGTAAAAGTCACCAACTCGCCATGCCTATCCGATATGAGGCACAACCTCGTACGGTCTGTCACGTAGCCCCGTAGACAATTGAGGAACCATCCCCAACTTTCCTTTGTCTCACGGTCTACAATTGCGAATGCAATGGGAAAAATTTTATTCTCCGCGTCCTGACTGATTGCAACAAGCATCACGCCCTTGTATTTACCAATTAGAAATGTACCATCAACGCATATCACTGGCCAACAATACCGAAATCCTTCTATAGCTGGTGTGAAGGCCCAAAAAACTTGGCCAAATATAACAGTTCTCGGTAGCACTGAGGGCACTGTGTTGAGCTGTACTTGGGTGCCCGGGTTATACTTCTGCAATGCGGCTAGATACATCGGAAGTTTCTCGTATGATTTATCACAATCTCCAAAAATTGTTGCTATAGCAATTTGCTTCCCAAGCCATGTCTTATCATAAGATGGGTTGTAACCGCCACTTAATTCATTTATCATTGCTTGGAGTACCTTGATTTTCAAACTAGGTTCCTTGCTCACGACATTGACGATGCAACTTGCAATGTATCGTGCCATCAACTGGTGATGGTCTGGGGTGCTGCTTACAGCAACACATGAGTGTGGTCCTGAGTACCTTGTGATTTTCCACTCTTCCTCCCCCTCCTTTCGTGTTACGCACAGTCTTCAACGACACGCCTCACCAAGGTTATTGTTGCACTTTAATACTAACAACCTTTTTGTTGATTGATCTACTCGATACATAAGGTTTCTGTCTATGCTATATTTCTGCGTTGCACGTTGAACCTCATCCTTTGTCATAAAAACCTGCTTTTCATAATTCGTTAGTAAATTTACTCTATTTAGGTCCATTAAATTACATAAAATACATAAAAATAAACATACATAAAAAGAGAAAAAACAATCTATCACATGTCCCTCGAATAGCTCTGATATCCCGTCCCACCCTAAATTACTCTTAGTTACTATAGGTGGGCTGGGATCGACGACGTTTTTCCATGTGTCTCTGGTCATTATGGTGGACGGTGCCTCGAAAATTCGCATGCCATTAAGCTCATTTGCGACGTCCACGTCATGACCATCTTCGCCTAAGTGGAGGTCCACATCCTCCAATGAGCTTTCATATTCATCATCCTTCTCTGTGCATGGGACTCCATCCGCACCGCTGTTAAAGAACTCATGGTCGATTGAATTGACATGTTCGTGCCGTTGTAGGTAGTCATCATAACCCACATCGTTTGTTGTGTTGTCACTGAGTCTGGTGTTCGCGTACTCATCATTATTACTTTGTTGAGATAATCTTCGACGCAAATGTTATTGTCTTTCTTGCCCTTACTGTGGTCCGTCCCACATCCACGCGGTCCCTTATGTTGACGCTTGGTTCTCCTAGGTCCAGGAGGTGTACCATCCTGTGTCACCTCTCCTACACCACCACCCTCGTGTGGACCAGTCTCATCTACATCATATTATTCCATATTCATGTCACCCTCAGTCCCCATGTTCCTGCATGTCAACCACTCCCTCCACATGTGGACTGACTTGTGTAATCTCACCCATTCCTCCCTCTCCATGATCACCTAAACTACTATGTCGTGCCCTTTTTCTATTTAATTGAAGTTGGGTATCATCAAAGGGGTCGCCGACCCCTTCGACATCCAAGTCATCCCAATCATGCACAGTGGTCTCAGTGGTGTAAGATAAAAGATGGCTTAACATTGAAGGACTAAAATGGAGATCGGGTGTATAGATGGGATTGTCAGCATGGTCATGTGTCCGTACCTCATGTGACGAAGCTACGGGCAACTCTTCATTTTCCCTTGGCAACTCATCTTGTTGTTGTTGTTGCTGCTGTTCCTCGTCTTGTTATTGCGCCTCCTGGTCATGCGGGACATTGACACCAAACTGGTCCAACTCTTGCTGCACCTCATCTATGACCGGGTTCTCCAAAATTGGTTTGGCAACCAAAACACGTCCGCAATGCACGGGGGGTCGCTTGCATACATGCTTACTCAACTTGGCCAAGTGCAAAAGTCCTATCCTACCCACCTCTCCATATTGCTGTGCGGTGAGTGGCTGGACATGATGCTTATTCAAGAACCCAAAACACCGCATCTGTATTTTCAAATAAAACAAAAAAAAAAAAATTATTCATCATCAATGAAGCTTACTTCGAAGAAAAAAAAACCTTAATTATCAATACAATATTATTAAGCAATCTTAAAATGAATTAAATATTGCTACCGCACTAGCTGTAGCCGCCCCATTCCTGCTTATATAGCATTTTGTTATTTGTTCATACCATAGCAAATAAGGATCGTTACTTGGATACTCATGATTAGCCAAGTCAAGTTTGCCCTCTGCAACAACCCTAGCCATCCTTTCCTCCCACTGTCGGACTAGCACTCTATGGAATTCACCCCAATCTTTTTGCCCATTTTGCAATATACCCATGGGATGGATGAATTGCATTGGAGGGTGGCGGAACATGTTGCCTAAATCGAATTGTGGCATGACTCGCTCCATCTAGTGCATCTCCATGAATGAAAAACAAATGAGGGGGACAGAAGCTCGCCATATAGCCATCCCGGCACGGCAGTAGGGTGGTAAAGCATCAAGTACCTCCGGTTTGTATGGCATCCACTCAACCTACATAAAAAAATATGAGGTTTGGCCGTTAAATAATGTCATATGATGATCCAATAATATTGAAAAGTTATGACATTACATAACCTATAAAAAGCATTTCATTGTACCTCGTCGGGTCTCATTATGTCTAGCGCGTGCCAATAGTGTCCTAACACGCTTTGAGCAAGGTCAGGAGCAGTGAACATATCATACCACCTAACATTAAATGAAGTTGGGAATTCCATTATTACATGACAAAAGAACTCAATCATAAACAACGATATAATTGAAATTTTACACTAATGTTAGACTAACTTTCATCCTTAATTTTAGATTAACAACTTCATTACTTTAAATGTTAGACTATTGAAAATAAATTAAGGTTTTTTTTTAATTCTACAGGTGCATAAGAGTTGTATGTAAGTATGAAGTGGCAGTGTCTTACTTTCCAACAAGTGGAGCGCCCAGATGGGGAGATCGCTTCCCTAGACGTGCTAGTGACAACATGAACAACCACTCCCAAGCCCAAATCTATAGCAAGATCATCGCACCCGTAGCCTCCTTACCTTTAGTAGCAACATGGCACAAGCCATTATATAGTGCAACAAGTGTACCGCTCCCCCAACTATAATGTCCAGCTTTTTCAAAATCCTCCAACAACGGCAACCAACACAAGTTTACAAGTGTGCCCATTTGATCTGCAAATATTGTACCCCCCAAGCATCCTAAGCAAGAAACCCTTAGCCTTCTGCTTAACAACCTCCTCGCCATCTCCTTCTTTGATTTGGCCATCAAACTGAGCTAACCATTTCATTGTTACCTTCTGGCCTTGTAACTCATTATTATTTTTGCTCGGGGCCTTCCCCAAAAGCCTCGTGCACAATTGGTCAATATCTTTCAAGTCAGTACTCCCCGTAACTGCTTCCCCTTCGACCGGCAAACCTAGTATAACCTCGACATCCTGCAATGTAACTGTCATCTCCCCTGGTCGAAGGTGGAACGAGTGTGTCTTCGGACGCCACCTCTCGACAAGTGCAGTAATTAATCCACGGTCTAGGGCGACAAAAGGCACATGCAACAACCCTTCTAAATTCACGTTACGTACGTACACCATAATTTCTTCACAGGTGGCTGCATTCTTACGCAATTTAGTCTCGACCCGCCGAAAACTTACTTTTGCAGAGTCATTTGGAGGCTCCATCTGGAAAACAATAGTAAATTGATAATTAACTGATTACTTTCAGTAACAAAATAATAATATTTTATGTACTACTACTATTTCAATTGCACATATTTATTTAAATCTTAACAGTGCAAAGACAATACTTACATAAAGATCTCAAATACGTTTCGAATGGTGCCGATCTTGCAATGTAAGCACAGACAAATCCCTAGGCCCAGGATCAGGAGAACGCAAGCAATCCAACTCTTGCTCAATTAGATCCATACTGGAACCTAAAAAGTCATAAACAAGTAACACACAAACAATTAAACATATGACTTTTGTTCTTCAAAGCAAGAGTTCCCAAAAAATACAACGAATGGAAAGCATTGAACTCAAAGAAATTGAGGCAAGAAAATCCCAGAAATACTTATGTCTAAGATGGATAAACAAAAGAACATGATGTTCTCTCCCCAAGAAATGACAGTTACACAATTCTAACTTTCTCACTTTTTCATCAACTTGAACTAATTACTTTAGCCAAGAAAAATTAATGGAACAGAGATTGAAGGACCTAAAATCCATGTCACAATTCTAGATCCATGTCACAATTCTAGCTCTTCATGTTTTTTATCAACCAAATGGCCTAATTACTTTCTCTCTGGCACAAGAAAAAAATGAAGGACCTAAAATCCATGTCATCCCTTCAATTTTTTTTCCTTGTTTCCACTAACTTGTTCAGTTGACAGATTCTAAAACTTGATTCTCCAAATTTCATCAAAAATTCTCAGAGATATAATCTGTTGAACACGAACAGATATAAAAACTACAAGTACTTTTGGAAATCAATTATGAAAACCACCACCAAACCAAGCCTAATAAAAAGTTGTCCATCTATTGTTAAGCTAAAAAGGAAACCCATTTCAAAGAAAACATGTCTACATACGGGGAAACCCAAACCTAATATATATATATATATATATATATATATATATATATATATATATATATATATATATATATATATATATATATATATATATATATAGGAAGATGTTCTATTGAGGACTCCCTCAAAGATCTCCTCCGTGAGGACCACCCCTTTTTTTATTTTCCGGACCAAATTTTGACAATCCGAACCACTCAATGTGTTTAAAACATGTTTTCCATGGCCAACGCAAGGAATCACACAAAAAAAATACTCGAAAGGGTTTCATCCGAGCGGTTGTTTATAATAACCGTACATATATAATTTATCGAAAAATGCTCGAATGAAGCCCTTCTGAGTATTTTTTTTGGACGAATCCTCGCAGTGACCCTTAAAATCACATTTTAAACACATTGAGCGGTTCGGATCGTCGAGATTCAACCCCGATCCATGAGGTCCGCAAATTACGAGTTTGAGGGAGTCCTTAGTAGAACGGGATCCTATATATATATGTGGACACACACATAAGAGAGACAAAGAGAGTACATACGGGCCTTGGAGAGAGGATGCCACAAGCGTCACCGGAGTTCAATCACCGACTCCCACTAATAGCCAGAAATCATCTGATCTCGCGAACAAGATGACCGGAGGAAGAATAGGGGGAAATGAGACGAAGCGAGATTGAAAATTGCGATATCATTTAAAGCCCTAGCGCAATGGTTAATTGCGCAATAAAATTAAAAATACATAGCGCAATTTTCAATCGCGCTATATATAGTGGCACCGTCCATCTGGCACACACGTGGATGTGGGCGTTTGCCAGGTGGAACTTTGCTGAGGAAGCGCAATTTAGGATCGCCCTAAGAAGTATTTTTACAAATAGTTTGAAAAGTGAAGTACTTTCCCAATTAGTTTGCAAAGTTGAAGTACTTAGCCGAAAAACTCGTTTTGTTACACACACTGAGAGGATAAAGGGGGATGGGGGTATAGGGTGGTAATTTGGGAGGGGATATTAAGTTATAACATCCGCTATTATTAATTAGTGAGGGAGAAAGGGTATAGAAGGGGATTAAAGGGGTAGAGGAGTAACTCATCCGGGTCCTCCGAAATTTGCCAAACCAAATATAAAGATGTGGACCAGGATAAGGGAAAGGGGATGAGTTATACCCCTCCTCATTCCGCAACCAAACGAGGCCTTAGTATAGTATCACGTTAACATCGATTCTAAATTCTCACAATGCACGTGAACATTTTACTCTTCCATCATTCAAATAAAAAAGGAAATGAAAATCTTTTTTTTTTTTTGGATACAACACAATAGCTAATTAAAAAAAAAACAAAAACAAAACAAAACAAAACCTCCAGAGGGAAAGAACACACTACAAGAAAATACACCAATGGCAACTAGATTGCCGACGCAAAAGTCATTCATGTCGGTAAATACAAACTTTTTGGCGATGGAAATAAATGTGTCGGCAATGTAGTCGGCGAAAGCAAGGTTGGCGGGAAATATTTTCCCAGTAAATTTTTGCCGACGAAAGTTTTTTCTAGCGATGAAATGTGCATCGGCAAAAGTTGAATATTTTGGCAACGACATTTTTGTGTCGGCAATAGTCCTGAAGGGGAACTTTTGGGGACAGAATGTGCATCGGCAAAAGTTAAACTTTAGCCGATGACATCTTTGTGTCGGCAATGATTCCTATATAATATTTATGTATATATACAGTACTATACATGCATTATACAGAACTTAAAGAGTGATTTTTGTCAAAAAAAAAATTAACTTTCAAAAATCTAAATATATGTATAGTATATGTGTTATTTGTGTGTGTGTGTGTTTGTGGGTGTCTAAATATATATATAGGAACAACTTCTAATAAGGGTCCCTTATATAAGATTTCCATGCAGACCTAGCCTTTTTTTGTGTTTCCGGACCAAATTTTGACGATTCGAACCGTTCAATGTTTTTAAAAGGCACTTTTAAACAAAATAATTTCACTAATATGAGTTTGCAGACTATTGGTCAGCAGTTAATCCGTATGGAGCATGATGTTCAAGCCATCATTGAGAATCAGAAGGTTATTGTATCTACCCCTTCTTCTTTGTTAGCCAAATCTTCTGAAGGAAAAGATACCAAACCAGATATTAAGCCACCTATTCCTATAGAAAACTTTAGATTCTATGACCAGAAAGAGAATTCTGAGTTTATAGATCAACTCATAGGTCGTATGGATAGCAAACTGCACATCAGTACCCTTAGTTGCCAAAGTGGCAGTGAAACCGATATTTCCGATGAATAGTTAAACCCTCATCAACTTCAAACAATTCAGGATTCCTTGCAGAACATGCAGGATATGGTTCTCAACAAAGTTGATTATGCTGATAATGAGAATGTCCGTAGAACCTATTATAAAAGGCCTACTCCTCAAGATCTTCTTTGGGAAGAAATTTTCTTTCAGAATCAGGTAGCCTATAGTGCCATAACCATTTATGATTGGAATATAGATGGTTTGACAGAATACCAGATTTATGAAAATATTCAAAAAATGCTTATGTATTCAAGTGTTTGTAAAGCCGCAGGAAATAATGATCGAGATATTGCCATTTTTATAATAAATGGTTTCACCGGTAGCCTTGAAGGTTGGTGGGATAATTATCTTTCCCTAGCCCAGCAAACTGAAATTCTCGGAGCAATTAAACAGGAAATTGTTACGGATATGGCCGTTGATCAAGCTTCTGGACAAACTATATCACAGCAACGAACCACTAATGTTCCTGATGCTGTTTATTCTTTAGTTCAAGCTATTATTCTTCATTTTATAGGAGCAGTAGACCAACGCCAAGAGCGTAATAGAGAATTATTGCAGAATCTTAGATGTCCTTCTCTGACCCATTTTAGATGGTATAAGGATGTTTTTATTACCAAGGTTATGCAGCGCAAAGATTCGAATTCAGAACATTGGAAGGCCAAATTCATAGATGGTCTACCCCCTTTATTTGCTCAGAAGGTTCGTCAGAAACTTTTGGACCTTAGTTCTGGAAATATTGTTCAATGGACTAGCTGTACTTATGGACACCTTATCAGTATTTGTGTCCAAGTAGGATTATCTATTTGCAATGACACGAAGCTGCAGTATCAGCTTAAGAAGCAGAATCTTACTGGTAAGAGAGAAATTGGTGAATTCTGTCAGCAATTTGCCTATGACATACCTACCAATTATCCTAAGAAACATCATAGGAAAACTGCATCCAAATCTTCCAAACCTTATAGAAGGAAGTTTAGAAGAAAATTCCAGGATAAGGATTATTCCAAACCAAAGCCTAGCAGAACCAAGGGTAAAGGTAAAGAATGATCTGTACCAAGGAGAAGGAAGTCAAAATCAGAAGCCCGTTGTTACAAATGTGGTAAAATTGGCCATTATGCCAATAAATGTTTAACCAAGAAGAAGCTTAATGAGCTTCAGATGGATGAAGGTCTTCGTCTTCAACTCAGTAAGTTACTCCTTAACTCTAGTGATGAGTCAAATTCCAGTGAGGAGCTTAACGAATTAGAATATTCATCCTCCTCAGAATCTGATTATTCGCCTCCAGAAGATTGCACAGGTAAGTGTTGTTCTTCTAATCAAAATCCTTTGCAAGTTTTTGCTAATCTTACTGGACTTAGCTTAAATGTGTTGTCTAAGTCTCAGCAGGATATCCTTGATCTTGTAGATAAAATCCAAGATCCAGAAGTCCAAAGAAAAGTTATAGAAATTTCTCTTAGTTCTTCAATCTCAGAATCCGAACCAAAAAAACCTCCTAGCACCACTAGGTATTATAGTATCAATGAAGTATTTAGCCGTTTAGAAGGAACCAGTATTTCTAAACTAGCCACCCTTCAGGATCTCCAGAAAGAAGTCAATGAACTCAAATCTGAGTTAAGATTATTAAAGACTTCTCAATTAGAGCAGCAAGGAAGTATAGTTTCAGTTAAACAAAGACTTTCTAGTCTTGAACAACTTAGCCTGAAACCACCTGAAGCCAAAATTGAGCCTAAAAAATCTGAGGTTCCAACTTACTTGAATAGCATCAGTAAGGTTACTCATCAAAAGTGGTATATTCAGATTAATCTTGTTATTAATCAAGAATATACAATACAGGATATTGTTGCCCTAGTGGATAGTGGTGCAGATATGAACTGTATTCAAGAAGGGTTAGTCCCTACAAAATATTTTGAAAAAACAGTACAATCTTTAACTGCAGCTGGAGGCAATAGGATGCATATTTAGTATAAATTATCTGATGTACTGATTTGCAATGATGGTACTTGTTTACCAACTATGTTTTTACTTGTTAAAAATCTTCAGCAATAGGTGATCTTAGGAACACCTTTTTTAAATATGATTATGCCAATCAGTAAGATTGATCAAACTGGTATATATAGTCGTATTCAGGATCATGATATTACTTATCCTTTTGTTACTAATCCTGAAACCAGAATTATTCAGGAATTACAAGGTTTTCTTCAGAATAAAGAAAAACAACTAAATTTTCTTTAGAAAGAAATCCAAATTATGGATATCAATCAGAAAATTCAATCTCCTGTTTTACAAGAGAAGATCAAAGAGGTTGAAAATCAATTTTTAAAAGAAGTTTGCAGTGATCTGCCAAATGCTTTTTGGGAAAGAAAACGACATATTGTTTCTCTTCCTTATAACCAGGATTTTAATGAAAGATTTATTCCAACCAAAGCTCGACCTAGCCAGATGAAATCTGATTATTTGGAGCTTTGCAAAAAGGAGATTCAGACTCTCCTTGATATACAATTGATCAGGAAAAGTTATTCCCCTTGGAGCTGCACTGCTTTTTATGTTAACAAAAATGCTGAAAAAGAACGAGGAGTTCCTCGTCTTGTTATTAATTGTTAACCTCTGAATGATGTTTTGAAATGGATAAGATATCCGATTCCAAACAAAAAGGATTTGCTTGAAGGATTGCAATTTGCAGTTATCTTTTCCAAATTTGATTTAAAATCAGGATATTGGCAGATTCAGATTCAAGAAAAGGATCGGTATAAGACTGCATTTGTTGTTTCCTTCGATCATTATGAATGGAACGTTATGCCATTTGGTTTGAAAAATGCTCCATCAGAATTCCAGAATATTATGAATGAAATATTTTCTCCCTATTCTGAGTTTTGTATTGTTTAAATTGATGATATCTTAGTATTCTCATCTTCTATTGATCAGCATTTTAAGCATCTTAGAGCTTTAAAAGAAGCAGTAAAACATAATGGTTTAGTCATTTCTGCTCCTAAGATGAAACTCTTTCAGACAACTGTAAGGTTCCTAGGTCATAACATTCACCAAGGAACTATTATTCCTATAGACCGTAGTATTGAGTTTGCCTCCAAATTTCCAGATGAAATTAGGGAGAAAACTCAACTTCAAAGATTCTTGGGAAGTTTGAATTATATAGCTGATTATTACCAGAATCTTGCCCAGGATGCTGCCATTTTATATCAACGTTTACAGAAAAATCCTCCACCATGGACCGAAGAGCATACTAAAGCAGTAAAAAGGATTAAGATTAGGGCAAAACAGCTGCATTGTTTATGCTTAGCTAATCCAGTTTGGTATAAAATAGTAGAGACTGATGCCTCTAACATAGGATATGGTGGCATTCTTATACAGCAGAATCCTCAAACTCACAAAGAGTAGTTGGTACGATTTACTTCAGGATCGTGGAAAAAAAAAAAGCTCAGCTTAATTATTCCACTATAAAAAAAGAAATGCTTTCTATTGTGAAATGTGTTTCGAAATTTCAGGATGATTTATTGAATCAAAAGTTTCTTCTCCGTATTGACTGCAGCTCTGCTAAATTTATTTTAGCTAAAGATGTTAAAAATCTTGTCTCTAAGTAGATATTTGCCAGATGGCAATTTGAACTTTCTGCTTTTGATTTTGATATTGAATATATCAAAGGTGAGCAAAATTCTTTACCAGATTTCTTAACTAGAGAATTTTTGCAGCATGGATGAAGCACAGCGCGAGCATATTAAATCAGAAATGAGCCGTATCTGGATTCAATCGGTAGTTCAGCCTTATACTAAGACCAATCTTCGTTATTGGATCTTTAAGCTTAAATCATATATTAAAAAGCTAAAAGACAATGGTCACCCAGATGATGAAGCTGATTGTGCTTATATGACTTGTACCCTTAGCAGGCTTCATAGAGCCTTAAAGGTATTATCCAGAGCTTAATCAGTATGTATTCTTTTGCAGCACTCTCTTGCAGTATGGAACCACCTGACCGTGGTCGGGGCCGTGGCCGTAACCGTAGTGGCGGCAGAAAATCAGGATCTCAGCAGTATGGAAGGGGCAGAATTCCTCTCTCTTTAACAGAATTCCCAACCTTGGGAGAAACTTCAAGTCAGCCGAAGCAAAAATCAGCAAAAGAGGTCTTTGAACAAGGTCCTCAATATGTTAAAAAGAATATAACAGAACCATTGATTCCTCTTTCAGTAGGTGATCTAAATCTGCAACCACAGGATCCGTGGAGCCTTAAAGAAAGGTATCTACAAAATCAGCAATTTACAGTTCAAGAAGGAAAACCTCGGTATATTTACGAGGCTATCCTTACTGAAACTTCATCAGTACAACTTACTCATCATTACCTTGAAGAAAGTAACAGTAGAACTCCAATTACTTACTCTAAAATGTCTATTGTTAGAGTAATTCATCCGCAGGAATGGGGGCTATCAACATTTGCAACCAGAACTTTGAAAATAAATGAGCAGAAGCACAATTATTGGGATTATGCCCGTGCATGGACATATGCCCTCTATTATCAAAATCCAGTAAGGACCCATTCATGGTTCTTTACTATAAATCCGGAGATTGTTCAGAAAGAGATTTGGTTCCCAACATGGTTTCTCCATTGGTGGGAATATCATTCACCAGAAATTGAAGTTTTTCCAGAAGCCATTCAGAAACAATTTCCTGTATGGTACAAATACCATCCAAAACTAAAGGGAATAACAACAGTAACTCCTCCAGTTGGTCAAGACCTGTTATGGTTTTGTACTGAATTCAGAATCACCTGGATTTGGCAATGGAGTTATGAGATAGCCGAAGATCATTTGCATAAACCAAAAATACAAAGAAACTTCTTTGTCAAATGGTGGTCTCGTTTTGAGACTGATAAGTGTTTAACATTTATCAATGAAACCATTGAGCAGTACAAGGCCGAATATATGAATCAGGCCTCAAGCAGTAACCCATCTCAGGGTCCAGTAAATTTTGTTCAACAAATAAAAATGATGATCCAAAGTTAAAATCCAAAGTTATCTGAGCATGAGCAAGATATTAAGCTCATGGAAATTATCGAAGATCAGTATTTAGCAGTACAAGGAGCCAGCCCTTCTCAGGCAGACTCCAAGAGTGACACCTCCATGTCCTCCTCACAAGATTATGGTCAATTCACCTGTTTAGGAGGAGAATCTCAAGATCCAAATGAAACTGAAGAAATGAATTTTGATGAAGCAGATCTTTGGGATTCATTAATTGAGTTAAAACAGCAAAAAGACAAAGAAAAGAAGAAGCATCGGTAGCTCATCATCCATGACGACATCAATAGTAATCGTCGGCACAAGACGACAACAGCAGAAGAAACGTCATCCATGACGTCATCTACAGTAGTAGATATTTTATAAAACGTCATCAGTGACGTAATCTACAGTAATTGCTACAGTAGGATGTAGCGCTTATTTAAAGCTGTATTCTGCCATTTGTTAGGCAGGCTTTTCCCAGTACTCTCTCTCACTCTCTCTCTCTCTCTCTCTCTCTCTCTCATCCCTTCAACCTCCACCCCATTTGTAAATTACCTCCATCTTCTACTATCAATAAAATCAGTATTCAGTAAGTGTCTTGCTCTTTACTTATACGATCCTCTTTATTTATTTGGTATCAGAGCCATTTATGGCTTGCTAAATCAGTAGTTAATTCATATATGAAGAGGACATATAGGTGTAGATAGTTCTTTACTAAACCATGTATCTCCTTGTTTGTTATGTTAAATAAGACTCTGTGATGGATCTGAGGTATATGTTCCTCACCCAAGTCGCATTGAGGTTTTATGTGCCTTTAGGACCCGTGAAGGGTACTGATGGCCTTGACTCGTAAGTCATTGACAGATGGGTATATCTGAGATCCGTTATAAGAATCTGATGTAAACATAATAGAGAATGATGATATAAGGTTTATTTTATGAAACTATCCGTTCTATCCTCAATCATATATCAATTAACATCTTCATGATGACTACACTATCTCTAGATAGATCTTCTGTATCAGTAAAAAATGAAGAAATTGTTGAGTACTCATAGGCTCAACAACTAAATCAGTGGACAATACCCGAAGTGGAACCCAGAAGGATTTACAAATTGGGTCTTTTTTATTATATCAGTAAAAATGCTGTTAAGACATCTGAGCAGACAATTTGTCTTGATACAAATGATAAAACAATCAAATTATTGTGTTTAAAAGATATTGAGCGGTACTTGCATAAATATAAATATCTGCATATTGGTTTGATTCAAATTGCCTTTAAACCCTTGACTTTACCAGGATTAAATTCTAGTATTCAAGCTGATTTACGTGATGCTAGATGTAAAGATTGGAAATCCTCTCTTATGGGGATTGTTCAGACTAGCTTATGTCATGGACCAGTATATTTTAATGTTTATCCTAATCTCGCTCTATCTTTAACAGATAGAAATCTGTTTGAAGCTGTAAGTTTGCATATCCAAACTTAGGGATATAATTTCTTGCCAGGATCGAAACTGTTGCAGTAATTTATCGTATTCATTATAAAGTTATCAATACTATGTGTCCTAACGCTATTTTGCGTAGTGATCCAGGAAAAACCTAGTTGTTGAGAGTAACCTCTTGACCACCAACGTAGCTGTACCAAGATTAATTGATTGGGATGAAGTAACTTTCCCAACCTCTTGGACTATTCCGAACGCAGTTCAACCACAACACATGATCAGTAGTCAGGTTGATCAAATCACTCAAACCACAGAAGGGGATATTGAGATCAGGTTTACCCTTGATATTGTTAGCCATATTTCTTTGCTTAGAAGCGTTTCTTATAGAAATAGCTTTCCCCCTTATAAAGTATCCTACCCAACCACCTCAAGACACTCTGTGTCTGAAATACCAGAACAAACTCCAACAGAAGTTCCAACAGAACCTTTGGAAACCCATATAAAAGGACTTCGTATCTCAGAACAACAGATCCCTCATGGGATTTACAGCAGTAGTAGTGTGAGTAAAAAGCATGACTCACCAACAGCATCTGAAATGGCTTTTCATATATAAGTTTTTATGGATTATACGCCTAATTCTCCTATTCGTTTACTCATCAGTAAAGATTTTATGTCCTCTGAAAATCTGGAATTTAGAACTTGGTATTTTTCTAAGTTTGATGAATTTGAACGAGATTTTATCAAAACTCATTTTTATCAGGATTTGGAGCATCACCAAACTATTATACCTTTCAAGAAGTGGTTTTTGAGTTGGTATCAAAATCAGTATCATATCGCTGTTATTCATGATTTTCAAAAGGTTTGGAGTAAATCTGATGTTACCGTTATTAAATCCGTTCATCCTCCTCCAAAACCCCTTCTCTTCTTCTCTCTTCTCCGGGATATAGTCCCATACCTTTCTTCAATTTAGTTCATGTACTGAACTTCAAATAAGTTCATCCAACTTAGCTTTTATGATTTAAATACTACTACTTCAATTTAGTTATTTACTTGTTCAATGGCTGGTTCTACCGCCCTTATTTCTGCATTACTTATATGGCTGGTATAACCGCCTCATTTACTCTGTTTAACATACATATGGCCGCCCCCGCTCCCCCCATGGTACATATGATTATTGTCAAAAACTTATGATTGTTTTGTTAATAGCTTGACCATAGATCTCCGGTGACTGTACCACGGCCATTTCTACTGTTACTCTGTTTGAAGAACCACGTCTTACCAGAATGCCCTTTGTATCCTAGGTTCCCATGGTTGGTGTGTAAATCCCGAGGTAGGGTTGCCGTTTGTTGGGTGTGGATTATTAGGTACATGTTTGGTATTTTATACGTATGCGTTTTCTGGAACAGAGTATAGGTTTAAGTTCCGTATGTGTCCAGTGGGAGATAAAAGGTTAACTTATTACTAAAACAATTTAGGTATTTGAGATACTTATCTGCTTATCCTCATACAACTCACCTTGCTTTGCCTACCCTTTGCTCATCGCGTATAACACTACTGCTTCGCTACAACTTACATACCAAAATGTTTCGGTGCAACTCCTCAACTAGCAATTCATCGATAATGAGTTCCATTCCTAATATAATTAATGAAGAAGAACAGAACTTCGAAGAATTAGGCCCAGAAATAACTAATTGGCATATACCTAGCATACCTACTAAACAGATTTACAAAAGTAATTGGTTAAATGATAAATTTGGAATTAACCAAGTCATTAACACTTCGGAACAAATTTATGCTATTACCAAACAACAAGAAACTTGTCAATTACTAACCAAAGCAAACATCCAAAATCATTTATCTAAAGGTTACAAATTCCTCCATATAGGATTAGTCCAAGTCGCTATTAAACCTCTCACTAGAACAGGATTAAACTCTTCAATTTTATTAGCACTTCGAGATAGTCGGTTCACAGTTTTTAGTGATAGCTTGTTAGGATTAATGGAATCTAGCTTACACAACGGTCCAATCCATTTTGACTGTTACCCAGATTTACACTTAAGTTTAGGAGACAAACACATATTAAAAGCATTAACTCTTAATCTTCAGACATCTGGCGCAATTACACAAATGTTAGAAGGTAGTCATTCCATTGCATTAATTTATCGCGTCTATTATAAATGCACAAAAACAAACCTGAACATCCATGCTCTTATCAAAAGTCCCAAAGATAAAACAATTTTAATCCAAAGTAGCACTCCTAATGCCAATATCCAAATTCCCAAAACCATACAATGGCAGGATATCAAACTTCCCAATAGTTGGCTTACCGAAAACGAAAACTTTCCCCCCACTAACCAAAACCAAATCAATGACATTGACTATATTCAGCAGTACCTTGGTGGGACAGTTAGGATAAGTTTTGACCAACAACGACTTCATTCCCCAAAAATTAGAGAATTAAGTAGATGCAGTAGTTCTACAAGTATTCCTCGATTTGATAAAACTCTTCTTGATCACAAACCATTATTTCAAGGTGTTGAAACAATTTCCCAAGTTACTAAACCATATTATACACACCACAACCACAATATCGAAGACACACCTCAATCCCCTACACAGACCGATTTCGAAGAAGAAACTCCAAATACTATTGACAAAAATTTACTCACACTAACTAGGGATTTCACTATAGATATCGACAGCCTTCACAGAGCTTTCCAATCCGCCCCTTTAGCAGAACGACAACATTACACTAGATCCTTTACCAACAAACAGAAACATGATATAATGAACAAATGGTTCCAATTTATGCATAACATTAAGGATAATATAAACTTTTTAGATTACATTTCAAATCATTATAACAAAATAAATACGGTCACCAAAACTCGCTGGCTAAAATCTAACAATACTAATATCAACTCAAGTCACCCACCGTTAGACACATTACATTTAAATTACAAAGGCAGTACGGTAATAGCTAGTCCTTTTCAAATTCCAAATGAACAACATCCAGAAACCAAAAAACTAATTGAGCAAACAAATTTCACTAACGAATGTTTATGTACTATTGGTAAACAATTAGATAAAATCGAAACCAAACTTGATAACACAACAATTATTCCAAACCATCCTCCAACCTCCGAACCCACTCTTTTGAGCTTCCCAGAAAAACAAATTAAGCCTTTACTCACTCAAACACAAAACATAGACAAAATAGAACAACTATTAACACAAATTGAAATCACCCAAAATAATTTAATAGAAAAACAAACTTTAACTCTTAAAAACGAAGGGATTAATACTCTATCTAAAATCGATGATGATTCTACAACAGATGATGATATTACCAACATTGAAACCCAATTTACTGACCTTCACATTAATAAAATATACAATGCTCACTCACAAATAGTTCCATTTAAAAATTGGTATACTAGACCGAGTCCAGTAGATTTACAATATGAAGAACGAAATTTAATTAATCAATTCTCTGTTTCTGCCAACAAATTATATGAATGGAACATAGATGGTTTAAGTGAACAACAAATTTTAGAGAAATTAAATCATATGTCCATGGTCGCTAACGCTTACCTTAGTAATTATGATCATTCCCAACCAGATATTATTGATTTACTAACCACAGGTTTCACAGGAATGTTGAAATCCTGGTGGGATAAATACCTTACCCACGAATCAAGAGAACAAATTAGAAATTCCATTCAAGTAGATGAAAATAATTTCCCCATTCTTGATGAATTAGATATGCCAAAACCCGATGGCATTAATACCTTAATTTTTACAATCATAAAACATTTCATAGGAACGCCAAGTAATGTTACTTCACGAATCCATGACCAACTTAGTAACCTCCATTGCCCAACATTAAGTGATTTTAGATGGTATAAAGATGTCTTTACCTCTAGAGTAATGTTAAGAGATGATTGTACTAAATCCTTCTGGAAAGAAAAATTCATTAATGGTTTACCTAGTCTCTTTGCACATAAAATTAGGGAAGTCCTTAGCCAACCTACCGGCGTTATCGAATATGACCAGTTAACTTACGGAGACATTATAAGTACAATTCAAAAAGAAGGATTAAAAATGTGTATTGACATGAAAATCAATAAACAATTACAAAAAGATAAAATTAAAGCCAAATATGAATTAGGAAATTTTTGTGAACAATATGGTCTTCCACCTCCACCGCCATCCCGAACTTATAAAAAAAAGGATCCAAAAATATTATCTAAAAACCCAAGTCCGAGTTATTATGACAAAACTAAGCGTAGCAAACCAACAACCACCGATAAAAAATCAACCAACAAACTCTTACCCAACAACAAAGATAGCACTTGCTTTAACTGTGGTAAAAAAGGCCACTACCGATCCAATTGCAAAATCAAACAAAAAATAAATAAATTAGAACTTTCTGATGATCATAAAATTGCAATTTTAGAAATAATTAAATTATCTAATCTAGAAAACATAAGTGAAGACTCCTCTTCTGATTACCAGTCTGCTAACTCCGATTCTGATTCCCAACAAATCCAGTTAGGATGCACAGATACTTGTTGTAACAAAATCAATGTCCTTACCAACCAACTCTCTGAAGAAGAATTATTAATCGATCTTATCAGTAAATTAGAAGATAAAACTTTAAAACAACAATATATGGACAGGCTCAAACATCTTCTTACCAACCAAGTCAAAAAACCATCCTTTACTAAACCTGTGGTAAATCTTAGTACATCATTAGAACGATTTAGTATTAAAAACCCTACTAATTCTAATATTGCAATTCTTGAAGCAAAGGTAAAAAATTTCAGCCAAACTTCAAAAACTATAGAACAGCGACTCACGACTATAGAGAATTATCTTAACATCCCCAACCTGGTTAATAAATTTGATGACCAACCCCATATTCAAAAATTTGATGAAGACATTAAAAACGATAATCTTCAGCAGGTTAGTTTAATTAAACAAATTCAAACCTCCAAATGGCACACTAAAATAGAACTCATAATTGACCAATTCCGTATTACTTTAGTAGCCCTTATAGATACAGGAGCAGATCTTAATTGTATTAAAGATAACATTACTCCTTCCAAATTTTACCATAAAACAAACGATCAACTGTGCTCAGCCAATGGTGGTAAACTCCAAATTAGTTATAAATTACCAAAGGTACTTATATGTCAAGATCAAGTTTATCTTGAAACAAATTTTATTATAGCCCCACAGCTTACGGAAAATGTCATCCTAGGACTCCCATTCATCTGTCTCCTTTTTCCCTTTACCACCAATAGCAATAGTGTAAAGGCATCCCCTTTAGGACATAATGTCACATTTCCTTTCATTTCCTCTCCCGATTCTACTGCTTTACAGCAATTTCAAGAAAGCTCAATCCACATCTAACTTTATTTCTTTCTTTTTCAGATGAAGCGTACAAACTCTATCCCCAATTTCAAACAAATTCCTTTGGTTTCACTTTGCTCAAACTCCTCCGATGGTGTTATTTAAAACCCATCTTTTACAACTAACCATATTTCCTCTAAATATTTTAACAGGTTAGCAGCTCACGGACCGACGACAATACAACATGAGTAAAACCACTAATTCCCCACTGGAATTGGATGAGAATGTGCAGTTATCCCCACTGGATAACGGTGATAGCGTGCGTAAAAGTTTCAAACAACCTTAGCTTTACCATCAAACCTATCTTTCATTCCACGCCGCATACCCCCAGAAATTATCTCACAAATCCAAACAAAAGCTCAACAACGCGGCCAGCACTTCCTTGAATTTCTTTTCAAAACCCTCATCAACTTAGCTCAACAACCAACACCTACTTACCCTGAAATATTACCAGGTCTTACTTTCACATGGGACACGCTTTACCACCAACAACCCAACTCCATACAGTGTCCACAAATTAAGCCTCACTGCCAGCAAATTCCTCTTGAACGACAACACTGTGAATGCCATCTCATTTACAGCATTCCTCAAGTTTGCCTCAATTTAGAAAAATTCAATGACCTCTCAGTTACCTACGAAAATAACCACATCCAAATTACTCCAATGACCCTTCTAGATCACGGTTTTCTTAGGCAAATTATATTCACCAGTCCCAGCCAAACAGCTAGAGTTACCCGCAAATTAGCCACCTGCATTAATAACATTTTTTCTACACCTTCCATTACCAGTTGCCAAGTTATAATCAGAAGTAAAATGCCAGAATGGTCACCTCTTGGTACCCTTATTCCAGCACAGCACATCATGGAAGTAACTCCTAAAAAACCTTTTTCCCGTTCATCCCACCACCTTCTTGGATGTGAATTCCCTACATGGATTTGCTCCAACCCTATTTCCCAGCAAATTAGTAGTTATATTGCTTATCAGATTGCTAGTCATATTGGTGATGCTGATAAATTTACCATTCATGAAAAACAATTTAGCCTATTCTCTGAAGATCCAATACAAAAAATTAGGACTATTAAATATTACGGGGAAGTTCCTTTTCTGTTCCATACAACTAATCCAGCACGAGTTCATTTCTTCCAACACTATCTTAGTCACCAAGAAGACAACTCAGCATTTTTAGACAATTTCTCTGCAACCCAGTTTTACCACAATTAGTAGTACTTGGGACAACCAATTCCCTCCAGCAAACTACAACCTTCAAAAGTTCCCATGGGAGCATCTTTTCACAGGGAGAACCAATTCCCTTTGCTCCCACCAATTTGGCATAATAATGCACAAGGGAGAACCAATTCCCTTTGTTCCCACCGAAAGTAGCATCTTCAGCAACTTACCACATGGGAGACTCATCCCACCAATTTAGCATAATGATGAAAAGGGAGAACCAATTCCCTTTGTTCCCACCGAAAGTAGCATCTTCAGCAACTTACCACATGGGAGACTCATCCCACCAATTTAGCATAATGATGAAAAGGGAGAACCAATTCCCTTTGTTCCCACCGAAAGTAGATCTCCACAAATTACGGCAAATGTTTTCAAGTTAGTAATCATTGCAAACAGGGTTCCTTACATCTATAAAAGGACTCTCAAGTTAGTTAGTTGGACAGGTTGCATTTTACCATTTCAACAATTCTCTCCTCTCCTCTTCCATTGTAATCCATTCCCCTTCTCTTCTTCTCTCTTCTCCGGGATATAGTCCCATACCTTTCTTCAATTTAGTTCATGTACTGAACTTCAAGTAAGTTCATCCAACTTAGCTTTTATGATTTAAATACTACTACTTCAATTTAGTTATTTACTTGTTCAATGGCTGGTTCTATAGCGTAGGTGGTAGTTGTATCAGGTGTAGTCTAGATGATTATTGTCAAAAACTTATGATTGTTTTGTTAATAGCTTGACCATAGATCTCCGGTGACTGTACCACGGCCATTTCTACTGTTACTCTGTTTGAAGAACCACGTCTTACCAGAATGCCCTTTGTATCCTAGGTTCCCATGGTTGGTGTGTAAATCCCGAGGTAGGGTTGCCGTTTGTTGGGTATGGATTATTGGGTACATGTTTGGTATTTTATACGTATGCGTTTTCTTGAACAGAGTATAGGTTTAAGTTCCGTATGTGTCCAGTGGGAGATAAACGGTTAACTTATTACTAAAACAATTTAGGTATTTGAGATACTTATCTGCTTACCCTCATACAACTCACCTTGCGTTGCCTACCCTTTGCTCATCGCGTATGACACTACTGCTTCCTTAATAACTTGGCAAATTCAATGAACTCAATATTTGACAATACCGAAGGTTTCACAGCTTATCATCATAGCTATAGTTTCAATGATTATTACCCTCATATACAACATTTATTTAAACAACCAAAGCTTCCCACATTATCCCAAACTACTTATTTTCCTAGCCATAATCTACAAACAATGTATGACCCTCTAACAGGAGCTACTACTATAATAAAATCACCATCCTCAAATTTACATTCCAAACCGGCAGTCCAGATATTATCTAAAACCACTACACATAACAATTCCTTCTTAACCTCTCAGCAATTCAACCAACCACATTTTAATAAAATCCAAAAAAACTTTAGAACAAGATTTCCACTCCCCATTAAATAATGAGCGAAGACAAATATATGAAAAAATTTACAACCCTTTGGAACAAAACCAACTTATTTCACAATGGATAGAATTAGTAAATAAAACTAAAACAAAAATTTTCTTGTTAGACTATATCGATACTCTCCAAACCACTAAGATACGAAAGCTACAAAACATAAAAACAGCACTAGAAGAACAATTAAGGACCTTTCACAATCCAGAAAGTACAACATGCACAGTCCCTAGTAAATTAATAAAATCTACTAATAATCTAACCAAGTCCGAACCAACGTCTCAACAAAAGCCCAAAAACATTCCCGGGAAAAATAAAAATCTAAGTTCACAAAATCTAAAATATGAAATAAAACAAACCAAACATAATATTTCACAAACTAAACATTTAACCAGTTTCGAAAATCCATCAACAAGCTCTACTACACAGACACAGCAACAAACAAATACTATACCAATCCAACAATGGAATATTCGAATCAATTTAAAAATTCAAGATATGGAAGTCGAAACGAATGCGCTAATTGATTCCGGTGCCGATCTTAACTGTATCCAAGAAGGATTAGTTCCGACGAAATATTATCATAAAACAACAGCAAAACTAAACTCTGCAAACGGTAGTACTATGGAAATACAATACAAATTACCTAAAGTACATATATGTCAAGATAATGTATGTTTTCAAACCTCTTTCGTTTTAGTCAAAAATATGCCGGACAGAGTAATATTAGGATCCCCTTTTATTTGCATCCTCTATCCTTTTACAACCTCTAAAATAGGAATTACTACCACACATTTCGGCCAACAGGTATTATTTAAATTTCTTAAACAACCTCAAAATTTTGAATTAAATCATCTAAACATTTTAAAACAAAAAACATTCTATTTACAATATCTCCAACAAGAACTTCTGCAAACCCGAATTGAAGAACAATTATTACATCCTACTATCATTCACCAAATTGAAAAGTTCCAAACTAAGTTAGAAACCGAAGTTTGTGCCAACATACCCACTGCCTTTTGGCACAGGAAAAAACATATAGTTACTTTACCTTATACAAAACAATTTAGTGACAAAAATATTCCAACCAAATCACGACCAATCCAAATGAACGCAGTTGTTATGGAAACTTGTAAACAAGAAATTCAAAATCTATTAGCTAATCAAATTATTCAACATAGCAAATCACCTTGGTCATGTCATGCTTTTTATGTTAACAAAAATGCAGAAAAAGAACGAGGCGTCCCTCGTCTAGTTATTAATTATAAACCTCTTAACACTGCCTTATAATGGATTAGATACCCAATTCTAAATAAAAAAGACCTCATAGCCAGATTAGACAAAGCAACTGTATTTTCTAAATTCGATCTCAAAAGTGGATTTTGGCAAATCCAAATTCACCCCAAAGATAGATACAAAACAGCTTTCACAACTCCATTTGGCCATTATGAATGGAATGTAATGCCTTTTGGTTTAAAAAATGCCCCAAGTGAATTCCAAAATATAATGAACGACATCTTCAATCCCTTTAGTCATTTTATTATAACTTACATTGATGATGTTTTAATTTTTTCCAAGACAATCGATGAGCATTGGAAACACCTCCATACTTTTGTTAAAACAATTAAATTTAACGGCTTAGTGATATCCGCACCTAAAATTAAATTATTCCAAACTAAAATCAGGTTTCTAGGATATGATATATATCAATCAACGATAACACCAATTAATCGTGCAATCCAATTCTCTGATAAATTTCCTGACGAAATAACAGATAAAAACCAACTACAAAGATTTTTAGGATCTCTAAATTATATAGCAGATTTCTACCATAATTTAAGACCAATATGCCAACCCTTATTTGAAAGATTAAAAGTTAATCCACCACCATGGACACCAATTCATACCTCCATAGTCCAACAAATTAAGACCTATACAAAAACATTACCATGTTTAGGAATCCCTGCTATGCATTCTTTTAAAATAATTCAAACTGACGCATCCAATGTGGGATATGGGGGTATACTACTCCAAAAATTACAACCACATTCTCCTGAACAAATTGTTCGTTTTCACTCTGGCCTATGGAACCCAACACAGACAAATTACAGTACTATAAAGAAAGAAATTTTAGCTTTAGTATTATGTATATCTAAATTTCAAGATGATATATTAAACCAAAAATTTCTAATTCGCATTGACTGCAAAAGTGCAAAGCACATTTTAGAACAAGATGTTAAAAATATAGCTAGTAAACAAATTTTCGCTAGATGGCAATCTATACTCAGCATTTTTTATTTTGATATAGAATACATCCAAGGAGATCAAAATTCAGTCCCAGATTTCTTAACTCGAGAATTCTTACTAAACTAATAATTATTCTTGTAGGAATGACAGACAAAAACAAGAAAGCTGAAACCAAGCCAGCTGGTGAGGGCCGTGAATTGATTGTCACTACAACAACCATGGCAGTACCACCAATTGAATTAGTTAATAGATACCAAGTCCTTAACCCCACCCCTAGAAACCAATATGGTGCTGGGTCCTCCTTAGCTTATCCACCAATTAGTCAAAACCTTACCCCAGTTAACCAACTTGTAGCGGTCACACCACCACAACGACATATTATTTCGCCAGCTAAGTCCATGTATATTCCCCAACCCCAAGTAACCAACTTATTTTATATTGAACCAGGATTTTCACATATCAAAACCCCAACTGACCTTGCTGCAAATTACTTTCCTCCAGATTGGCATTTCGTACCTCTACATCCTGAAAAATCAATTTTATTCTACAAAACAATTTTAGAACATACGGGTTCCGCAAGTTTTAAACCAATTTTTGACAAAGCCAATTCTCAAATTATTATTTACCAGTTGTTCTATATTAAAAAATTAATTACTCAGTCTGAATGGGGACCCCCTTCCACTCTTTTAAATTTACCAAATTTCACCATCCCATTTAATTACTATGATTACATCAATGCATGGTCGTACGCACTATTCCATGAAAACTCAAAATTTTCTCATTCTTGGTTTATCCAATTCGACTACAATTTCTCTTCTATATTTCCCAATTGGTTCCTTCGATGGTGGGCTCAATTTGGGGCATCCGAGGCAATCATACCCCAGCTCCTTTTAGATCAAGTAGAATACTTCTCCTCCAAACAGCAATTTAGTCCACATCTTAGTCAATTCCCCAAAATACTTCATTTTTTCTCTAGGTACAAAGTAGCATGGATTTTTCGTTGGAAATATGTCATCACTGACAATATTGTATCCAGACAATTTTTAGTTAAATGGTGGGACAAACTCAATGTCCAACAAATTATTGATCAAGTTAAAAAAGAATTCCCAGTTAAGGTTCCAACACCAGTCCAAATTAGTACAACTCCATCTCCATATTCCATTTCCAATATCAAGCTTGATAGCCCCTCTACAAGTTCACCAGTCCCCAAAACACCAAATTCCGCAATTATCAAATTAGCTCAGCAACTTATCCAACAAGCAGCTCAGAATCCGAGTCCAGAAGCTAGTAAAGCTTTACTTCAGATTGCCACAGATATGCTTAGCCAAAGTCAAGAATCTGATGACTCAACTTCTGCAACTCCAGAAATCAACCCCTTTGATTCCTTGTTCCAAGATTCCCAAGATCCAAATGAATTATAATTTACTAACAAATTTATTGTTTTGCAGGTTTCCAAATATTCTTTAGATCAAATCCCGTACCGCTATTACCACTCACTGGTAATAGTTGAGAATCAGTTATCCCTACTGGGTAACGGTGAAAGCGTGTGTGTGTTTAACCGCCATGAATCCAACCCAATTTTCCAGTCTAGTTCAACATCTCATTTCTCTAGAAGAACTTGACCGACGAAGAGCAATTCGTGATCAGTTACAAGATATATGGACCCAATTTCTCCTACAACCCAATACTTATACCAACCTCAAATTATGGATCTGACGCATGAACCACCTGCTTGACTACTATAACAAAACTGCATATAGTATTCCAATTCTCAATGATAAATTACTTTTCTTTAGTGAAGGAGAGAAAACAGACTTTTATTGGTTCAAATTAGTGGTCAAACGAATGAACAACAAACTCCAGACTTTATCCAAAGGGTAATCTTTCGAAGCAAAAGCATCTCCAGCAACGACCACATGGGACTCATCCCACCAATTTAGCATAATGATGAAAAGGGAGAACCAATTCCCTTCCAATTTACGGTGCATAGCACATGGGAGCATCTTTTCACAGGGAGAACCAATTCCCTTTGTTCCCACCGAAAGTAGCATCTTTAGCAACTTACCACATGGGAGACTCATCCCACCAATTTAGCATAATGATGAAAAGGGAGAACCAATTCCCTTTGTTCCCACCGAAAGTAGATCTCCGCAAATTACGGCAAATGTTTTCAAGTTAGTAATCATTGTAAACAGGGTTCCTTACATCTATAAAAGGACTCTCAAGTTAGTTAGTTGGACAGGTTGCATTTTACCATTTCAACAATTCTCTCCTCTCCTCTTCCATTGTAATCCATTCCCCTTCTCTTCTTCTCTCTTCTCCGGGATATAGTCCCATACCTTTCTTCAATTTAGTTCATGTACTGAACTTCAAGTAAGTTCATCCAACTTAGCTTTTATGATTTAAATACTACTACTTCAATTTAGTTATTTACTTGTTCAATGGCTGGTTCTACCGCCCTTATTTCTGCATTACTTAGATGGCTGGTATAACCGCCTCATTTACTCTGTTTAACATACATATGGCCGCCCCCGCTCCCCCGCTCCCCCAAGTAGTGAGTAGTGAGTAGTAGTAGTTGTTGTGCTCGATGTAGCTGATCGGGTCTGGTAGCGTAGGTGGTAGTTGTATCAGGCGTAGTCTAGATGATTATTGTCAAAAACTTATGATTGTTTTGTTAATAGCTTGACCATAGATCTCCGGTGACTGTACCACGGCCATTTCTACTGTTACTCTGTTTGAAGAACCACGTCTTACCAGAATGCCCTTTGTATCCTAGGTTCCCATGGTTGGTGTGTAAATCCCGAGGTAGGGTTGCCGTTTGTTGGGTATGGATTATTGGGTACATGTTTGGTATTTTATACGTATGCGTTTTCTTGAACAGAGTATAGGTTTAAGTTCCGTATGTGTCCAGTGGGAGATAAACGGTTAACTTATTACTAAAACAATTTAGGTATTTGAGATACTTATCTGCTTACCCTCATACAACTCACCTTGCGTTGCCTACCCTTTGCTCATCGCGTATAACACTACTGCTTCCTTAATAACTTGGCAAATTCAATGAACTCAATATTTGACAATACCGAAGGTTTCACAGCTTATCATCATAGCTATAGTTTCAATGATTATTACCCTCATATACAACATTTATTTAAACAACCAAAGCTTCCCACATTATCCCAAACTACTTATTTTCCTAGCCATAATCTACAAACAATGTATGACCCTCTAACAGGAGCTACTACTATAATAAAATCACCATCCTCAAATTTACCTTCCAAACCGGCAGTCCAGATGTTATCTAAAACCACTACACATAACAATTCCTTCTTAACCTCTCAGCAATTCAACCAACCACATTTTAATAAAATCCAAAAAACTTTAGAACAAGATTTCCACTCCCCATTAAATAATGAGCGAAGACAAATATATGAAAAAATTTACAACCCTTCGGAACAAAACCAACTTATTTCACAATGGATAGAATTAGTAAATAAAACTAAAACAAAAATTTTCTTGTTAGACTATATCGATACTCTCCAAACCACTAAGATACGAAAGCTACAAAACATAAAAACAGCACTAGAAGAACAATTAAGGACCTTTCACAATCTAGAAAGTACAACATGCACAGTCCCTAGTAAATTAATAAAATCTACTAATAATCTAACCAAGTCCGAACCAACGTCTCAACAAAAGCCCAAAAACATTCCCGGGAAAAATAAAAATCTAAGTTCACAAAATCTAAAATATGAAATAAAACAAACCAAACATAATATTTCACAAATTAAACATTTAACCAGTTTCGAAAATCCATCAACAAGCTCTACTACACAGACACAGCAACAAACAAATACTATACCAATCCAACAATGGAATATTCGAATCAATTTAAAAATTCAAGATATGGAAGTCGAAACGAATGCGCTAATTGATTCCGGTGCCGATCTTAACTGTATCCAAGAAGGATTAGTTCCGACGAAATATTATCATAAAACAACGGCAAAACTAAACCCTGCAAACGGTAGTACTATGGAAATACAATACAAATTACCTAAAGTACATATATGTCAAGATAATGTATGTTTTCAAACCTCTTTCGTTTTAGTCAAAAATATGCCGGACAGAGTAATATTAGGATCCCCTTTTATTTGCATCCTCTATCCTTTTACAACCTCTAAAATAGGAATTACTACCACACATTTCGGCCAACAGGTATTATTTAAATTTCTTAAACAACCTCAAAATTTTGAATTAAATCATCTAAACATTTTAAAACAAAAAACATTCCATTTACAATATATATATATATATATATATATATATATATATATATATATATATATATATATATATCAGGCGGGATCCAGCCAGAGATCCTTGACTTTGCTAAAATACGGACCTCATAGTTCCTAGCCATATTTTGATGATCCGAACCGTTCAATGTGTTTAAAACATGTTTTTAACGGTACACATGAGGAATCGGCAAAAAACAAAGGGACCGGAAAAGGCTTGATCCAAACAAATTTTTCATGAATGCGTATATATACTATATATAATAGCCTTTCAAAAAATAGGGGAGTGATTTTTCCACTTCCCTTTTTGATGTCCATACTCTATTTTTTGTTTTCTTAATGTATGTATTTTTTTTGCTAAAAGATAAGAAAAAAAAAAGAGTGGATTAAAAAAAAGTGTGAAAATAAATTTCCAAAAACAAGTATATAATTTATATACATTACACATGATATAAGTACGCATATACACTAGATATAAGTATGTATACTGTATCTAGTGTATATGTAAGTTATATATTAGATATTGGAATAATATTAACAAAGAGTAAGTTGGTGCAGTTGGTAGACACATGGTAATGTAGAGTTAGATACCAGAGGTCTCGAGTTTGAAACATGGGGAGCGCACAAGTTCAACACAAGCAGATTTTGTTTTTTTAAATTGACTGTTGCCGACTCAAAAATCTTGTCGGCAAAGGTGTTACACTGCCAGATTTTAGAACTTCGTTTACCGACGCACTACCATTTGCCGACGCAAAATCGCATCGCTAAAACTATACTTTTGCCGACATGTCAAACTTTCACGTCGGGAAAACTCTTTCCCGACATATCAACGGCGACGACATGCCGACACAAAAAATTTTATCGACGAAAACCTTTGCCGACACAAATGTACTTTTGCCAATGCATTTCGTTGTGTCGCCGAATCTGCATTTTCTTGTAGTGACAAGGGTGCGAGGTAGGGATAGTAATTTTCTGCGTGAATACCTGCCCATATGGAAATGGGGATAACCCAGACTTTTCCCCAATAGTTGGGGGTATGGTAGGATATGAAGATAACCCGCTCGGGTATGGAGCAGATATAATTTTGCAATCTCCACCCCTGAATACCAATTACCCATACTCTCCCCATACCCGATTATACATACTACATATACTATAGTATTAAATATGTACATATAAATAGGAACATACGTATAAATCTTGAGTATAGTTATATTTATGTAAACAATTGCCTCTTTAATTAGCAAATAGTATCAATTACTACCTACCATATACTACTTAGTATTCAAAGAATATCAATTGAGATTATATTTCTAAATATAAATACCAATTTATTTTCATTCTTGAATTTTTTATTATTTTTTTGTTTGGATATGGATATATTCGGGGAAACCCGATCCCTATTGGGAAGTGGTTTGGTTCTTTATTTATTAACTCCAATGAGGATGGGGGCGTGGATGGTGAAAGACTCTCCAATCAGGGATCGGGTATGGAATAGGGTCCATCGCCCAAATCATACCCTACCCGTAGTCATCCCCCGTGCGAGGGGATGTTCGGTCCCTACACTCCTCCCAAGTTTTTTCCTAGTTATAATACATTTTTTAATTTTTTTTTATGAAATTATTGAAGAGTGGTCCCCATAAGCCAGGTCAAGTTCTTAATCTGCATCCGCCGCCGCTAAAAATCTGTGGATCTGAGGGTACTACAAATCAAGCCTTGAAAGTCACCCCAAACCGACATCGTTTTGGGGTCCAAAAGACGCAACAAAAAAAAAATCACTCAAAACTATGTCGTGTTGCAATTTTTTTTTTTGTTTTTGGTTTTAGGAGATGCCATTTGATCTAACAAGTCATTCTTCAAAGGAGACCAACTCATTCTTGGATGAAGCGTCGTTTCTTGAAATCTTAAATTATCCGGGATACCCGAAACAAAATTGAAGTGTAATGGGAATTTTGGGTGATGGTAATTTTTTGGTGGTGTAAACTTTGGTGGATTAAGCTCTGGATAATGGTAATTTTTTGGACTTGTAGACCATTTGCTGTTACTTGTTGGAGTTATATAGCCTTGGCAGGTTTTTTTTTTTTTTGAATATGAACTACTGCTATGGTAGGATTTCCTCATATCCATATGCATTTGGAGGTCTAATGCATTTGGATTTTAGTTTTTTGTTGTGTCTTTTGAATCCCAAAACGACGTCGTTTTGGGGTGATTTTCAGGGCGATTTTTAAGGTGTAATTTCTAGGATCCCCGATCCGGAATGTGTATAGCCAACTTGTAATCATGACAAATATATAGAGTAGTATATTATTATCAGTGGGACCCGTTCCCCAACCCATCCCGTGTCATATCATAAAAGATGTGGTCTATATAGACTATGTATGTTTCTCCTTATATAGTAAATTCACCATTTGATTTCAATTTCACGTTACCATTCCATAGAGCGTACCTGGTTTTTTGCTCATTGATTCTGTTAGCGATGCCAGCATTCCTTTACGTACCAAAAAGCTAATTATACATGAGTACTACAAAATCCCCCCGGTGTTAGTGACAAGGTTTCCACAGCTAAAGAGTGTGGAGCCCCCTTTTCAGCCGAATAATCAAAAGAGTTCAACAAAGCGTTTAAAAGCATGTGCCGCGATGAATTAGTACGTAAAATAACTATTGAACATTCGATATTTTTTTTATTACGTAAACTTTCTCTGTTTTTACCAATTATCTATTAAAATGCTCTTTCTTTCTATTGTTTCATCCTTTTTTTTTTTTTGCTTTTTTTTTTTTTTTTTTTTTTTTTTTGAGAGAGAGAGAGAGAGAGAGAGAGAGAGAGAGAGAGAGAACAATGAAAAGTAAAGGTGAGTGAATAGCTACTTTAAGCTCGGTTATTATTCATGGACGTATTTTATTGGGCCTTTTCTAAGGTTCTTATTAGAGGGGGTGTTTCTGTGTTTGTGTCTTCAACTATATAAAATAGCTAAAAGTGTCATTGCTATACTTGCTCTAACAAAGAACAAGGACTAATTTGTCAATTAAATTGGTAAAGGTAAATTATTTTTGAATAATTATACGCTAGACAAGAAAAATGAAAAATATTTTTCTTTTGGTGTCAATTTGATATGAGAAAATATCAGAGAAAGTAGAAAAATAGCTAATTAATTGTCTAGATACTAGTAGAAAACGATTCTTGCAAATTTTACACGTGTTCTATGCAGAACAAGTTTGGAAGGAAAACTTATCCTACAGAAAATGTTGGAGACTTTTTAATAATTTTAAAATAATTTTAGAAAATTAAAGTTAAGAAAAAAAATTTCCAAAAATTCTAAAATAATTTTGAAAAAAACTGGGTTAAAAACTATTTTCAAAATTAGTGTTTTTTTTTCCTTCAAAAAACTATTTTCAACAAAAAACTTTCAAAAAGTATCCTTTTTTGAAAAAATTTCTCTCTGATACATTATAATTTTTTATCAACGGTATAATTTTTTTGAAATTTTTTTCTAACTTTATTTTTTAAATATGGATTAAATTACACCATAGCTATAGTTTGGAAAAATTTAAAGAGTTTAAATTTTCAAGTGAGTTGGAGACATAGCTATAGTAAAAGTGTTTTCAAATTCTAAGGGAAGAGAGGCCCAAATTGGTATTTGAAATTAATTTAAACTAAAAATATCTTCTTCTTCTTGTGAAAATTGAAACTCAAATAATTTTAAAGAAAATACATTTACTTCTTTGAAATACACCTTAATCGATTACCCAATCGATTATACATGGTTGAAAAGTTAAGATTTTTTACTTATAAAAGTTACGAGACAAACGAAAATGTTATGAAACATATTTGTGAAGAGTTACGAATTTTTGTCTAAAAGTTACGAGACGCAAAAAAAAAAAAAAAATGTTACGAATCATATTTGAGAAAAGTTATGATTTTGTCTCAAAGTTACGTGTCCCACAAAAAATTACGAAAACATACAAAGAGTTACGAATTCTTAATATAAAAGTTATGAAACTCATAAAAATGTTATGAATAACCGGTTCTCTAGGTCATTTATTATGAGGTGGCATAATATAGACCACACAATAAGTGCATATCGTACACACTTTTAAAGGGTGTGTATTGTAATTTTTTTTCTATTTTTGGTACGGTACGACGCGATCAATCACCAGTCATTACGTGCTATTATATTACTTCTGATACCGTTACATGCGGATTGTATTGTGTGTGTCTTGGTAAAACCTTAGGTACTGCTACAGGTAAGGATTGCCATGTGCTCCCACCTCCCCCTAGCTATTATCTCCCTCACATATTAATTTGCTGCGGCTAACGTTGAAGCATGGGGGACCATTGCAATTTATTACAAGTTCATGCATGGGGAACCATTGCAATTCCTTTAAGCGCTGACTCCAGTTTTATTCTTGCTGTAATTTTGCACTACTTCTATTCCAATTTTTTTTCATATGACCAACTCTTAGGGCCAATTTTCTCGCAATTCAACTAATCCTGAGAGATCAATCTCACCGTCAACTAGCTGTTGGAGTATTTAAGTTTTAAAACTCTTTTTAAATATTTTATTAATTCCAAGAGTTAGTGTTTAAGTTTTTAGGGTTGTGTCTCTTGTGAAAAGGTACAACATAAGCCTATAAAAGGCACTACTTTTATAACATTAAAAACACTTCAACGTAATATCTCTCTCTCCCTCTCTCTCTCTTTCCCCTCTCTCTGATTATCAGATTCATATATCTTCTTATTTCTTCGGGCAACTTCGATCATAGACGGTTCACCTTACTTCCGGTGGACGCAAACATCGAGAAGGCTTGGCCGTGATTTGGGTTGTATCTTGGAGTTGTTGATTGTTCGTCGATACCCTTGCGTGGGGAGGCAATAGCAACTTTAGGATAGTGACATCGTGCCTCTCTAATCACACGCCAGATTATCTTTTATTCTAATTTCATATTCGTTCATATATATAGTTTATTGTTACTTTTCCATAACACTAGCAGGGATCCCATTTAAAATTGCGAAACTCTGTATGAACTAGCCCAAAAAACTTGATAGCACACGAGAATTTTCGCCCGGAAATAAGCCCCTAAATCTCATTCTTTTTCCCATCACATGTTAGCCCCTCAAGTGGGGTGACCTATTTGTCTGTTCATAGATAACTGACAAAATGCAAAATCCCTTTCTCTATGTACGAGAATATGGCATGTTGTGCATGAAACAGAGATGTCAGGGATAACGATAAATCTTTACCCAGTCCCACAGGCCTTCAATATTGTGACATGTGAAACTTTTCATGCTGACAAAATTGAGTCACGGACCCTTCATGCTAACACACTCTCACAGCATGTTTGTAGAGTGCGTGAGTTCATGTACGAAAGTAAAAGGGGAATTGTAAATTTGTAATTATAGGACAAATTTACAATTTAAGGCATGTTGCGTCTTCTAGGAGGCACAGCTAGCCTTGTCTGGCAAGCAAAAATGCTACCGGGATTGTAAATTCGTTAAGGGTCGTCCCCAAAAGGTTCTTGGACGTTCAGGACATTGTGATGGCGTTGGATTTTGAAATTCATCTCCCGTTCAACGGAAAAACAATCGCGTGGCCGGGTGCCGATTGATCTATAGCGATAAGTGTGATCGTCTAATCAAATAATGTTTGATTGACTTGAAATCTTATCGGGAAGGATGAGTACACTAACCGTTGGATTGAGACAATTCAATCTCGATCGATATCCTTGAACAAAACACAGCATGTTTCGAATGACGTGTAAGGGAGTACCACGTGATTGAGCCATGCCACTCAGCGTCCACATATATATATAATACCTTTGGCAAAAAAATTTAATCTGGTTTTTTGGTTTTACGTTTTGTCCTTATTCAAATTCTTTTTTTGCATTTGTTAGTTTTGCGTCAAGATTTTGTGGTTTCTGATTTTATCTCAACGAGACGAATCTAACAAGTATAAAATTATGGTCAAACCAAATATTTTTTTGAATAAAGCCGAAAATACTTAGGTTATTGGATTAATTTTGGTTTTATTAAAAAAATTGAGTTTTGAACATAATTTTATACTTGTTAGATTCGTCTCATCAAGATAAATCCAGAAACCACAAAATCTTGAAGCAAAACTAACAAATGCAAAAAAAAAAATTTAAATAAGGACAAAACGAAAAAAACCAAAATACTATCAGTTTTTGGTTTTTTTGCCAATTGATCGTACGTCCACAATGCAACGGGCTAAGGCCTTTCATCTAAACGTTTATGACCCGTTAACGTTTGCGTTTGGTCGAGGGAAGGTTTGAAACGTTTCACCACCACTATCAGTATTAGAAAGTATATCATGATTAGGCCTGATTTGGCTAAATTGAAAATTTTGGTTTTTTGGTTTTTTTTCGTTGTCTTTATTCTAATTTTTTTTGCGTTTGTTAGTTTTTGGTCAATTTTTTTGTGGTTTCTTAGCTTATCTAGATGAGAGGAATCTAAAAAGTATAAAATTATTAGCCAAACTTAAATTTTTGTGAATAAAGACGAAAAATAATCCAAAAAACTGGTTTATTTTGGGCTTTATTAAAAAAAACTGTTACTTTTGACTATAATTTTATACTCTTTTGATTCGTCTCGACGAGATAAATCCAGAAACCACAAAATCTTGACGCAAAACTAACAAATGCAAAAAAAATTTGAATAAAGACAAAACCAAAAAAAACCAAAAAAACAATTTTTTAAATTTAGTCAAATCAGGCCTAAGTAGTAGCTCCTAGATTCCAACAACTTTACCCAGAAGATTTTGGATGCAAATAGGGTACCACGTGTACTATATAGGGGTGCACATATACCGGGCTGGGCCGGGTTCGGGCCGGGCTTATACTAGATAATAACGAGGATTGTGCATGCCCAAGCCCGGCCCGTTTATGGTCGGGCTTCATTTAATATGCCCAAGCCCAGCCCAATTAAAATTTTAATTTCCCAAACCCGTCCAATAAGCTCATATTTTTTTTAAAACATGGTATCACAAATATAAATTAATCAACTATAATAACAATTCACAACCGTAATAAAATACTCAAACTCAAAGTTCTAAGTTCTTATAAAAATAGTAACAAAAAACCCCAAAAATTAAAAAGCAATTGCAGTGCTAAAAAGGATGAAACTCTCCAACATCCATCAATCTCTAACACCCAAAAACTTCTCGTGGGTGTCTCTCCTTTAAAAGCACACTTCTTCACAACAGATCCTGTAGAGTACAATAAAAATAAAAGGAAGAAAATAATGAATTATTACCATAAGACAATAGTTTAAGGGAAAAAAAACCTTCAAAGCTTTCTTAACAATTGCTTATTAATTTCTAACCCTAAACAACTAGGAGCTGTAACATATATATTATATAGTATTAAAATAATCAGGCCGGGTCGGGCCGGGCTGGGCCTCAAAGCAATTTTCCAAACCCAGCCCATTTAGTAAACGGGCTTAAAATATTAGCCCAGCCCGGCCCTATGGGCCTAAAAATTTATCCCAAGCCCTAAAAAAAAGGGGTGAACTGGGCGGGCTACCGGGCCGGTGTGCACGCCTACTATACCCTATTTGCATCCAAAATTTTCTCAACTTTACCCTCTCGCTTGCGTGTGTTACACTCCACCACTTGATGTACTTCTTAAATTCCCAAGAGACCAACCACAAGTTGACACGTATGTGTTTAACTAAAGTACAACCAATTATAGTGTGGGGATGTTTTCAGTTCCAGTACCGATTAAAATGGATCAACATTGTCCAGGACCATCACATGACACGTCCGTGACTTGTGCCAGTTTGTCGCATGCCATTGAAAATTTGAAATTACTATCTCATCAAGAAAATATACCAAATAGAATCATGAATTTTTTGTGAAGATCTTTGTGTTAGGACTTAGGAATGAAAACGAACCACAAAAAAAAAGGAAGAAAAGAAAACGTGCTCGACAAATAAAAAAAGCTGAGAAATGAACTTTGGTTGCTTTTGTCTGGTAACCCCTCAGTGATCTAAACAGAGTATTATATATATATATATATATATATATATATATATATATATATATATATATATATATATATATATATATATATATATATATATATATATTATAGTTGAAAATATGTCTTTGAAGTTTGAACTAATAGTGTTTTGGGTTTCGTTCATTTGTTGGAAAACAAAAGAAAAATAAACAAAAAAATCCAACTTTCTTACTTATTTTTTGGTTTGTCCAGAAGAAGATTGGAGAAGACATGCATGATAGACAATTGAAAAACGTTGAGGCACCGTTAAGTTGCAAGGAAAGTAAATAAAATGAATTTAAACTACTTCCTCCGTTTCTTTTTAAATGTACTGTTTCGTAAATCCAATTTATGAAAAAAAAAATTCATCATTACGCCTTTCAATTTTTAAATCAACTTTTACCTCAACTTTCCATTATTATCTTCCACTTTTACCCGTTAACTCTTTATTTGTTAACTTTCAAAAGGGCAAAATAATAATTGTATTAACTTTTACCATTATCTTTTGAAAACACAAACTTGTGCTTTGGCAAAAAAGCGCAGAATTGGTTTTTTTTAGTTTTTATCGTTGTCTTTATTCAATTTTTTTTTGCATTTGTTAGTTTTGCGTCAAGTTTTCATAGTTTATTGATTTGTTTCGACTAGACGAATCCAAAGAGTATAAAATTATGGTCGAAACTTTTTTTTTTTAATAAGGCCAAAATTAATCCAATATATTGATTTATTTTGGTTTATTCTTTGGATTCGTCTTGTCGAGATAAATCAATAAACTACGAAAACTTGACGCAAAACTAACAATCGCCAAAAAAAAATTGAATAAAGACAAAACTAAAAAACCAGTTCTGCATTTTTTTGCCAAAGAAAGGAGGGAGTACATGAATTAGTTTAACTTTTTTAAAATTTTGCACATCTTCCGTTCACCGAAAAATTGTGGGACCAAACTTTATTTTTTAAATGACAGTTTACCAAAACTAGTTTTTATCCAGAAAAATATTTTCCAAACTTTCGTATTTCAAAAAAAAAAATTCCAAAATTTGTTTTCCCTTTAAAAAATATTTTCAAAATTTTTTTTCAAAAAGTAGTTTTTTTGAAAAAAAAAAATCTCTTTGATACTTTTTGTTTTTAATTGAAAAATGGTTTAATTTTTTTTTTAAAAAAAACTTTGTTAACTCTTTAAAAAAAACGGTTTAACGGTTTTTTTTTCAGGGTGGAGGATATATACTAAGGGTACTACGGTCATTTCAAGAAAAAAAAGTTAACACTGTTACCCTTAAAGTAGCAATAGGGGGGAATCTGACAATTAGTTTGAAAAGTAAAGGAGGGCAATAGAATTTCAGAAAGTATAAGGGAGGTTTCTATATTTGCTACAAACCTCAGAGGAGGTATTTGAAATTTGCCCTTCTTTTTTTCCTTCAATTTGTTAGGTCACCTGTTACTTAGGTTAACAACTAATTGATTCGTAACTTTTTGTTTCATAACATTTTAAGATCCAACGGTAGATAACTTGGGTGCATACGATACACACCTAAAAAGGGGTTTGCATTGCAGCCATTTCCAAAAAAAAAAGTATACTTATAAGAACTAAATTAACTTCTATTCAAAAGAATAGTGCCTAAGTCCAGGTGTCAATCCGCGGAAACAATAAGTAAAAAGAGATTTGAGTGATTGGTTTTCGGCTTCGATTAATTTCTAATTGAATTCAGAAAAAGAGATTTGAGTGATTGGTTTTTGAAAACTAAATTAATTAAGGAAATAAGTAATGAAATTGATGATAAACTGACGACAGAGAAATCTAGGGTTTTGAATTCACACCGACCACGTAACTAAGTTATGTGTAGGCCAGGTCTATTATTCGAATCGCAATTTGTCAAGAGAATAATTATGTTGTTAACAGGCATAGACTATCCCATAGCACGGACCATCTCGCTGGCACAACCCGTCTCTTTCACGGGCTATCCAATGAAACGATCTGTCTTTCGAGCATAATTCATCTCAATTACCGAAGCGCAAGCATAGAAAACCATTGTTAACTAGGTATTTGAGAGTGCACACACAAATACTCAACCAATAAAAAGAATTAAAACGATTTCGTCTGATCATAATGAAAACATGTTCTAGGTTAAACAATCGATTCGAGTTAATAAACCTAACGCTTACACAAAAACATACTCGGAACGGGATTTCATCTTACCCTAGAAGGTGTTTAGTCGGCCATGGAGGTGGGGATGAACACTTGATTTGTTGGAGGAATTGAAGAACCCATGGATTGGCTTGCTCTTTTCTCTCTAGACTTGCCTCAATATATTTCAGAACCAACAAAACGTACATAACAGTGGTCTATTTATAACAAAATCCTAAAAATTGTATTCAAAATCCTAATCCACATCTGACTGGGAGAAAACCACCCAGACGGTTTTTAATTCCCGCCTGGGCGGAAATTCCAGCGTGCAGCTCCTTGCTCTGGGGTCGCTCGTAAGTGCTTTCTGTGTGTTCCATGCTCTCAAATTGACTCCAAATTGCACTTTTAATGTTCTAGCACCCTCCAAAGCCTATGAAAATTATTCAACCATCGTAATTCGCCAAGTAACTGTATAATTGGACTATTAAAATGTGACTTAGAGAATTAAATGGATGTTTTTCAGAACCTGTCAGTGATCAAAAAGCAAAAAGGGTCATAACCGGTTTGTAAATCGGAAACGAAAAGATTAATATCTGTTACCTATCCGCCGATGCAATACGCAACCGTCAATAATATTTAAAACATTTTCAGTACCCAAGAAAACTGCAGGGTGAAAATTGACAAAACGGGATTCAATATTTATTTATGGTGAAACTGCATAAGAAATTCGATGTTAAAATCTTGATTTAGGACGACCGGCCAGTGGCTGAGCCACCTTAGGGCAAGTGGGGGCACAAGCCCATACTGGATTTTGAGGGTTTTTTTTGTAAAAAAATATATTTGAATTTCAATTGGCACATTACTTTTGTATACAAAAAATTATTGAGTGCTCTTGGGACACCACCGCATAGTGTTATAAGGTCATTCTCCTACACATATTTATGTATGACTCAAGACTAATATTATATAATGATGAAGGTGAATAAAAAAAATGATGAAGAAGAATATTGGGGCACCAAATGGCGATACCTGAGAGTCACTAAATAACTAATTACTCACAAAACAGCTTCAATTCACATAATTTTTGCCTCAAAACTATTATGTGTTTGCAAAATTATATCTACTATAGTATCATAAAATACAAGTCTCCTGAACAAAAATCGAATGAAAATCGAGACATGCATGTTAGATTCTTACAAAATAATATATCTTTTTTACACAACAAAAATTGTGCCCACACTGGTACGATTTTTTGGCTACGTTACTAAGGACAACCATGTTCTACACGGAGTAGGCATGTATATATATTTATGGTGATTGCAATTTGCAACAAATGCAGCCACCACACTCACGGATACATGTACTGTGTCTGTATCTCTCAGAACTTCTATCCACACTAAAGTTGGAACGCTTTGCATCATAGTATATTAATTAATTTGTATCTAAAGACCGACAACATTCCACCGTCAAATCTTGTTTTTTAATATTACCTTAGCCCTCGTTTGGTTCAGTTCGCTTATCCGTTTATTTGTTTATTTTATAAGTAATAGAAAATTTTAGAATAAGCAATGTCAATTGGCTCCCAAATTACTTAATTAATTGCTTATTTAATGTCGTGATTTTTTAAATACTAGCAAGTTAATTATTAACTAGAAAAGCTTATTTTGCTTATTGTGTCCTAGACGTGAGGGTTGGCTCAAAAAAACAAAACCAAAAAAAAAGTGGACTTATGTCTATTTCTTTGAAAGATCTTACAGAAAGACGAATTTCGCTACTCATTTGTGATATTTCGATATCAACATTTTGACAACCTATCATTAATAAAATTTTCTCTTTTTTTTTGCCCGACGAGTTTTCGTATTGTGGAATTATTGCCGTAGTGTTCCATTAGTCGAATGCTGACAATATTTAAATACGTACATTTAGTGACTTTGTAAGCCGCAGGAAAAAGAAACTTGGCATATTATCGTAAGGGAGATAGACAATCGTGTGGATGGATTACTCTTCCAAGTGAATTGCGTACAAACAGAAGAGAAATAATTTCTAAACTAATTAAATTCTGGGGAAGACTGTAAAATTAGCTTGGAACGGAGTGGATTTTGTTAGTTTGGTGTTAAAACTGATGTCCAAATGGTCAAGTAATGTCTATAATTAGGAAAAGGCTATAATACACACCCTTATTTGGGTGTGTATCATACACACCCTGATACACACCCTATAAAAGTTACGAATTTTTTGTAGAAGTTACAAATTTTTTTATAAAAGTTACAAGACAAACCAAAATGTTACAAATCATAGAAAATGTTACGAATCATATTGCTAAAAAGTTAGTAAAAAATATTACGATTGCCGATGAGGTGGCACAATCTGGACCATAAAATATATGCATATGGTACACTGAAATAAGGGGTGTGTATTGTAGCCATTTCCCTATAATTATATTTATATTAATAATTCGAGGCCAGCTTACGCAAGTCTCAACTAATCTTGGAGTCTAATCTCGCATACTTGCAAAGAGCCCAATTATCAGTCATTTTTTTTGTTTAGCAAGACATTATCTAACGACTCCAAACAAACAAACCAGCAAGTGGTGGCTAGCTCATGCGGTAGAGCTCTTGGATGTCCCGCATTGCATCTCAAGATCAAATCTCATTCCCCCTAATAGATTAGGAATGACAAGTGACAAAAAAAAAAACAAACAAACAAACAAATTAACAAACAAACCAAAAAAAGGTGTCATTTGATTTCTGGCCTTGGAAAATATTCTTGGGCCTCAATGATTACTAGCAAGAGGATAGGTAGAGGCATGACATATGAATGCTAAATGATTAATTGCTATTACTACACGAAGGATGGAAGTTGGGTGCTTTAGTCACTCTCATTATAGAAGATAATGAAAGTGCTCTCTCCTTTAAAACACATCACATGCCTTGTTGGGCCCTGAGGTCCCTGTGATGTTGCTGTGGGTGTGTATATATATATATATCCATGGGCCTCATATACAGCTTGGTATGATAGCTAAATCTTGAGATTTATGGGTTTGTTTCCTTCTGATATTCAGATTTGAATTGAAATTTCGTAAGTACTATCAACAAGTGTCAGTCTAGTCCACAGGGCCGGCTTTACCATGAGTTTAGGAGTTGAGTGAACTACCTGAGTTCAAAAAATGTAGTGAAAAATATTATTTTTTAACATGTGAATTCATTCTTTAATTAGTATTGTTGGTACTGGATCCTGGTACATACTGCTTTAAAATAAGTGAAAATCCAATTCAATTTGGATTTTTTTTTTTTTTTTTGGGGGGGGAGTGAAAGTGTAAGAACTTCATTGATAAGAAAGTATTACAACCTACCAGGATCATCAAAATATAACTAAAAAGAACATAAAGCATACAAGAAAGACAAATTACACGACTAAATCAAATGGAGGAAACGCTCAGCGTTAAATTGATCCAACGGGCAGTTGTCGAAGAAAATTTGAGTAGTTAAATACTATAATTCACATTCACATATTGTCCAATACTAAAGGATAAAAATTCTGGCGTTGTCCTTGCCAATCGATGTTGGATTTTATCCCGACTTGAAGAGCCTCCCGCTAATGAATGACGGGATTGGCCCTTCACACATTAGTAAATTTAGAAAATAATAAAGTAGTTCATGCAACAGTTTGTTATGGTTGTTCTTGAAAGGAAACACATGTAACAGTTCGTTAAACATAGGATGTTTAGGAACCATTGGTTGATTGATTTTTGGTGCCTAAAACATCATTACAAGGTCGTAGTGATCAGTGGACTAATGATGATTGAGACCAATTCCTAATACCAATATTCTTAATGGTGGGGCTCCCCATTTTTTTTCTTTAGTATTTCTTTGTTTGTCATTCTATTTTGTAAGTATTTATAATATCTAAATATCTTCTTGTTCCACAATCTCTCTCACCGCATCTAAGTGAAGTTATACAACCATGGGAGCTAGTGTCAATACAATATACCACCGATCAATTTTTACACCGATCAGGTGGTTAACAATTTTCTACAATATTGATCTTGTGCTTGAACCTCACATTTAACTTACATGTAAAAATATTTGGTTTTTGATCGAATTAACTCTCACACACCCAAAAAAGTGCTTCACATGTGAGATAATAAAAATATAGGAGTATCAATTAGGCACAAGTACTCCTTTTACATGTGGGCATGTTTTTTATCCAATAATGCCTCGTACGACTGTTGGAATTAAAACGTTTGGCGTTAAGGAATTTTGATGATTAAATTGGGGGAACAAAAATATGGTAATTGATCAATTGAAGCATCCATGAGGGAAACAATTGGAGCTGGGGCTCATTATCAATATTCTGCTTCTAGATTACCTTTGTTCAATTCTTAAAAAAAAATTTGCGTGGGAGTATATGGCATCCACCACTCCACTTGCATCACTTCTTAACATGCTAATCAGGAACGAAGCTAGGAATTTCACTCGCAGATACGAGTTATTTTTTCAAATACTTTGTAGGGGGCGAGCCTATGTAATTTATAGCAATTTTTTTTTCTATATAATACTAAAAGTTTTTTTTCCCTTCCAGGGGCGGCTGCCTCTACTGGCCCCCCTCTGGCTCCATCCCTGATTCTAATCAATGATTTTATTTATTATTTTTTTTGGGTGACTCATTGCTTCACTGTTATACTTTCTTTAGCAACCTTTGATGTGTTTTTGAAGTGTTACGTTGCTAATATAAACATCAAGGTACATAGTTAAAGCTAGTACAACCTAGGATGTATTTGGATATTGCCTGGCCAGTAGAAAAGAACAATGATAGGTACACATCCTCTCAATCACTCCCCACCACACCCTCTCTCACGTATGTGATGGGGCCCACTGGGACCCACTGGGTGAGCCCCACCACACATGTGAGAGAGGGTGCGGTGGGGAGTGGTTAAGAGGGTGTGTACCTATCATTTTTTAGTAGGAAATGAGGGAAATAATAAAAAAACATAAAGTAAGTGTGAACGCAAGAGTTTGACATGCATGTAATGATCAGTCATGTCTATTGGCTCGTGGCTCCTTTTTTACACAGAAACAAAGAAAAATGGATGACACCAACGGATGCTGGGGGATGCCAGCTAGAGCTTAGCTGAAGATCCAAGAGTTGGATATTCTTAAAACAAAAACAAAAACAAAAGATCCAAAGAGTTTCCATATAAAATATTAGAAAGATCCCAAGAGTCCAATAATAACGTTAAGTATACATCACACCAATAGAACACTTTTATGAAGTCTTGTTTGTGAGCACCTACAATGTAACTTAATTATTTAATTTACGTTTTTTAAATAAATTTTGATGAATGATAATTTGGTATTAATGTTGTGGCGGGAGGTATCATTCGAGGATCCGAACCTATGAGTATTTCTCTGTGAGAGTTTTGCTGTGAATTTGACATGGGCCGGGGGACTGAGGGACGAGTTGCAGCTAGCTGCTAATTTAAGTTTAACAAATTTGAACAGATTCTATTATTCTAAGGTCGTGATCGGATTGCTCACTACTTTGTGCATAGACTGCCATCAACTGAGCGCATTGATGAACAATTGCAGGCAGCTTTTGCAACGTCTGGACGTAGCAAAAGCAGCACAAAGCTTCCACGGGGCCACGAGGGAATGCTTGTTTCCCGCTCGACTAGCAAAATCTGGGCTTCTCTAGGAATCATTCGGACTTCATACTTGTGATTGCATGTCAGTCAAGGGCAGATGCCCGTAGGGTTTCATACCCAAGACTTGTGTACCCGATCTACTATCTTCACTCAATTCACGTTGTGCTTCTTTTAGCCACACACACGCAAAAATAATAATAATAATTTTATTATTAATGAATTAGGCTTGGTGTAATTATGTCTAATGTCCAATTTGGTGTTTAATATAATACTTGTATTTTTCTTCTATTTTATATAAAAGGAAAACGGTTGTATAAAATATTCCTCTCCATTTATAGGCATAAGGTTAATCGATCACTAATTGATACTTTTCGTCTATATATGGAGGGATCCTTTGAAAATAATAATCCAAATTGTTTTTATTAGAAAAAAAAAATTGCATGTGTTAGTTTTGCGTCTATTTTTTGTAGATATTTTTGTCTTTGGTGAACTTTTTAAAAATTTTGATAATATATATGTATGTATATTTGTTGTTGAGTTGTCTGTGTTGTACAAAATTGACTTATTGCACTTTGCGTGATATATCATTCTTTCACAATACTCAACTCAAATGGCCAACTTAAGTCAGTTTCACTGACAAACACCCCCTTAGATTAATTTGCTGAAGTACTGCATATAAAACAATATGAACTAATTAATTCTGTACTGTTTTCTCTTTTATCCTGATAAATCCAAGATACAGACATAGTTTGACGAGTGATTCTGGCGCCCACCATACTTAATATATAGCTGATTTGTAATTATCATTACTACAAGGGTTACCTTTTTTTAAACTAGTCTAAGGTCAATTGTCAAAAATGGAAGACACCTAATATCATATGTGAATTAATTGATATGAGTTTTGACCCAACCTGGGAAAGTTGAGCCTCAAATCAACTTTCTAGCTTTAAAAAATGCTAATCAACATCATGAGGTGGTGATTAATGCGTAAAAAGTGTACCGATATACGCATAAAATATGTTGATATCCTTAAATGTATATTTATATCCGTAAAAATATGGATTAAAATTCTACCAACTTATTTGACATTTTGTTCTTACTATTCAACACCTAATGGGTTGTGATTTGCAAGATGCTTCATTTTTAATTCTTCTGAATGGTGCTTTAACAAACCATGAAAGCTACTGTGAAGTCAACTATTATTGGCCAAGATCCACTTGGGGGTTGGAAACTGGTTTTTTGGTAGGATATTAAAAAATGAATGTATGCATTTAATTTTTGGACTTTGGTCTAAATATTGGGGTTAGTAAGTGAAGAGTAATTTGAATAATAAAAAAAGAGAAGAGTCGTTACGACATACTCCCTCCGTCCCACATTGTTTGCCATTTTTGCTTTTTGATTTTTCCAAACAATTATCTATATTTCACAATCTATAATGTTTTTTATAATTTTGAAAAATATGTTTAATAAATTGAATTGAGATCTATCAAACAAGATCCATATTGTAGATAAAAATCATTATAGATCAAAAGATATGGACGATTTTTGTAGAGGTCCCAAATAGTGACATGGTACAAGAATATGGGACGGAGGGAGTATTTTAATGAGTTCACACCTAAACTAGCCCTGTTAAAAGCACAAGCATGCCTAGTGTGAGTGGTTTTTCTTGTCTTTTGAGGGAGGTCTTGACCTTGAGTCCTTAGAGAGAGAGAGAGAGAAAAAAAAGAAGTGCTCGACTTCAAATTTAAGAAAGTAATTTATAAACCTCTAGCCCCTACCAAATCTACGGATCCGCTTCCAAAATCTACCGTCTGAAAAAAAGTAATAATAATTTCACAAGTGGCTGCATCTCAATTAGGCCAGCCACGTTTGTTTCCCTTCAGCTCCAACTTCTGAATTTTTCGGAGATCAAAAACAAAACAAAAAAAATCTTCTGAATTTTGCCGCATTAAGCTTCATTTTGAAGCGTATAACAGTACCAATAAAGAGACAATTTCACCAAGTTTTTTTTTTTTTGGTCATATTTGTGTCCTTTTGGATTTTTTTTTTTTTTTTTGTTAGTTTGACATGAAATCCTTTTCTTTTCTGATTTGTCTTGATGAGCGAATTTTAAAGAGCAAAAATTTATGACTAAATGCTTTAAAAGCAATTACCAACAAAGAATTAAGTTTTTTTTTTTTTTTTTGGTCTTATTTGTGTCCTTTTAGAAGTATTTTTTCCTTCGGTAAATTTTTATTGTGTTTGCATTATTATTTTTGTCACCAAAGAGAAATAAAATTCGAAAAAACCTTGGATGGACCTTCAACTATTATGATTTTTAAGTGTCTTCCTTATTACACCCCTTTTATGCTTTTTATAGTGGGTTAAGTGATCTTGAGGACATTATTGTCATTAAAAAGGGGGAATATTATGACATCGACAACTTTTGTTGAGAAAACAGATGGATGTTCAAAGATGGGGGAATCTAGAGAATAATTTCAAAAGCAAACGAGGGAAGTGCATTTTCAGAAACTACAAGGGAAGTTTGTGCATTTGTCAGAAACCTCAAGGTTGGAATTTTTGTTTAGAATTGTTGATTGTTTGACATCCAATCTTCAAAAAAAAAAAAAATCCCGCTAGCTACAGCTTTATAAGGAAAATTTAAAGGGCAAAAAATATTGGTCAAAACTTGAAAACAAAAAAGTAAAACTATTTACAAAGATAGTTCAAATATGCAATATTTAAGATCATTTTATCCTTGAAATTTTTTTGGCTTATTTTTTTACTTTTTGATTTATCTTGTCAAGACGAATGAAAATTAAAAATAGATAATGTTATATCACTAAAATAAGTAACTACTCTGAGAATAATTAATTTAGTTCAAACCCCAACTAAAATGTGAATCAGTACTGAGGGCATGAATTGGTATGGAGGAATGGGGTATGGAAAAGAGCTAATCTCACTTATCTGACGGAACTAAGAGTCCATTTGTTTGACGAATCAAGGGGCAAAATTTGAGGCCCAAGACTAACCTTAACAAATTGAATCCTTTATTTATTTCATCTGCAAAACACAAAACGTAAAACGAAAAAAAAAAAAAAAAAAAAAAAGTCAACTTCAAAAATATAGAATATTTTAAGTCAATAAGATAAAATTTAAATATTGTTTATCATTACAAAAAATTTAAATCATTTAAAGATTAGTTTTCTTGTATTTTAATGACAAATTGAAGTACAGTGCTCATGTATATATGCTTTTAAAAGTCATATATAGCAATGAATACGCACAACTATTGGGGACCCTTCTTTTAAGCAAAAATTTAGGGAACGCAAGACAAAAGCCTTGCTCACACTTTCTCAAGGTCCGTATCTATCAATACAACCCTACTTATCGTGGTATTTTACACCCCACATTTTGTAGAATTATAACATTCAAAATGTTAAGAGTGCAATAAATAAGACATAATATAAATATAATTACTCCTTCGTGAGTTCTAGTATTTCTAACTCAGCAAGGTAGTCATAAATATTTCACAAAGCTCATGTGACGAAAAATTAGGACAAAATTGAGTAGCAACAGGGAGCTAATATGGCCCGAAAGGGCATTCAATGAATGTTGTCAAAAAACAAAACAAAAAAAAAAAGGAGGGAGGGAAGGAGGGAGGGACATACATGATACATGCCACTGGTTACTTAAATGAAGGTGCCCACAAACATTGGTGAATGACATTAACATTTTGTGGATTTGAAATGACAATTACACTATTAAAGTTTGAATATTATAGTAGAAAAAGATCAACTAATAATTAAGAAAAATCTCACATTCCTAATGAATGAGTCTTTATGATATTGTCGAGGAAGAAAGGGAAAAAAAAAAAAGGAAAATTAGTTTCTTTCCCCCTATTTTTTGCATTTTACTATTTTTTTTAGTTGGCCAAAACATTTTGGACCCAACTATATACTCGTGATCCCTTCTTAAACAAAAAGAAAAGGGTTAATTTCACTCCCCCAACTGTCAACTCATGTTTCCCATATTTTCACGAAATGGGATTATTCGCAATCAACATGGGTTTGTGTATATACAAATAAAGGGTGATTTGGTTTTTTTTGGGTGGTAACTGTACAGGTGGATGCAACGGCATGTGGTGGACGGTGTTGGAAAAGAGACAATCACGGTTTATAATATCTTCTAGTGACGATGAGTGTGTGAATATGGAAAATAAGAAGCTCAATTTTTATTTACCGGGAAAAAGATTATTTTCTGAAAATGTAGTGAGAAAATAAGTGTGAGGAGATCCAAGAGAACACCTATTTTGTTTTCACTTTAAGGGTGTTTTGGTCATTTGAGTACCAAAATTAAAACCTTTTGGAGGATAGTTAACTGATGGGGATATTTGAATATAATCAAGGAAAGTAGAGCAGTGTCATTTCAGAAACCCTAGGGGAGACATCTGTTTTTTTAGAAATGTGAGGGGAAGTCAATGAAATTTACCCAAAAGAAAATGAACACTATAAAGTCCTGATGATAAGAAGGTTTTAGCAAGATATTGCTACCATATTTACTCACTACCACAGAAATATTTTCCCAGCTCAGTTACGAAAATTATCAAGTGTAATACTCCTAACCCTTAATTATGCTTGCAAGTTGATTATGTGTCGGGTCCTAACCAATTTTATGGTGTATCGGGTTAATTGGCTTCGTTAAAGTGCGTGTTGGTTGTGTGTGTGCCTTTATACCATTAGTTGGCTTGATATGTGGCGTGTGTGGGTATGAGGACATGAACACACTGGATAATTTTCCTTAGTGAGCTTGATAAAACAAAGAGTTTCTACGTTCTTCTCACTTTGTCTTATCTTCACCACTTGAGAGAGAGAGAGAGAGAGAGAGAGAGAGAGAGAGATTTGGGAGAAGAAGAAGGAGAAGGAGAAAAAATGAGGGGAAATCAATCTTTGGATAGGTTAAATTGAAGACTCAACTGGTAAATTTCATGTTCTTGTTCTTAAATTCCATGTTCTACATGTGGTTTGGATTTTATTGAAGTCATGGAGAATGATTTGAGGTTAGGTTTGTGTGAACTTGTGAGCGGCCCTCCCCGGCGGTCCACGATTATTCAGACGGGAGTGCTCGATCGTGGCCACAACTTCTCAATTGTTGGAATGATGATACCATACACAAAATCGTCGAATACTTGTAAACGAGTACTCAGTAGAGACCTGAGTCGCCATTTAGTTATAGATCCAAGAACCATAATGAAAAGTCCGGGGCTAGCGTACCGAGTGAAAAGGCATTAGGCACCCACCCTAGCTAATCAAAATGATTAGCCTTAAGTCATCACCATTGGTTCGTTATGTCTCTATCCTAAAATGCATGAGACTCAAGTAAACGGATAGGTCTAGGTTGCTAACGTTTTTGAAAATAATCTTTTTGCAAGAGGGAAAAGCTTTCCTGGAAAATTACCCTCGCCAAATGTAGCACATGGAAAAGAAAATGAAAATAGACACCCTATAGCATGCAAAGAATGAATCGCCATTGCGAATAAAGCCGTTTGTGAACTTGCTTCTAGGGGAAATCACCGTAAATCTAGACATGCAACTGAACAAGAGATAAGCAACATGCATGGTTTAGAGACACTGACAAAAGCTGAACATCCGACTAAATTAGGAAACTTTCTAAATTTGGAAATTTCTCAAAACCGAAAACCATGCAGAATTAAGAAACATTCTAAATTAGGAAACTATATGCAAGAGCAGGCTACTCATGGGTGGACCATGAGGGCAAAACAACTAATTAATCATGCATCATGTCGACATGAGACGTGTAGAGGTAAAACAGTAATTTGACATGCTGAAAACAAACGGGCAACGTAATAGCGAGGACATGTGATATGCATGGGGAAAAACGGGTAGCATAATGACAAGGGTAAAAGCGTAAATGTGTATGCGGACAGTATAAGTAGGGATGCAAACGAGCCGAGCCGAGCTTTGTAGTGTTCGAGCTCAGCTCGTTAAGTAAACGAGCCGAAAAATCTAGCTCGAGCTCGGCTCGGTCATAAACGAGCTGGCCCCTTATCGAGCCAAGCCAGTGTATTTTACATAACGAGCCTCCTTAAACGAGCCAAGGCTACCTAATCAAGCAGAGCTTTTACGAGCCAAGCCGAGCTTTAGCGAGCTCGTTAACTAAACGAGCCTCCACATCGAGTTTGAGCTCGGCTTGATTACTTAACGAACTGAGCCGAGTGGAGCCTTAACGAGCCGAGCCACGAGTTGCTCGCGAGCAGCTTGGTTCATTTGCAGCCCTAAGTATAACGACTAGAAATATGACATATACGAAAGGTAAAACGGGCAACATAATGACAGGGGCGAAAACATAAATATGTAGCGAGCAAGGTAACGACTACGTGTAGGCGTGAGCGTGTCATGCATAAAAGTTATGTTATGAATGCAAGGTAAAATAGACATTCTTATATTAGATAGGAACTAAAATAAGACAGCTAAGAGAAAGCCTAAAACAGGCATGAATTAAGTATTAAAATTAAACCCTAAACATGCAAACTAACCTAGACTAGACTAAACTATAAAGGGGAAAAAAAAAAGACGAAAGCTGTACCTTGACTCTTGCAGAGCCTGAGCCGACCACCCTTAGAAACTGGTAGAGTTTGGACTAGACCGCCTGTCTAAAGCCACCTTGATGCAAAACGTATAGATGAAAACTTAAAACTTGCTCAAGCACTGGCCAAAGCTTGAAGCAGAGCCTTTTAGCCTGTACTTAAGCTTGCACCAAATGGGTACTGATTCAAGTTTGAGTAGTGAACGCTAGTTTTGAATGATTTGAAAGACTTGGGGTAAGAGGGTCTGTATAGGCCAATTTCAGGGGCAAAACACTCCAGCTTTTCGATGTGAGATTGCAAAAAATGCCAGAAAACTGTACAAAATGACGTGGTGCATGAACCTAGAAGGTTCGAAGAGAGGAGCCGGGCCGACAGTTCAGCTAGCATTGGGCTTGGGTTGGTTCGGATCGGTTCGAGTCTGTTTCAAAGCATTTTGGGCCGATTTTGGAGTTGAAAATGGAGGCATTTTAAGCTTAAAACTAGCTTACTTTGGACTAAAAGATGGGACTCTTTTGGGAGTAAAAATAATTGGACACGGAATAAAAACAAATCGAGCACGAACACAGTACATAAAAAAAGGCTAGACAATTTAACAAAATGATTTAAGGAGAATCAAAATGACAAGACTACAAAAAGTTAACTCAAGACGTCTACACATCATGTAAGCTTCATCGAGACGATCATAACGAAAGTCACATTATCATCATCGGGCGGCAACTCTGCAAGAGGCCTAAGCATTATGAACTGTAGGGACCAAGTTCCGGAGTCTCTTTACTTTGGCAATTCCGTTTGACAAAACTCACATTTACATAGAGTTGTAATTTTATTTTTTTAGAGTGTCTGTTTAGGTGTGGAAATGAATCATCTATTTATGTAATAGTTGAGAGTGCGGTAATATGTAGTCCAATGGTGAGTTGAGAGGGTTATATTGCCTGTTCAGGAGTTGCTCAAAGATTTGCAAGAGCAACTTGTCCAACAACTCTTTTGCCAAAGCTAAGAACAATCATGTGCCCAGTCCAAGATGCAATCTCTCAATTGGCAAGAAGCCAACCAAGGGAAACCCCATTACACCCACTGGGGCAAAGCCCAAAACACCTAACGGGCCAAAAGACAAGTCCCAAAACAAGCCCAACCCACAATCCCAAGACCTCCAAATCCTAAAAACACCTAAAAAACCTAAACCATAAATCACCAGAAACCAAATGCCGTAACCCCCGATCACTTTAAATCCGACCACATCAAAACGACGGCTACCACCTCCTGTTGTCCCACCTTCACAGCTGATGCCAAAAATCGGAGAACCAGCCTCCCAAAATGCCATCAACCAAAAGATTAACACACATGAACCACCGAGAAGAATCTCTACCGAAAAGGGATAGAAAGTTTAACGTGACCCCTCGTCGCCATATCCAAGAACCAGATTCACAACCTGCAAAAAATGGCTGCCCAAAAAAGACGTCGGCCGAAGAGCCGAAACCACCGTCCGAGAGCCACGATAACCCCAAAAAAAAAGTGTTGCCCACAAAACGAACCCCGCCGCCAACCAAAAACCTCGACACTCCAACCCCAACATTGAAAACACCTTTAACTGTTAAGTAGAACCACATGCATCCAACAATGACTCCGGGCAAGGGTCTAGGCTCTCTGGCGAGCCACTAAGCCAAACCGCCGCACCCAACAGTGCAGGCGTGCCAGAGACCGCGCAGGAGAGGGCAGGAAGAAAAGATCTGGGAAGGAGAAAAGGGAAAGAATGGAGAACGAGGGAGAGGGCGGGAGGAATAGAAATAGAGAGAGAGAGAGAGAGAGAGAGAGAGTGATTTTATTATTATTATGTACAAGTTTTGATATTCGGATTAATTTTAAGGTATAAGGGATAGCATTCGTAATATACTATTTGACTAAATCTTGAAAAAGGAAAATACAAATTATAGTTTGAGAAAAAAATTAAGTAGACAAAAAATTGAATTGAGGTGTAATATAATGTGTGAGTGGGGGTTGGAGCATTGGTGTAATGTGTGTCGATTGGTGCCTTCGTTTTGAGTTCTGAACTCAAAATTTTCAAAGTTTGAGCTCAAGATTCAAACTCATGCCCATAGATATTTCGCTGCATATATAGTATATATTACAAGACGAACTCGGAGACCCTATTTTTGGGCACACTATTGGTGGCCCTAAGCGGCGACCTGGTAGGCTTATTCCTAGCCGGCCTTATTACTAAGACCATCTCCAGTAGACTCTTCAAAACTCCGACGAACCCACACTATTGGTGGCCCTAAGCGGCGACCTAGTAGGCTTATGCCTAGCCGGCATTATTACTAAGACCATCTCCAGCAGACTCTTCAAAACTCCGGCGAACCCATTTTGGAGACCCAAAATTGGAAAACGAAGACCCAACAGCCTCGCCAAGCACCTTGCCATTTCCGTCGAAGCTACAGCGGCGAGGTTTGGCGAGCTCGCTGCCGGCGTTCCTCTCTCTCTCCTCCCACGCCGGAAAAATGGCTACATCAGAATATTTGTTTTAAAATCTATTTGATACCAGAGGATTGTAGGTATCGTCGAGGCAATGTCAACGATGTAAGATTCGTCGGCAGAGCAGTCCGCCGGTGTTTACATATAAAATCAACACATCCAGTAATTAATTGACACGTAATTAAGAACGCCAAACGTTGGCGGCTTAACATTAATGAAAAGCACTGGATTAATAGTTTATAAGAGGATCAGTACGATGTCGTATTAATCCCCAGTTTGAAAGGTAGTTGTTGGCAGTTATAAGCTAAAGAATAAATAAAGAAATTGGCTTCGAAACTACATTTTCAACTGCTAAAAGGCATGGGTTACACGTGTAAAACATATAAAATGGACAGTTGGCAGTTGAGACACATGAAGTAGATCGTGCAAGGTAGTTGTTCTTTAAAATTAATCATGAGAAACCATGCAAGTTTAAATTCAAATGTTTCTGAAAGGAGTTCGAAACAATTCAAGTTCAAATGCTTTTGGAGGGAAGAAACTACCTTTTAAAATGAAATGATGGAGTTCAAAGTCAAGAAATCAAGCGAGAAGTTCAAATTGCAAGCAGAGCATATAAATAGAAGAAATTGAAGAGTGAAAAGCCCGACAAATCTTCAACAAACAGCAAAAAATAATGCTTGGTTTGTTCTTTGCTAGTTAGAATCGTAGATTTAGGAATTCGACTCAGTTCGAAGTAGTTTAGGAAGTAGTTTTAGGAAGTAGATGATAGGAGTTCTTGTAACAATCAAGTGTTCGAAGTTCCTGTTGTCTTTCTATTTGAAGTTGAAGAAGATTTTGAAGTAAGTCTACTTTCGATTTATCAATCAAATGTACCTTGTTTCTTTATTGTTCTTTAATTGCCTAAGTAAATTGGTTTGTTTTTCTTCACTTTGAAAGGAAAAAAAATCCTCTTAATTGAGGTAATTGACTATTCAAACACAATCGTCTGATTAGATTTGGTTTCCAAAGTTAAATTGAGAGAGAAGACTTAAAGGCTTTCTCTAACACGCTCGCACACAATAATTTTTCATTACAAAGAAGTAAAAGAACCAAACAGCAGAAGCCCGCACGCGCCGGTCAACAGACGCGCGTGTGGGCGAGTCAGATCTACTCGCGGCGCGTGTGTTGCACACGCACGCACCCGTGCGACCCTCCGTGAGCTGACTTCCTTTTTTTTCTTCAAATGGCTATACTGCTGGGTGATCGAAATGTTTGAGGCTAGCCAAATGCACTTTTTCTTGCCAAAATGGAGATGGAGATGCTTAGGCTGATGGAGATGCTGTAATAGGATTGCAATCAATGATTGTGAATTCTCTTTTCATCACATTGGAGTCTAAATATAGCTTTCATCACAAAATATGTGCCTCCCAAACTAGTACTCCCTATGTCCCAAATTGTTGCTTCTATTTTAGAAATTCAACTTTTTTTTTCCTGTTTCGGGAATCTAACTTTTTATGAACACCACATAATTGTACCCCAAAAAAAGGACTAAATTTTCTTTGCTAACTTTTTAATTTCCCTTTGTTTCAGATTGCCAAAAAAGGAAAGAAGAAACAATATTTTAGGATGAAAGGATTATAATGGGAAAAAATCTTGAAGCACCACGTAATTAGAGCTTTAACCGAGCCCAATCGAGCCCAACTTTAGAAAATGTTCAAGTTCGTTTGTTTAGTTTTTAAACAAACTTGAGTCAAGTTCGAGCTCAATAATAATTTGACGAGCCGAGTTTGTCTAGATTTGAGTCAAACTGGAACTTGTTCACGAGGCTTAACGAGTCAAGAATGGGTCTTGCTAATATGTACCCAATAGGCACACGATAAGCACACAAACAAACAAAAAAAATACACTTTCCAAAACACATTTTACACTTTCCAATACACTTTTACATATCCCAATACACTTTTTACATATTTCAATACATTTTTTCAACCATAACGTGTACCTATTGGGCACACGTTAGCATTTTCCATATAAAATTATAAAAATATAATTTTATATATCCCAATACACTTTTTTACATATCCAAATACACTTTTTCAACCTTAACGTGTGTGCCTATTGGGCACACGTTAGTATTTTCCATATAAAATTATAAAAATATATTAAAGGTCAAATTAACAGTACTTTTAAAGTTTATATTTGGACCAGTTATAATTTTTTTTTGTAATGTACGTAAAAATGTTATATATATTCAACCTTATTATTGTATGTATATTGTTATGAGATATACATATAACTTTCGGTTCGTGATCTTAATCGAGCCAAATACTATCAGGTTCAAGTTCGACTTATTTAATAAACGAGCCTAAAATTAAAGTTCAGATTCAACTCATTCAGTAGTCGAACGAGCCATGACCGGGTCGAGTTTCAAACAAATCACGAACGACCTCAATTCATTTGCAGTCTGACCCTCTCAGGAACTCTGAATAATCCAGTACTCCGTAGCCGCGATTCTACTCTTATATCCGTGAAGTCCTTTATTTCCGTAGTACGCCAAAAAGAAAATAAAAAAAATCCGTGAGTCCTCCGTGCCTGACACCGACAGAAAACAAAGAAGAGTCCCTCTGCAACGCACCACACTTGATCCGACCCCACGTTCATCGGTTACAGCCCAACCCCATCCGATCCGAGTCCTTCACCGACAGGGGAACGCGGCATGAGATGGACCCCACGAGGTCAAATTTTTATTTTTTTCTGTCCAAAATAAAAACAAAAAAACCATTTTGATAGTCCAACGAATTGACTCAAATTGCGTCTGGACCTCTCCTCCTCATTAAAAATAGTAAAAGTATATATGTATTCATTTGTTTTTAATCCCCATTTTTATAGCATCCTTTTCCTTTCCTACCCTTGGCACGATATGAAAAACTACGAATACAAGTATGAAATACAATATACGAGAACGTGGATACATTACATGATTATACAGTATATTTTTCTTGTAAGTTCAAATTTGTGAGGATACCGTGAATATGAAACGCTAACTACAAGTTGAGACAAGCATAGAAAAATGCTGACAAGTTATATGCAAAATAACAAAAATAATGTGCATATATAAACTTATGATGGCATAAGGATAACTACATAATATTCCACAATTCAATACTCATGATAAATTTGAATTTCGTATGAAGCTTTAAAATTACAATTTGACCTTCTAATGTGCCCCAAATAACCCAATATGTCACTAATATGTTTTGAATATTTCTTACATATCCCGTAATGAACAAAATAACCCCTGTAACCGAATAAAATCAAAGAATTTCTTTCATTCAAAAAGAAGAAAAATAAAATTGAATACAAAATAATAATAGAAGTACATTTTTATTAGTATTATGGGGTGATAGTCAACTCCATTACTTATGGTTAGGGTTGCAAATGAACTGAGCCGTTCATGATTGAACTATTTGAGGCTCGACTCAGTAAAGACTCATTCGAGTTCGATTCAGTTACTAAATGAATTGAACCTAAACCTCAATTTTAGGCTCGTTTAATAAACAATCCGAATTTGAACTTGACAATATTTGGCTCGATTAGGCTCGTGAACTTAGAATATATATGTATATCTCATAAGAACTTCATATAACCTTGAATATGTATAACTTTCACATATACATAGTGTGAGTTTTATAACTGGTACATGTATAAACTTATAAATGTATTGTAAACTCAAATTTTAATATGTTTTTATAATTTTATATATGGATAGACTTCTTTATGTACAAAAATAAAAAATTATTTGTAGTTCTAGACTTATATGAGAGCATAAAAATCTAGTATTTTTTACTCGCTAAAACTCGTGAATAAGTTCGATTTCGACTCAAACCTCGGGAAGCTCGACTCGAACTCGGCTAATCAAATTTTCATTGAGTTTGAGCTCGGCTCGAGTTTATTTAAAAACTTAATAAATGAACCTGAACATTTTAAGCTCGACTCGATTTAACTCGTTTACTATCCTACTTATGGCGTTGCTACTGAACTAAAGTTATTTCATACTGTATTTAATTCCGATAGCTAAGTGTGCATGTTGGCATTTTATTATCATTTTATTTAGACATCGCAATCTCGTGTAGAATTAGTGATAATTGACTGCTTCCTTGCATATATTTTTAAAATTAAATTTTATTTAGACATCACAATCACAATCTCGTGTACATTTGTTTCTTCTTTATTTTTGAAGTGTTACTATCAATTCCCTTACTTTTTTTTTTATCATACATTGCTCGGAAGATAAATCCGTTGGGGTCTAATAAAAATCAGATTTACGTATTTCCAACAAGTAACAGGATGTCATATTTAGCAACCCAGTTGCTAAAATTACCATGATTTTAGCAAATGAGTTCAACAGGTGCTAAAATCATGGTTTTGAAATCAAAAAATGAAGTGGTTATGTGTATCGTTTTTCAATTTTTTCGCACCAAATTAAAATACTTCTCATGTACTTTAATTCGTTGTAAAAAAATTCAAAAAATAATACATGGAAACACTTAATTTTTTTATTTAAAATACTATGATTTTAGCACATGTTGAACTTATTTGCTAAAATCATAGTGATTTTAGCAACTGAGTTGCTAAAATCTTTTGGAAAACTATGCCTTACTCCCCCGTCTCCTTAAAACTAATGATTTTTTAAGGTGCATATTTACGGTATATAGGAAGTTTTGGTGTTACTGAACAAAAATCCATACTCCACCTTCGTGTTACAGAGAGAGCAGTTAAAGTGCAGTCCAGCTAAGGTTAATATTTGTTACCTACTATGTGACGACAATTTATTCTCTTCATATACGTCAAAAAATATTTTTGGACGCCCTTTGTTAAGTGATTCTTATCGGAATACATGCAATTTCAAACCCCTAAAAAATATATATCTTTATATAATTTTTTATTTTTTATATCAAATTAAAGTGCTCATTGAATACTTTAATTTGACTCAAAAAAATTTTAAAAACATGCAATGGAAGTGCATTTTTTAACGACTACAAAAAATACACATTTCCCGAAAATATCATTTAAAAAGGGACGAAGGAAGTGTTATTTAACCGAAAAAATACTCACTTTTAAAAAGACGATAGCTTTATTGAAAACTCCTCCTAAATCTATGTACAAAATTGATACAGATAGAGTAAAGGCCCAATTTTCCAAACGATTTTACCACCCAGGTGCTAAAACCATGATATTTCAAATCAAAAAATGAAGTGGTTCCGTGTATCGGTTTTCAATTTTTTTTTTCTCACCAAATTAAAGTACTCCTTGTGTACTTTAGTTTGGTGCAAAAAAAAATTTAAAAACTATATACAGAACCACTTTATTTTTTTATTTAAAATATCATGATTTTAGCAACTGGGTGCTAAAATCTTTTGAAAAACTAGGCCTAATGGAATGTATTGGTAGAACATTTGGAAGACTTGGACGCAAGATTTGTTTTTTACTTGGGGTTCAGCTAACTTTAATGTTTTTTTTTTTGGGGGGGGGGGGGGGGGGGGATTCAAAGTCTATTCCTTTCATACATAAAAATCGGAGAGCAATATAAATTTCATCACAAAATACAAAATTAAATCAAAACTTACAAAATCTAGACAAAAGCAAAGTACACCCAGTGCCACCCTTGGCGAAGGCAGAGCACTCATTGCTTTGGCTAGGGGTGAAAAAAAAACCGACGGCCCCGAACCGACCGAAAAAACCGATCGTTTTTTTCGGTTTTCGGTCGGTTTTATACTAGTTTCGGTCGGTTTCGGTTTTGGACCAAAAAAAATTAAATTTTCGGTTCGGTTTTCGGGTACTTGTAATTTAGACCGAACCGAACCGAACCGAACCGAAATAGGGACCGAATCGAACCGAAAGTAGACCGAAAGAGGACCGAACCGAACCGAACCAAAATAGTAAACCCTTTCTTTTATCTAGACCGTCGATCTCTATTTGTTTTAATCTACACCGTCCCCTTCTCTCCCTATTTAACTCAAATAACTGTTTTAAATTCTTCAATTGGCCCAAATAATAAGTTTTTTCTTTTTGGTTGGCCCAAATGAAACTATATATTGGGCCAACTTGGCCCATTTCTAAAAAACCGAAAAAACCGAAAAAACCGACCGGGCCGACACCACCCCGAACCGAACCGAAACCGATTTCAAAACGGTCGGGATCGGTCCCCAAACATCATAGACCGAACCGATTCGGTTTTGTTACAAATCGGACCGAACCGACCGAAACCGAACCGATTTCACCCTTAGCTTTGGCTAACATTTATGAGAGAGTGGGAGCCTCATTTTTTAGCGCTCTCTCGCCTGGTGACGGTGTGGGGAAGGCGCTCTCTCTCTCTCTATACGTATATATGTCAATTTGTATGTATATATAAATGAGTATGGGAAACGTAATGGTAGCTGTCCCGAATTTCCGGCGGAGGATTGAGTATAGTACTAGTAATTACTACTACTTGCGAAATTACTAATTTAACAGAGTCTCCTGTACACCCAGATCTACATGTTATTGGGTGGAAGGAAGGATCCGTATAAAGAGAAGAAGAGCGAGAAGAAAGAGTATTGAAATATTCTAGGAGAGAGAGTGTAACTTGTGCTTGTTAAAACCAAGTTTTACTGCTGCTAATTCGGGGTTTGGGTTTGGGTTTGCCTCTCTCTCTCTCTCTCTCTCTCTCTCTCTCCACATTTATACCAGTTAAACTGGGCGGTGAGGGAATTTCTTTTTTAATTTTTTGTTCTTTTGCTGAAAAGGGTACACAGGAGTAATTGTAGAATTACAGTTTGGATCGAACTCTACTACTCCCCTACCTACTGCAGATCACGGCGTGTTTTATTAGAGTGTTATAAATTATTAAAATTAATTATTGTACTACTACTATATTGCGGTATTAATTAATAGGAGACGTAGATATCGTATTATACAGAGAGAGAGAGAGATATATAGATAGATATAAATCGCATCTGCCGTGATTGGATCGACATTGAACGAATCCCTCTATTAGGCTCTCTCTCTCTCTCTCTCTCTCTATCTCTCTCTAGAATCTGGAAGGTGGAGAGAGAAAGGGAGTGTGAAAGAAGAAGAAAGAGTAGTGGGGAGCTGAGAGAAGAGACAAAAACTGCGGTTTTGTGGCGTAAATGGCTCACGAAAACAACACCTTAATACGCTGAATTTAAGGGCTTCGCTCACACTCTATCTCCATCTGCATTTCTCAGGTATTGTTTTCTTCTGCTGCTACTCTTTTATTGTTTGTCTGCTGATTTGGATTTGTTGGTCACATCTGTTACCTAATATTCAATTGCTCCAAATGGGTTTTGAATTTTTCTGCTTATCGTTTCTGGTTTCCCCTAGATTTTTCTTTTTTCAGGTAATTTAGCTGTATCGAATTTCATTTGAAATGAACTTCTCGTGCATTTCCTCTTGTTGGTTTCTACTGATTTGGATATGCTGGTGAAGAAAATCATTTGATATCTGTTACATACTCAATTTCCTCAAATGGGTTTTTTTTTTTTTTTTTTAGTATTTTCTTCTAATCTTTTCTGGGTTCCTCTGGATTTTGGGGTTTTGAGGTAATTTAGCTGGACTGAATTTCTAACTTGGTTGCATTTTCTTGGCTGCTAAGGGATAAACATCAATTGTAGATAGGAATTTTTTTGGTAAGTATTACAGATAGGAATTGAATGTTACTTGTTTATCTTTCAGCTTTTATTCGAATCTGGATTGTGCAATCTTGTTCTTTCATTTTCCGATGTTACTTTTACTATCACTAGCAGGGTTTACTCATCTGATTTGGTTTAAGGTAACATGCCCTGATGTCCATCAGTATTACGCTATGGTACGTACTTCTGGATTTTTTGGATCCAGTACAGAAAATGGTGAACTAATACTATCCCAGGACACCGTTTTCTTTCTTTATCATGGTTTAGCTCATTTCACTAAAAATAACTTTTCTGGGTTTCTCTGTTTTACAGTTAATTCTGTCCAATTTGCTCCTTGTGTTTTTAGCTCATCTAATTGAACAAGTTTTGATGGTTCCTTCGCCTTTTTTCAATCCATTTGTTTGGGGGGTTTTTCCAGGTTGGAAAATGTCAAGGCCACTTCTTCGAGGTGTATCCGGCGGGGTCCGAATCTCAGCGAAGAATGATTCCTGGGATGACTCTCATATGAAAGAGAAAACAGAGAAGGAAGATCTGGATAAAATTCGTACTCCTTCTGATCATACATACATGTCATTCCGATTTCCTTTTCGGTTTCCTTTTCTGGATAACTCACCTTCCAAAAATAGTTTTAGTGGGAATGGTTTTGCATCCGATCCCTTCACCACCGGAAGCTTGAGGAGTCGGCATAAGTTAACTATGTTTGTTCTCAAGTTGAGTTTAGTGGCAATAGTGATTCTAGCTCTCACTGGATCCTTTTTGTGGACGATTTCAATTACAAGCTCATCAAGAGGCCAAATTATACGCGGGAATAGGCGTATTCAAGAGCAACTGGTATCAGATTTATGGGATATTGGAGAACTTTCTCTTGGTGCTTCAAGGTTTAAAGAATTTGATTTCTGTCCCGAGGAGTCTGAAAATCATGTTCCCTGCTTCAATGTTACAGAGAGTCTTGCTTTGGGTATTCCAGCAAGCGAAGAGCACGATCGCCATTGTTCACAAGGATTGAGGCAAAATTGCTTGGTTCTTCCACCTGTCAATTACAAGATTCCTCTTAGGTGGCCCACTGGAAAAGATGTCATATGGGTTGCAAATGTTAAAATTACTGCACAGGAGGTTCTTTCCTCTGGAAGCTTGACGAAGAGGTGAGTGGAGTGGAGTGTGTTATTTTGCTTTATTTTGAATGCATTGAGCATTCAGTCCTGAGGTTATTTTTGCGTTTCAATACATTTGGGATGTAGGATGATGATGTTGGAGGAAGAGCAGATTTCCTTCCGTTCCGCATCGCTAATGTTTGATGGTGTTGAGGACTATTCACATCAAATTGCGGAAATGATTGGCCTAAGAAATGAATCTAACTTGTTACAAGCTGGTGTAAGTAGACTTCAACTCCCTTTGCAGAATCAGCATCTCTGAAGTTTTCTATTTTATTGCTTTGGCCTACTTCTAGAGCTCTAGTTCTTGGTACCTCGTGCAGTCATACAATACAATAAATGGTTTTATCTGAATAACTGGTTTACCATCCATCTTTTTTATTGGCAATAGTGTGAAGTGCAAAGATAATGAAAACCTTGTTTCTAGCAGAAAGTCAAATAACGATATCATGATTCACTATTTCCCAGCTTATACTTGCTAGTTCATGGGAATGAGAAAATGCCTACCAAATGATGAAAGTGTTTGTGACATTTTACTGAGGTTTACTGAGGTTGTGTCCAAATTGAAAGAGGATAAGGCCTTGAAAATATTTAGTTTGGACATTTACTTGCCTTATTGTCAAAGAGTTGTATGCTTGCCGGACACGTTGGGGCTCCTCAACTAGGTGTAATGTTTTCTCTCTCTTCAAGCGATGGATTAGTTTTCATTTTCACGTCCACAATGATTAACAACTACTCCTATTAGTTTGGCTAAGGCCACCTAAGATTCTTACTGCTTATGTTACATCATCAACTACTGGAAATGCAGGATGTAAGAAGGAAATTGAATTGGCTATTACTATTGTACAAGGGGAAAAAAAAAAAGGCAACCTAATAAGTTCGCCGTTTCACTTTAACATTTAAGGTCAGAACCATCTTGTACATTGACGCTTTTTCTCAATCTTTCAGGTTAGAACCATCTTGGATATAGGATGTGGTTATGGTAGCTTTGGAGCACATCTCTTTTCAAAACAACTTTTAACCATGTGTATTGCAAACTACGAGGCTTCAGGTAGTCAAGTTCAGCTGACTCTTGAAAGAGGTCTTCCCGCAATGATTGGTTCTTTTACTTCAAAGCAGTTGCCATATTCATCTCTTTCCTTTGATATGGTGCATTGTGCCAGATGCGGCATTGACTGGGATAAAAAAGGTATGAGTTAAATGCTAGTCATGAAACCAATCGTTCATCTAGGACACTCCACATGCTAGATGACTATCTTGATTTAGGATCACACATATTTTCAGCATTCGATGCTTTCTATATTGCAGTTGTTCAAGTGTTTTTCAATAGCAGACAATAACATCCAGTACCAGGTAGGTAAAAAGCTAAGAGAGACTTACACCGCCGGTATCAAGAATATGGTTAAGTGATAAATTTTCATTTTATCGTCCTCGAAGAATTTCCATGTCAGTGTGTTTGTCTTCCTGTACATCAGATCCTGTCTTTTTTGGCTCAAGAAGCTGCCATTGTTTTAGGCTTTTACCTAATTTTTCACTGCTTGTTCTCCTTTTGGGTCCTGGGTCTCATTCTCTGTAGTGATGGGCTATGGGCATATCATCCTTTGTATTAGTGTATGTATTGACTGCAGAATTAGATATTCCTCTTGGGCTTGGGGGGGTTGGGGAGGGGGCGGCGGTGTAGTGACGTGGCAGAACTTTTTTGTTTTGTTTTTCACTGAAATCCGATCAGTTTCCTTAATAACTGAATGCTAGTTTATGATGGTTTTAATTTCTTTGCTTCTTTTGTAAAAGGGAAGAGTTGAAGCCTTTGTTTCTCTTCTTGTTCCTAAGATTAACTGAATTCGAAGCCTATTGATATATTTGAAAATGGTACTATATTGCACTTGTGGGTGGCTGAAGCATTTGTGTCCTTAGGCTTATTGACAACGATAGGATTTATCTGTTGTCATTTGCTTTTGGTTGAACATTGGTCGAAAAGGCAAATACAATGCTACTTCGTCATCAGTGTACATGAGTAAGATTTGCATGTTCTGCGGGCCAAAATTTTGTCAATGTGTGATAAAATGAAGCCAAACAAATATTTTTTCTAAAGCTTAGACCATCATTCCCTTTCTTTATTGGGACCCCACATTAAAGTGTTTCCTATTTGTGCAACTATCATGGTTCATGTCTTGCTTAGGTTTACTGTGAAAGAACATGTTTCTGCATGCTTTAATTGTTGCGTAGTATAAGATACAGAAGATGTAGTTGGTTTCTTAGCGTTTGGTCAGGAAGTTAAATTTTGGATACTTCTTACCATGTGCAGAGGGTAGTCTTTTGATTGAAGCAGATCGAGTATTGAGGCCTGGTGGATACTTTGTTTGGACGTCACCACTTACCAATTCCCAGGGTTCACTTCGCAAGAAAGAGAATCAGCAAAGATGGAATTTTGTGCGCGGTTTTGCAGAAAGTCTCTGCTGGGATTTGTTGTCACAGCAAGATGAAACTGTTGTGTGGAAAAAGACAAGTAAAAAGGGTTGTTATGGTTCCAGGTGAGGTTACTGATCAATTTTGCATATATAATGTAGATGAAATTTCAAAAAATAATGACATGTTTCTATATTTTTAGGAAGTCTGGATCTAAGCCCTCCCTCTGCAGCAAGGCGCATGATGTTGAGACTCCATATTATCGACCACTCCAATCCTGCATAGGAGGAACTCAAAGCCGTCGATGGATTCCCATTGAAAAGAGGCCGACCTGGCCTTCTAGGGCTAAATTGAACTCAGATGAACTTGCAATATATGGTAATTGCTTTGCTTGAGTACACTTTTTTCTGCTCAGAATCTTATTTAAACAGCATGGAGGATAGAAAAGCTATTTTATTACATCAGTAGTAAGCAGGGCCAGCTATACAGAAAAGTAACTGAAGTTATTGAAGGCCCTAATTGCTTGAAATAAAAATCGCAAATAAGAGATTCTACAATATTTCAACAAAAGTGAAAAGCTCCTTTTAGATACCAGTCGCTTATAATCCTCCAACTGTCTTGTGCCAACCCTGGGACTAAGTATTAATATGTTCACCCTCATATTCTGCTTAACGGTGTCAATGATTTCCACGCTTACAGGTGTGTCTCCTGAAGACTTTGCTGAGGATACCCAGAACTGGAACTCAGCTGTTCGTAACTATTGGTCTCTTTTGTCTCCCCTTATATTTTCTGATCATCCAAAGAGACCAGGTGATGAGGATCCTTCTCCGCCTTATAACATGCTCAGAAATGTACTTGACATGAATGCCCGCTTTGGTGGCTTTAATTCTGCATTGTTGGAAGCTGGGAAATCCGTTTGGGTAATGAATGTGGTCCCTACCAGTGGGCCCAACTCCCTTCCCTTGATACTCGACAGGGGTTTCACTGGAGTATTACATGATTGGTAAGTTCTGCCTTTGTAATCCAAGAATTCTTCTTGTCATGGCCTATGGAGACTGCTACTCATCAAGTTTGTTACTTGACAAAAGACAACTTATTTGTTGCAATCCACCCCTGAATTGTGTAAAAACTTAGACTAATTGCTAGTCTCTGCTGTTGATTACTTGATTCATCTGTGTCAAGATTGATTTGTGAGTGTTTTTTTACGAAGGGACTAAGTTGTCTGTTGATCATCTTGGTAGAACACAAACTTTTTACGATTGAATTGTTCTTGAGCTGAGACAACTGTAATTGCTACCTATCTTAATAGGAAAGAGTGTCAAGTTCATCTACCTTGTGGTGCTACACGTTATAGCGTTATGACAGGGTAAAGTACAATGGAACTCAAGAACGGAGAGATTAGAGAAGGAATGTGAAGGAAAAAGAGAAGCAGATTATTAAGTGAAGTCCTAGAATTTTTGGAAAATTTTGGTAGTCTTCTTGTCATTCATATTATTCACAATTGAATTATTTGGCTGTATATCGCAGTGGATCCCCTTTGTAAGGGAAAACTTCAATGGTATACATACTTGTCTTCTATATTGTTGGATACAGATTAACAAGTCGAAGTGCTAGAATTATTCCCAAGAAAAAGTTATGTGCCTGTGACTATTGGGTATTGTTTATTTGGCTGCTACTGAAATTGTTCACAAAAATTTGTCCCCCTTTCTAATTGGACATGTCAATGCTATACAAACCCAGCTCATATATTTGGTGGAACCTTGTTGGATTTGATACCCACTGTATATTATAAATTGACAAACCTCAGAGTTCGCTAATTTATTAACTACATGTACTATGCATTGTTCCTACCGATCATCCTGTACTGCCCATTTATAATTTCTGTTTCTTACGCATCATTCGAACGTTTTATCTTCTAGGTGTGAAGCATTTCCAACCTACCCTAGGACATACGATATGGTGCATGGTGAAGGGCTATTGTCACTTGAATCTGCTCAGCAGCGCCGATGCACGATGCTGGATATCTTCTCTGAGATAGATCGGTTACTTCGTCCAGAGGTAATCTTTTGTTCCTGCTTCTTGTTACTCGTGTGATAGACATGCATTGGTCTCCTCGTTTTTACCAATCAGTTGAAAGTGGAAACAATGGCGTTAAGTTCCGAACGGTACGACATAAGAAGGACAAAAAAACTTAGACCGTTAACTTGAATGCTTGCTTAGACAGGTGGCATTTGTTGGACTGATCAGTTAAAGGTGATTAGTTTACTTGTATATATTCCAGTGCTTTTTACCTATCATATTACCATTGAACATACAAGATTAGCAAAATGTGGTACTCTTTAACAGAGAAAATGACGTCTCATGGATGTCGGATGTTTTAACTTTGGTTGAACCCAGAACGCATTTTTTCCCGCCACTTGTTAAAAAAGTGGAGAATGACTAGTATTGCATCAATTTTTGAGCTTGCTTTATAATATTCTTTCAGTTTGGTGCTTCGATGAGTAATAGAGATTAGAAAAGCTTAGCTTGTTTCATGGGACTTTTACGATGGATCCATTGTGGTTTTAGCATTTGCTATTTGAGATCATTAGGAAACCACGTTTTCCGTTTTGTTAATCATAACTTCTTGAACCCTGGGCATATTGGAGTATCCTCAATCACCAATTATCATTAGATTAAGGTCTTTAATTTCTAAAAGGGCCTAATTATTTAGGATGGACTTCCACATTGCAAACGTAATATGTAGAACGTTAATTTGGTCTGAAGGCAAACTTGTAACCTCCATCCAAAATTTTTTTACATCATTCTTTCTATTGTTCCTGCACAATAGCAAGCCTTATAGTTTGCCATTTTGCTGAGTTGCTAAACTAACTTTACTTTTCACCTTATGCCCTTTCTTAAATTTCACTAATTTCGGTGCTGTGCTGTGTAGGGATGGGTGATACTCCGCGACTCAGCTTCTCTCATCGAAATAGCAAGAGCTCTGGCGGCAAGATTGAAATGGGATGCACGAGTCGTAGAAATTGAGAGCAACAGCAACGAGAGACTCCTCATATGCCAGAAACCTTTCTTCAAGAAACAACTGAACAAGATACGGACTTCCGAAGGAATTGTCTGAATAGGTAGATCATTAAATTTATATTCATTTTGTGGATCTCAATTAAGCAATCATAATGTGTTTCCACCATTGGAGATGGGGGAGTGAGAAGTTTTGGACACGAGGAAAAGTGAAAAGAGAGCACAAGAAAGAAACAAGTGGTCACAACTCCTGTGAAGCCGTAAGGCGTACATAGGGCCCTGTAATTAAACAATTTGAAGCAAGGGTGCAGAGAGAAAAAAGTATAGGGTTGTATTTAATTTACCTTTTTTTATGTCCTTTTTTAACTATACAACCACACAATGATTCATTAGATGGGGAATATGATTATAGAATAAGGTTCTCTCATTTTATTTTATGTTTTTGCTCATTGGTTATTATCTCATTTATTACTATTTTTATGCTCAATCGATCATGATTTCGTTCGATTTTACATAAACTCTAGGCTTCCACAATCATTCATCTGTGTTGATAGAAATCTTGTTATCCAAACATAGTTAAAAAGTTATTATGGCATCTCTCGCTTCATCTCTCTGATTTTTTGTAGCGTTGTGTAATTGTGCGCTCGCTTGCCCTGCTCGGCCCGGCCTGCGGAAGGAGGTGCTGGTGTGCACTCTCTGGTACGCAGCCCTGGTGGACGCATCAGGGCCGTTGATTGACGAGGTCAACAGCCCTAATGAGCACGCTAGGGGTGCAATCCCTAGGTCCCCCGGCCCGCGATAATGGTTGGTCGCCATTTTTTAGAGTTTCTCCATCCAAGGTGGTTGGGATTGTCTATTAAAAGTGGAGGAGTAATTTAACTCACCCACCCTTGGCTCTTCTATTGATTCTCTCATTCTTTCTCTGAGCCAGTATTTACGATCCGAATTTAATGCAAAGGACGAGAGGATAGGTAGGGAAACCAGAAAGGATTAGGAATCCTAGATAAATATGCTTAACTTTCCAGAGAATTGATGTATGCTAGTACTAAAAACTTTCCAGCTGAACTACCGTATCAAACACAAAAAAGTCTTTGGAATAATTACACCCGCGGAAGAGGGAAATAGACAGGTCAGGTTGTACAGAGTTGGCTAAATTGACAAAATTTGATTTGGCCTGATTTGGCTAAATTGACAAAATTTGATTTTTTTGGTTTTTTTCATTTTCTTTATTCAAAAAAAATATTTGCATTTGTTAGTTTCGCGTCAAGATCTTGTGGTTTCTGAATTTATCTCGTCGAGACGAATCCAAAGAGTATAAAAATATGGTCAAAAGTAATAGTTTTTTTTAATAAAGCCGAAAATAAACTAGTTTTTTAGATTATTTTTCGTCTTTATTCACAAAACTTTAAGTTTGGCTAACAATTTTATACTTTTTAGATTCCTCTCGTCAAGACAAGCCAAGAAACCACAAAAAATCGACTGAAAACTAACAAATGCAAATTTTTTTTGAATAAGGACAAAACGAAAGAAACCAAAAAAACAGTTTTTCCAAATTAACCAAATCAGGCCAAGTAGGAGTAGTAGTTAAATCGGCCCGGACGAGTCCTGTGACTCTTGTCCTTGTTTTGTCACTGTCCAGTTCGGTCTAGCTTTGGGCCTCTGTGAGCCTCAGGTTCACAACAATTACTAGAATCATTTATTTTTATATGTTCTGTAGCGTATATCATCTACGTAAAAATTTAGTTTGATTGAACATTGATAGGCACGTGAACGAAACAAATATGTTCATGTTTTCATTGACGCACCTATCGATGTTTGATCAAGCTAATCTTTTACGTAGACAATGTACTCGACGAGCTCTACAAAATGAACAATTTCAATCATTGTTGTGGGCCCGAGAGGAGCCCCCAAAGGCCCAAAACTAGACCGGACTGGACAGTAGCAAAATTACCCTTGTCCTTCGGCTCCATGCTAGCGAAAATATAGTACTATCCGCCCTCATTACAAATCCACCTAAAATCATCTCTGGTCATCAAACGAGGCATTGGTGTTTCAACTATGGGCACACGTATCAGGCCTTGGGCTGGATTCGTGCCAAGCTTATGCTACGCAATAATAAAGAAGGGGAATGTACCGGTCGGTCTAGAAAAGTGACCTTATTTCCTAACAACTCTAGCCCAATATAAAGTTTGTACATGTAAGGATAAAATAAGTTTTTAGTATGAACAAAAATGCTATGAGTAAGCACACCGACGTACGTCAAATGAACGGATGGTGCATCTTAACTGTCCAAAAGCATTTTTCGACGGTCCGGATGTTGACCGGTAAGAATTAACTCTTATCGGTCAAAGAATGTCCAAAATCCAGACCGTCGATTTGTTGAAATAAATTGTTAAAGATGCGTTCGTGCATGTGACGTACGCAAATGTACGTACTCATAGCATGCATGACTGATCTAATGCTTTTCGGCATGTAGCAGTGGCAATTGATATAAATACTACTCATATACATCTGTATAACTTCGTATATACGTATATTGATGACAGATTCATTCATAAATCTATAATTAAATTCCATATGAGCCATCATCGATATGAGAATCAAACATCATACGCTTACCATCGCTCCAAAATTTTGATTCGTCTTCCATATCGGAGATCGGAGGCCAATGCGATTCGTCTTTCATACTGGTGTTCCACTAACAAAAAACTGTTTTTTTCCAAATACCGAGACATGTCATTCTCTCACAACACATCACGTAAAAAACCGTGAAAAACTAGTTTTTTCAAAAAACTGGGTTAAGTGGAACACCCCCTCAAGAGAAGCAGGGAAAATGATGGGTTGTTTTAATTCGGTGAAATTTTGACAGAAGAAACTAGAAAAGGGAGTTGAATTGAAAAAATTCGCACTCTTTTTCTTTTTCTTTTTTTTTTCCTTCCTTTTTTGCGAACATTGAGAAAATTATCATGGTTGTGATGTGGATGAGGTGGTGGTTGTGTAGTGGTAGCGGTGGTGGTAGACTGGTAGTTGTCTCTAATGAAATTCAAGAACTCGAAGCTAATGAAATCCAGTAAAATTTACAAGATAATGAAATTCCTAGTGAAATTCACGAGCTCAAAGTTAATAAAATTTACTGAGTGGTTCCTACATAGTTTTGAAATTTAAGTATCCTTTGTGAAATTAATGAAAGTGAAGTTTGTATATATGTAGCTCTCAATGTTTTAGTTGTGTTCGTTGAGGTCCTCAATATCCTGGAAATTCTAATGAAATTTACAAGCTAATGAATTTCACTAATCCCCAGGAAATCCTTGTGAAATTCACGAGATTGAAGCTAATAAAATTCACTAAGTAGTTTTGACGTAGTTTTGAAATTTCACTAATTTCTGTGGCCTTGTTCGGTTTAGAGTTTTAGTTTAGTTTTGGTTTTGATGACATCATCATTACCCTTGTTTCTCTCTCTATCTCTTTCCACTCATTACACCTTTTTGACATCATCAAAACTAAACTAAATTACCAAACGAACACAACCTGTGAAATTTCAGAGCTAGTGAAAACTAGTGAAATTTCAAAAATAGAATTAGTGAAATTTGAGAACTAGAGGAAATTAGTGAGATAAGAACAAATTAAAATTAGTGAAATTTTAGAATTAGTGAAATTTCACGGGCCAGAGGAAATTGGCGAGTTGGTTGTTGTGTTTTGAAATTCAGTGAAGTTCGCAAACTCAAAGCTAACGAAATTCACGAGCTCGTTGTTGTGTTATTAAATCCAGTGAAATTCATGAGCTAATGAAATTTAGGAGCTCAAAGCTAATGAAATTTACAAGCTCGAAGCTAGTGAAATTCACTTGGTTGTTCTTACATAATTTTGAAATAGCTAGCTATGTTTTGAAAACCAGTGAAATTCACGAGTTCAAAATTAATGAAATTCATACGCCCAATAAAGGATTCTCTCTTAAAAGATAATATTAGAAAATATAGTCACACGTTATTGAATATTGTTACTTTCGTCCCAAAATGTTTGTCCGATCGACAAAAGCGAGGATTTAAAAATAATACATTTTTTCATAAAATTCAAACTTTTTTCAGACGTTAAAATAACTCATTGATAAGTAGTAAATTTTTAAAAACTTTTTGAATTTTTATTGAAAAGGAAAAGGAATTATTCTAAGTTCTTGTATACAAACCAGACAAATATTTTGGGTATTAGATATAGAATCGGATGATAATCTAATGTGCATTGAGATGTAGCTCTTACTTCATCTTGTTGTATCCCTTGGATTCCACTAGAGAGGTTAAGGTTCGAATCTCTCCAACTACAGGACTAACATGGAGGATCCTTTGTTACCTAAATGTATCTAGATGGTGCTGTGGTGACAGTCTTTCCTTCCGAACAATAGCTATGGTTCGAACCGAAAATTAAACAGCAGGTCAAGAGCCCCTATAGTCACACACCAAAGGAGGGTACTACGCTGATTGCCCCCTCCCACCTTTTAGCCATTCAAACCCCCCCCCCCCCCAAAAAAAAAAAAAAAAAAAAAAAACGTTTAGTAACAGAATAATAATGTTGGTTCGAATCGAAAATTCAACAGCAGGTCAGGAGTCCTTATAGTCACGAGCCAAGGGGGATCACAACACTTGTTGCCCCCTCCCACATTTTAGTCTTTCAAAAAAAAAAAAAAAATTTAGTAAGAGAATAATAATGCTAAGCGGATAATTATTGATAGATAAGTTTTGTTTCCCAACAACTTGACAAGACCGACCTTAGCTCAGTTGGTAGAGCGGAGGACTGTAGTTGGATGATTCCGAATAGCCATCCTTAGGTCGCTGGTTCGAATCCGGCAGGTCGGATGTTCTTTTTACATTTTTTTCTCTCTCCCACTCCAATTTCACTGGATTCTCCTCCAATTACTCCCCTCCATCGCCAAAATGGCATTTTATTGCCTCTTGCAACCAGAAGATAATTAAGAACCAACTTATGGAAAAAAAAAAAAAAAAGATAATTAAGAACCAAATCAACTTCTAAAAATTTTGAAAGTTTTGACTGAACATATAATTCAAATCAGTAGACTACGGTTCGGTTTTAGTTTCGAATCAGTTTAATTAAGTTTCAAATAATTTGTTTAGAAAACATTTGAAGAAACGGAGATGCACATAAAAACATTTAAAATAAAAACTTTGCTTAGACCAATTTTGTTAAAATCATTAAAAGTCACTGAAATAATTCAAACTCAATAGTCTTAACTAAAAGTTCTGAGAACAAAATCAATCCTCCAATTGTGTAAAATGGAACTAATAATTCAAATCATTAGCCTACAGTTCTGTTTTACTTTTGAACCCCGGTTTAATTAAGTTTCAAATAATTTGTTTAGAAAACCTTTGAAGCGACGGAGATGCGCATAAAAACATTTAAAATTAAACTTTGTTTAGAACAATTTTTGTTAAAATCATTAAAAGTCACTAAAATAATTCAAAGTCAATGATGGTGACTAATAAAGTGTTTTCTAATAAATAATCCAAATGGGTTATTTTTTGTCCTTAATATTCCACATTTGTTAGTTTTAAGTTTATTTTTTTGGATTATTAGTTTGTCTCAATAAAAGAAATTTCATTTTTTTAAAAAAATTATGATCAAAATCTCAAAAAAATTACTAAAGACAGTAATTCAAAATAGACAGGTTTTTTGGACTATTTTTTGTCTTTTCACAAAAAAATTCGTTTGGTTCATAATTCTTTACTTATTACATTTCTCTCGTTGAGATGAAGTAATAATCCACAAAAAAAAAGTAAATTAACAAGTGCAAAATTAATCAATTAAATGTAGTAGATAAAATTGCAGTTCAGTTCTATTTGAAACTAAAACCATAAGTATAAACCCATAAGCCAAACCATTATATTTGATTTTTCATTTTAAAAGCAGGGACCAAACCACCCTACTAAAATCCCAAAACAAATATTAGTAGTTTGCATTGGTGTGGGTTTGTTATTTTACTCACACCTAATATACATCCCTTCCTCCGCATTCTTCCTAAAATTTTGTTAACAATTCATTTTGGTAATCTTTTGTTTGTCTTTTATGAATTTTTGTTAGATTTACATTATATTATAGGAATAATTATTCATCTGGACAAAGTAGTCTAAAAATTTAAAAACTGTGATAAAAAATGGAGAAAAAGAGAAACAAGTACAAAACAACCGGTAGTTTTTTTTGGTCTAAAGTATCGTTATATATATATATATATATATATATATATATATATATATATATATATATATATATATTTTTTTTTTTTTACAATTTCGATGTACTCTGTCCGTTCCAAAATAAGTGTTTCTTTTGGGATTGCGTATCATTTTCAACGGCTTATACCTTTTAATGGAAACTTTAAAAAAATGCATTATAGATCTTATTTGATAGATATTAATTTATTCTATTAGACAAAATTTTCAAAATCATAAAAACTATTATAATTATACATTAAAAGATATAAGCCGTTAAAAATAGCACAGAGTCCCCAAAGGGACACTTATTTTGAGACGGAGCAAGGGAGTAAGTTTTTAGTACTAATTTTTTTAGAGACCAATGAGACGAATGAGAAATACCATAACAAAAAAAATTAGGGAAAATATTCGACCAAATAAAAAAAAAAAAAATTACTCCCCTCCATTTTTACGACCCTCAAATTTCTGATTGAACAGTGAATCGAAAATCCCCATGGCTAGGCGACTCCTCACCACCGCCATCACCACCCTCGCAACCCTCACCCGCAGCCTAAACCCTAATAAATCCCAACCTCACTCCTCCCACTTCTCCACCTCTTTCCTCATCACCAAAACCCCCAAAAAGTATAAGAAGAAACGCAAAAAGGACAACAGCCCTCGTACCAATCCCATCCAGCACGATTCAAATCGCATCGTCCCTCACTTTGAGGCAATCGTCGAGCGAGACGCCACCTTTCGGTTCCTCACCAGGACTAAAGAGTACCTGTCCAAGCAGCCGGACCATGTCCTCCGCCTCGACGACGCCGGCAAACTCCACCGCGAGCTGGGCTTCCCCCGCGGCCGCAAGGTCCGTTCACAAAAATTGTACCACTATTTGTGTGTGCGTGTGTTTTCTCAATTCATTTTTTACTTCCTTTTTGCAATTCCTTTGGTGGAGTACGCCAATGCACAAACCCACATAGTATCTCGAGCGCTTATAATTTGAGTTTTGCTATGAAGCTCTCCAATGGGCAAACCAAAATCTAAGCATAAATTTGAGCAAAAGCCTCATTAATGGCATGTTTGTGAGTTTAAGAATTTGAGTAAAACTCAATCTGTATAGGTTTGAGTCAAGGATTGGAGTTGGTTTTGAGGGGGTTTTCCTCAAATCTTGAGTTTAAATGAGGAAAGGGGTTAAGGGCTGGAGATGCTCGCAAATGTGAGTGAAAAGTTCATTAATGGCATAGCTGCAAATTGTTAAGAGCAAAACAAGTCTTTGAAAATTTGAGTACGAATTTGATTCTCCATTGATTTGGTAAAAGATTTGAGTAAAACTCAATATAGTACGAGTTTGAGTGGAGTACCGGAGTAAGTGTAGTGGCATTTTACTTTGAAGAATTTGATTCTGAGTCAATTAAAATAGCAAGGGCTGGAGATGCTCTTATATAGGGTTTTTAGTATTCGACCATTACTTTATTCATGCGTTATTTGTTGAAGACAATTACTTTGATCATTCAAGTAATGGGTTTTTACACATCTCAAGAGCTGCTAAATTTATGACCTTAATTTGAGATGATGGGGAGAAATACTCCAACAGATTTGCACAATTTTCTGATTTTAAGACTGTTTTATATATGCATCAAAATCTCAGAAAGCCGTTTTAACTGAAAACTTCAGTTTCTATCAGACATAGATTTGAGCAAAAACTTAATTTATCGTATATAGGTAAATTTACAATGCATGAGGTAGTCTTAAAAGATTTGAGTATCGATTTGAGTCTCTTGATTTGAGTAAGGTAATTGATCATAACTCAATTGATATGGGTAGAAGAATGGATGGAGGGGGTTTTAAGAACTTATTTGAGTTTTACTACAGATGTGAGAAATACAGATGCTCCTACATACTGTTACTTTGATATATGTATGAATACAGATTAGAAGTTTGATCAGATTTTTCTCACAGGTTCTCCGCTCCATCCAGCGCCACCCCCTCCTGTTAGAGACCTACCGCCACGACGACGGCAAAATGTGGTTTGGGTTCACCGACTTCATGGAGTCCTTACTCCAAGAAGAGAAAGAAATAATGATCTCTATGGAGGAAGACAGAGTCACAGTTGTCCGGAAATTATTAATGATGTCATCAAAGAAACGAATTCCTTTGAGCAAATTGTACCATAAACGGCTTTTGTTTGGCATTCCAGAAGATTTTAGGGATCGGATTGCAAAATACCCAAACTACTTCAAAGTTACGGTTGAAGAGGACGGAAAAAGAGTCCTTGAGCTTGTGAACTGGGATCCTTTACTGGCAGTGAGTGCACTGGAGAGAGAATTCATGATAGACGAGGATAGGGTGAAGAAAGCATTCAAGTTTCCTTTGAAACACGGGAAATCCTTGGATTTGGAAGAAGATGATATGAGAAAGGTGAATCTGCTGAACACGCTTCCATTGGTTTCGCCATATTCGGATGGTTCTAAGTTTGACCTTTGGACTCTGGAAGCAGAGAAGTACAGGGTTGGGGTTTTGCATGAGTTCTTGAGCTTGACTTTGGAGAAGAGGGCTTCGATACACCACATTGTGGAGTTCAAGGAGGAGTTGTGTCTTACCAAGCATACTTATCAGATGCTTTTGAAGCAGCCTCGAACTTTTTATTTGGCGGGTACGGAGATGAATTGGGTTGTGTTTTTGAAGGATGCTTATGGTGAAGATGGGGTTTTGATTAATAAGGATCCGCAAGTGGTTTTCAATGACAAGTTGTATAGATATGCACAGGTGCAAGGGATGGATCTGGGTTCTGATATTGCGTAGAAATGATATTTGGGATCTATCAATTTCTCATCTGTGCGATGTCTTAGTGCTGGTAAATGAAGGATGAATATTCGAAACTGGATTCTATTCATAAATCAATCTTCAATTTTCTGAAACACTCAACAGAAGGAAAAATGCCATGAAGATAGATTGAACCTACGATCTACAATTCAACTAAAGGCACAATGAAATCAAGGCTTCAACAGCTTTTGCAAACAGAGCAAAGGATTTCAATGGGTACACTCTCTCATTCGTTGTTGTAAATTGAGCAAAGCTCTGACCCAACACTACAGGATCAACGTTCTATTGTGCAAGAATGAGGTATCCTAAATTAATCCTCGACATTGTTTTCGTATTAATCAACTGAGTCATTTGTAGTTTTTAAGTGGCCTTTTTTGGAATGGCTCTTGAATTCATTCTCACAGTTTTCTATTGAAAAGAGATGCAAACTTTGGTAATGTCCATGTAGCTTGAAGTAACTAATATCGTTAGGGCTTACACTTGTGTATCTGAAAGTAGTGAGCTATATCTGAACTGATGAATTGATAATAAAGATACTGTTCAGTGCGTCTTCATGTATTTCTCTGTTGTCCTTTTGATACTTAAATGCCCCTGATTTGCTAATAGAAGCCTGTTATTTCATTGCTTGGCTCTTGAATGCTCTTGATTTTCGCTAAACAATTCATGATAACTTTTTTATTCAAGCGAGTTGAATTGGAAGCAGCCACAACTGAAGACCTCTGCAGCTGGTTGCATTAGTCTATGTTGTTGGATTCAATCAAAATGTTGTTTCCAATTAAATCACCAATCAATAATGATTCAACAACAGTTGGTCGTTTAGGGATTTTTTATAGTCACATAACCGATGACTGATTAGGAGGCTAATTTGTAAAAGAGATGGGCAAGCATTGTCCCCTTGTGGTTCAGATTAAGCAAATGTTAACCAAAATAATCTCTGTTTTCTATACCTATACATTAAAAGAGAGAAGAGGGGGCGGTTTCTTCTGCCACTTACATGCCTTAACCAAAGAACGGGCAGGTTGCAGGGCAACGGGCAGTTGATGGCTTGCAACCAAGACCGGGCAAGTGACCGGGCTCAGCGGGCAGTGCAAATTGGCAGTTTCCAGGAGGAAAGGGCAGAGGCTCGGAATCTCTGGCTGTTCCCTCAAAATAAGGAAGAAAAAATTGAGTTGATGTGATCCGTTACTGTTCTTGCGGCTTGAGATATAAGCCTCTTTTGAAGTTTTCTTCGCTTCAGGTTTTGGGCGAACTTACCTCTATTTTCTCCAATATCCCGCAAATTAAGGGCTCTCTTTTGTACCAATGTGAGGTAGCTTCGTCAAGAAGAAAAAGGGTACAAAAAGATGCACCTATTTTCTGCCCCACAAATATAACACTTTCTTCCAGTTCAGTAGAAACTCTCTCTCTCTCTCTCTCTCTCTCTCTCACACACACACACACACACACACACACACAAAGCCAGGGATTACTTTCCCTTCATAGAGTTTTCTCTATTCAATTCAATCGGACCCCTCAAGTCTACCTATCTGCCAATCAATTCATCCGTTGCTTCACTGGAATTCCAATTCAAGCTGTAATCGGCTTAGATTTTAATTGTCAGGTAATTAACTGTTATGATTCTGACTTATGAGTTTCTGTATATCAACTGTTTGCGTCTCAAATTCAAGTTGCGTGCTTTAGAGGTTGGATTCTTTTTTTGATTGAATATTGGGCTTTATTTGGATCAAATTGGAATTATCAGGAAAATTTCTGATTGTGAAGATAGAGTTTTCATGGTTTGTTTCGAAATTTGGGTTGTGTGCATTTATTGTTGATTCTTAGTTGTTTGCTTGATTGAAGAATGAGCTCAAATTGGAATATATGGTGATGTTCTGGTTATGAAGATAGAGTTTGGTGTTGATTCTTTATTCTTTGCTTGCTTGAAGATTGGGCTGTAACCGTTTCAAATTGGAATTATCAGTTGGTTAGCCAATTTCTATAGTTTATCAAATTTTTACATTTTATCAAAGTTTATAGTTTATAAAAAAGGAAACAGAGCTTTTGTAGTGTAGCAATTCTTTTTTTTTTTGGAGTTCGCTTTTCTGTTCTTTGGATGTTTAAACCTCTCCTCAGTTTCTCTTATTTCTCCGGTGCATCTCTCTCCCCTAATTTCCTTCATGTGGTGGTTTTGGTGTGGTACAAACCAGAAGAGCATATCGATTTCTTCCTCTTCGTGTTCTACAAGTCTGAACGTTCTAAACTGGTTGAGATACAGTTCAATTACTCTACTAAAACTCAAGGTATGCTGCTGCATTTCTAGGGTTTAATTTGATTGTTAATCTATCTGGTTAATATTATGGATTCTAATTTTATATTCGTTCTTTAGCATGGTATGCCATGTGGATCTTTTAATATTTGTATGTACACACACACACACACACACACACACACATATATATATACATAAAACTTCTTATCCGGACCTCCCGAGAATAAGAAAAAATTGATTTTTTCAATTTTAATAATTGTTTTTTGAAAATCCGAGCCGTCCAATGTGTTTAAAAAGTGTTTTCAAGGGTCCACGTGAGAAATCTTCAAAAAAAAATACCGGGAAGGGCTTGATCCAAGCAGTTTTCGCAAAAACTGCAAATATACAGTTTTTGCGAAAACTGCTTGGATCAAGCCCTTCCCGGTATTTTTTTTTTTTTGAAGATTTTCCCCCTGGACCCTTGAAAACACCTTATGAACACATTGGACGGATCGGATCGTCAAAAAAATGTTTGGATCATGGAGGTCTGCATTCGGGAGGTCCGCATAAGAAGCTTTCCCTATATATATATGTGCGTGTGTGTATAAATTGTTCGTTAAAATGCCTTTTTTTTAATTATTGATGGTAGTGTGTTTGTTAACTGATTGCTTTTCTCCAAAGTAATCGCCAATCTGTTTCTCTGGATGTGTTTCTACACGATTTTACTTGGTTTTCATCGAAGAGCTCTGCTGGGTGAAGTTCAAAATGCATTAGCAGGTATGAACACTCCTCATCTGAAATTAACAACAGATTCTGTGCTAATTTGAAGGTAGTTATGTAGCATATGACATGTTTGTTGAAATGTGTAAAAGGTTTCTTTTGCATGGTTAGGAAAAGTATAAGATTTCCTCCAAAGCAAAGTATGGTTTCATTGTTGGAGTTGGATGAACAATCACAATTAATTGTAAGCATATACAAGCCTATTATTTGAGTTTGCAACAGGAGAATATCGCCGCATCAGAGCAGATGCCACTATCTTTAACATATCTTTGAAGGGCTATCATATGCAGAGCTGTGAATAAAAGTCTTATATTCAGTAGAGTAGGTTTGAGTTTTATTAGTAGTCTTGGAGTTGAAATGTTTCAAGTTTTGTATTGGCACTTTTCAGGGTTTTACCATTAGAAATTGGATCATTGCACTGAAGTTCGAAATTGTTATCTGCCATCAGCTACCTCATTCCTTTTGGGCCTCCATTTGCATTCCTATAACAGTACGATTTTTGGGAGGTCGTAAATATATGGTACTGTCTCAGGTTCTTACATTGCATATACGATGTGCTTTTATGTTCCTGTATTCTTCATCAGCTATGCAAAACATAGAAAATTGTTTCTGTATTTTTCATGTTCATCATGGTCATTGTTTAGGGGTCGGTAATCAGTGGATGCTTATAAGTTTGAAAAATAGATTAGCTGGCTTTGGACTTCGATCTTTAAAGAGAAACTACTAACCACAAAGAAAACATTGAAGTCAGCAACTGCAGTGTGGATTGACATTCGAGGGGATAAAATAGGATGTGGTTGCCTTAATACGCAACTTTGAACATAATCCATTTGATGATAAGGATTGTTGTAGCTGGCCCAAATACCGTAGGCTTGTTGATTTGAGCCTTCTTTGTGGGCAAAGAATGAATCTCTTCTTGAAGTTCTCTATTGTTATCTTATGCTTTTCTGCATATGACCAAGATATTCAGTATAGATAAATAGTCAAGTGATCGATAATATGCCATGGAAATTATTGAACTATGTACACTGAAATACCATCCAACAAATCAAAAGCAAGTCATAACGCATGAAAAAATAGCTCACCTATTGCGGGCACAAACAATAGCAATTGGGGTTATTTTTAGGAATTTCAGAGTTCTTATTCATTTTGTTGGGTGGTTTCTGTTTGGATGTTTTAGACAGAAATCTGGGTTTGGAAATTGTCGGCTTTCTGATGTAATAAGCTATGTTTCAATCCCTTTCTTACTTCCTAACATTGCATATATATGTCTAATTCAAAATTTTTTTTAAGAGATTCTTATTCAGTTACTATTTTGATCAACGTGAGATATTTCTGTATTTGCTTTTGTACTTTTTTTTTATACTTACTCTCTGTTTTGCGTGGTAATTATTTACATTAGAACGAGATACGACAAACAAAGGGAGGAAAGAAAAGGTATCAAGAATGGCACAAACCATACGAAAATAACCGTCCCAACAATAACAGAAATATAAAAACAATGAGCACGTGGCTACAGCCTACATGCGACGCACGTGGTTACACCGGATATTACTGTCACAAGTTATTTCTTATGACTGTTATGTGTAGATGTTCTTCTGGCTTATGTAGTAAAGTGGCATTTAAATGTGTTTGAAGGGTTATGGGGCACAATCGGCTGAAGAAAGCCGAGGCCTGTCAAGTCGATGAGATACCTCAATTTTAATAGAGAATCTGGTAATGAGCCGTACACTCCAACCGCCCAAAGTTCTGGCTGGCATGGGAGAAGTGTTTTACTAAGCTGAATTCAGGGGAGATTTTGGATTGTTGATTCTGGATTTTCATGCTATGGATGATACAGAGCTTTATCTGAGGTATGAACGCTTATGGAACCTTGGCTGCAATTTGTTGATGCTGCCTTCTACGTACAAATTGATTTAGATTTTGTTTGCCTTTTTGGTGTATGGATTTTACTCGTCATTTCTTATAGTAAAACGAGTTGATGAAAGGCAAATTTAGTCCACAATTACCTCAGGCCTTTCATGTGCTTTTGGAAATGTCGTGTAATTGTATTTCCTCTTTTGGTATTCTTGTTATTACATATGTTACTTGAAGATGCTGGTGAAGTTATGGGTACTGTGTTTGATTATTCTATCTAGGATATGATGACATGATCAATTAAACTTTCTGCTTTAAAACCTGTATTTTCTTTTTAAAATCTATGCTTGGTGTGGACGACCTGTTATACTATCTGCTCTCTTGCATGGACTCTTCAAAATCTAGGGAGCACAATTTTTGGATTATATGTCGACCTAAAATGTTCCTCATTAATTTAACAGACATATTCAAATACCAACAAAAAATACAAGCCTATAATCATCAATGAGCACAATGTTCGCACGTCGGGATAATACTAGTTTTATTAGAAATGAAAAAACGAAGTGTAAGTTTTGTAGCAGCTATCCTCCCCCATCATCCTGTCTTTTGTATATAGTTCCCTCTTCCATTTAATTCTAATGGTCCAACATGGTGAGATCAGCTAGTCTTGCTGTCTTTCGTTAACTTATCCAATGAAGGAACTTTGTGTCTCAGAATCAAAACTTCAAATTTCATATGAAGGAAATCAAGAAGAAATGAAAGGGAAATTAGTTTATAATTTGATACTATTCGAAGCCTCTTCAACTGCCATGACTGTTAACTACCAGTATATATAATCGGGTTATTTACCTAGACACCCCCTCAACTATACCTCTTTTAGTGGGAGAGACACCCCAAACTAATTTCACCTACAAAGAGACCCCCTCATCTTTTTAAATTTATCCCCTACACCCCTTCTATTAGCATTTTGTCCATTTTCGTTAATAAATTAACGGCAATTTGCGTATACACAAGTATACACACTTTCCCTCCAAACACCTAAACCCTTTGCCTCCCAAACACATTCTCTCCATTTTCCCCCCAAATCTGAAACCCTAGAAACACCCCTCTCTCTCTCTCTCTCTCTCTTGAGAAAACCTAAATACATCTTTCCTTCCCTCCCCCCGGAAAACCATCCCCCAATGTCTTCTTCTGGCAGACTGGCACGATTTCTGGGGTTTCTACAATAGGATCATAATGGGTGGTGGAATTGTGTTACAGTTTACATCTGTGAGGTTGGTGTGGGGCTGGGGTGTGAGTGTAGACAGAGAAGGCAGATCGAGAGAGAAGGGAGATTGATTGTAGGAATGAAGTGTGAGAGTTGGTGTGGGAGTTAAGGCTGATTAAGTTTTAAATAGATGAGGGGGTCTCGTCGTAGGTGAAATTAGTTTAGGAGGTTTCCTATGAAAAGAGGTATAGTTGAAGGAGTGTCTAGGTAAATAAACCTATATAATACTTTACCATTGCTAGTTCTTTAGGTCTACAGTTGAACCAGATAAATTCAGTGTTCTAAAAGTCGGCCTAGTCGGCTACTAGGTTGGGGTCGGAGCCTCACTAACCCGATGTAGTGGGTAATCATTTTAAAAAGTCACTCAGCAACTTAGTCAGCATCCAGTCGGCGACAAGTCGGGAAATATCGGATCAATCGAAAAAAGTTGGATGAAATCGAAACAAGTCGGATCAAGTCGAGAGACAGAGAGAGAGATTTGACTTTTATTTCGCTTCCTGGAGCTGGAAGACATCGATGTCGGTTGTTAGTAGCTGCAGCATAACTTAAAGAATTCAGAACAACAACACTCATTCAGCAACTTAGGTTTTCTTTACTCTTTTAGGCTTTGGGCTGATAATGGGTCTTTTTATTTTAAACTTGTAATGGGCCTATTTACCTTTTTTGGGCTACTAATGAATTTGTACACCTGGACTATCAAACAAATAAAAGTGGACTTTATAATCTCTTATGGACTTTTATTATTCTTTGAAGTCAAAACAAATGATTCAATGTATTATTTATTATTTCATATATATATATATATACCCTAAGCTTCTAATCCGGGATCCCGGATTGAAGCCTTGGGGGTGTTTTTTTTGTGTTGCAAATTGTTTTGGGAAAATCCGATCCGTCCAATGTGTTCAAAAGGTGTTTTCCAAGGTCCACGCGAGAAATCTTCAAAAAATAATACCAGGAAGGGCTTGATCCAAGCAGTTTTTCGCAAAAACTGTATATTTAGCCCTGGACCCTTGAAAACACCTTTTGAACACATTGGACGGCTCGAATCGTCAAAAAAATGCTCGGATCATGGAGGTCCGGATCCCGGACTAGAAGTGAGCCATATATATATATATATATATATATAGGAAGCCGATCTATTGAGGGAGTCCTCAAACAAAATTCCGTGCGGACCTCCCCTTTTTTCGACTTTCCGGATCAAATTTTGACGATCCGAACCGCTCAATGTTTTTAAAATGCATTTTTAAGGGTCCACGCGGAAAATCTTCAAAAAAAAATACCCGGAAGGGCTTGATCCACACAGTTTTTGTTAAAAACGCTATATATAGCGTTTTTAACAAAAACTGTGTGGATCAAGCCCTTCCGGGTATTTTTTTTTGAAGATTTTCCGCGTGGACCTTGGAAAATGCATTTTAAAAACATTGAGCGGTTTGGATCGTCAAAATTTGATCGGGAAAGGTGAGGTCCGCACGGAATTTTGTTTGAGGGAGTCCTCAATGGATCGCCATCCTATATATATATATAAATTGGACCTATATATTTTTCTTAATAATCAGAACTTAGGAAGGAGAAAGGAGAATATATATATTTTTATTAAAAACGTGAAAATCCGACTAGCCCGATTAATCCCCTAATTGCTACTCGGCAGCCGACTGACCTGGGACAGACTTGTGACTTTTAGAACACTGGATACTTTTAGAACACTGGATAAATTGCATATTCTGATATGATTTTTCTATACTGATCTTCTACATGTTAAGTTACCAATTGTTTCAAAGCTTAAACTAGGAAATCAGCTTCCGCATGTTAGGTTATCAACTGTCTCAAAAACTTAAAACGTTAGGAAATTAGCCCAACAGGGTGCAACTCTAACTTACACGTGCAGATGCAAATATAAGTAAGTACAAGAACCAAATGTAAAGGGAAAAAAGATAATATAAACAGGGATTCAGGGAACAAATTCAAACGAAGAGACTTAAATGTAAGACCTCACCCTACCTCTGCTATGGTACCATGTTAATTTCTCAACTATTTCAAAAGCTTGAGCTATTATAAAATAGCCCCAATTATCAAGCTACAAAGAAAGTTACTATAAGAACCAAGAATCCAACCAAACACATTCTCATGCTCACAGAGTTGTAATCTTTGTGAATTTAGAGTCAACCGTGACAAATCTGAACATAAGTAAACTTTATCCGAATTGAAATTGAAACAACCATCTGGCTTGTAGAGAAACCCAACTTGGAAAGAAAAAAAAAAGGAAAAAAGAAAGAAAGAACACTACAACCACTTGAAAAGCAGGAAAGGGCAAAAAAAAAAAAAAAAACTTCAATTCTCATCTACTGGGAAGTTGAAGCTAGTTCAGCCTATTAAAAAAGAAAAGACGAAGCTAGTGCAGCAGACTTCTTATTCAGGTCAGAGTTATGGCTGCTTCGGCCTCTTGATCTGTACTTGGTTGTCTGCCCCGAAGTCGCACTGGCCCCACCCCTGTGCAAACTAGAGGAGACTGATCCACCTTGGCTTACTCTCTTCACTGTTCTTCTATGGGATCCCCTACTGCTATTCCCAAGGGCAGCTTTTGCAATGCTCTCTGTGGACACCTCCCGTGCCTTTTGTGGATTAATCGGCTGTTTATTCAGGTAAGCCAGCTTTGGGAGAAGACTACAAGTCGCTTTCCGCAGTTGTTCATCGCTGATATTGCTCTGGATTGGATTCCCCAAAAGATTCAGGGCTAGAAGGGAGTTGTAGTTGGCCACGAGCTGGCCAAGTGCTTTTGCTGTGGTTATCTTGTTGAAGCTCAAGTCCAGAACAGTCAGCTTCAGTAGTCTGTGCAGCCCCTCAACTTCACTGATCTTGTTTCCAGCAAGGTAAAGCTCCTTAATCAGTGTACAGTTTGACAAACCTGATTTCATATGGAATACAGATTGTTATACTAGTTGTATGACCAAACAGTTATATGTGAAGATGTTTGGCGGCGAGTATATTTGGATGGATTATGCGGTTTGTATTAAGAAACTCGTTTTGGAATCTTTGGCAAGTGTTTATTGAGAGCTGTTCTCGAATTCTTTGTAAATAGGTGAGAATCCAAAAACTACTCATTTTGAATTATGGAGTGGACAAGACCGGTTTGCTCTTTCTATGACATTATGACCCGCCACCCACTAAGACTGCCACCAAATAAGTTCGTGTTTTTTGACACTTCTAAGCAAATAGAGAAGGATATTCTTGTCAAATTTCCCCTCTCAATTCTATTTATCTGATACTCCCAACACTACTATGTTGTATAGTTCTGTTCAACTAGCTCCCAGACACCATTGCTTGGTTAAATGGGACTTGATTTTCGAAGGTTCATGTTACAGGGAAATCAGTATGCAGGCTACAGAGGATACATACCATGTCCAATTCGAGATATCCGGTTGTAACTGAGATCCAGTACCCGCAGCCGGGTTAACTCTCTGAAGCCTTCGATTGTGCTGATTTTATTTCTCGACAAGTTGAGAGTGTTGAGACCTTTTGGCAGAGACCCCGAAGTGATATGAACTGCAAAATCAAAACAAAACAGTTAGAGCAATCTATTTTCTAACGTCTCCACTGCTACTTCACTAGTTACTGGTTTGATTACTCACCTATTGAGTTGCCTGATAAGTTAACAGACCGAAGACTGGAGAAGTGAGCAAGGGTTGGAATAACTTTTAATCCAATTCCCATAGCGTGAGCCACTGTCGAGGAGGAATTCAGAGACCGGATGACATTGTTTGCATGTAGAATCTCCTCTGGAAGATTCAAATTTTGACGCCGAGCCGATTGAGATGTGTTTCTTGCTAGTGATTTACCATTTTCTGGAGATGCCGGGAAAACTACTCTGCTTTCACTGTCTTTCTCATCCTCATCGTTTGCTGAGAGTGAAGGTTGGGTTGCTAGTTCTTTCACCCACTCATCCACTCTGGTTAACGGTGATTCTGTGGAAAAAGCAACCCACTGGTTCTGCGGCAGAAACCCAGAAACCCCTCTTTGAAGGCCATTCCAATTCTGGTTATCCTCATTCTCGGGCGATTCCATTACGTCCAACTCCAAGCTTCTGTTTGGTTCCAGAGTATCTGAGCAGTACCCACCTTGTTGGTTTAAAGCAAACGCGACAGAAGCTGTCTGTTGTTTTAGACTCCTAGCCGGTTGCAAATTCCTGTGGCTCCATAAAAACAACTTCCACCATAGCCTTCTGCTCCTAGAAGGCAGCACTTGGCTTGACGAATGCTTCTTCAGCATCACCTTGTCAGCACTATAATGGGACAGCACTGACTTAGGGCTACCTGAATCTTCTTCCTCCCGAAACCGTTCTGCTAATTGCTGCAACTCTTCAAATGACTCAGATTTCGAAGGAGGCAACTGATCAGATATCTTTCTGAACACCTCCCTTGTTTCCAAGTCAGAACAGGATCGCTTAAGCTCTGGCGATGCCCAGAATTCCGCCTTCCAAATGCCCGGATCACTAAGATTCCCGCTTTGGATCAAACCAACACCCTCTTCAGCACCTTTCTCAGGTGTGTTCTCAAATTGTGCGTTATTTTCTACGATTGGTTGATTTGTTTCTGAATTCGAGTCCACGACATGGCTTTGCAAATCGAAGTCTGAATTTTCCCTCTTTATCGATAAGTCCGAATCTTGCTCATCTTCCCCCTCATAAGCCACTTCTATAGCTTCTTCTTTCACTGGACTTTCGTGGTCCATTACCTTGACCTTGCATCTAGAATTTCCTGAAATACCAAAAGGAACTGGGACACTAAAAGAAGTCGACTTCGACTCGTTTGTCTCGAGTCTCACTTGCAAGGTATTAAGCTTCTTGTTGTTATCATCAGTGGTTGAAGGTGACTTACCCCCCTAAAATCACACAAGGAGTTGAAGAAAAGAAAGTTCAGCAAACAAACAAATACAAATCGGTGACGTTAAATCGAAAATTGAAAACAAATTGAGTGATCGGTTTCTGACCTTGTCTTTCTTCTTCCCAACAAGTGCAGAGAAGCAATTGAATTTCGACATTTCTGCTAATATAGTTGGCTCAAATCACTCTATACAAAAACAGAACAAGACAGTCTTCTTTTGAGCCTCTTTAATGTCTCCGCACTCGATTTTATAACCAAAGTTCACATTGGATCAAACGTTAGCCATAATCAATGGGCAGGTGCCGAGGCAATGACAGAGCACAATCGAACGAAAACGAAGACAATGAAGGTTGACCGGAAATGGAAGAATCGACGCATAACCTAACCCACCCCAAGAAACAAGGAGGTTTCGCTAAAGGGTCGGCCAGAGTTGGATTTCTTCAGCTTCTCTCCAGAAGCTTCACCAAAAAAACTGCCCTGCGTAGACATATAAATACACATATATGATATATTCAATGAACAAAAATCACAAACCCATGTGGGGAAAATTCTCGGAAAGCATACAAATGATGGGTTTTCCCTTATAAAGCGAATTCGAATGGGGAACACCTTTTTGAGCAATTTCAGGACACTTTCTGTACCAAAAGTTGACAAACACAGACACAGGCCCATGATTTCAGAACTTTTTGATGTACGAATTCAATGGCCAGAACATACATGAAGAGAAAGGGCTTTACAGAAAACAGAAGGAAAAAAGGAGGTGAAATTCTGGGTCGTTTACCTGTTCAAGTGGAAGTGTACCAGATCGAGGTAAGAATGATACGCTCTCTATCGAAGTTGTTCTTCTACGGCTTCAAACTCGTTCAGATCGCAGAGAATATGCTAGAATTCTGCTTGTGTATATAGATTGGTTATGTGTATGTGAATGTATATGTGTGTATACAATATGGTTTAGAGAGAGAGAGAGAGAGAGAGAGAGAGAGGTGCTGGTGGTTGGGAGAGACTTGAGAGGGAAAGGGTGATAAGAGACTAGAAATAAGGTAAGATGTGGGGAGGGAGATACGCGCAAATTACACGGTCCAATGCCGGCTCATTATTCGTATTTTAAACACCCATATATATACAGTTTACCTACGCGCGCGCACACAATAACAACAAAGTAAATCATTCCGTTGCACCAAAAAAAAATATAATAATAATAACAACAAAGTAAATTCCAAGGGTGGGTCGCGAAATTCACCCTTTATTCTAGGGCCCGATTGGATGAGGTTAAAATTTTAAGGGGAAAAGTTATAAAGGGGTATTATTTTTAAAGAATTGACCTACATTGATGTGATATTTATGGAGGGACTTTAAAAAAATAGATGATTTGGATGATGAATTAAATAGGGGAATAACTTTTGACTTGGTTTGGATATTTCATAAATAAGAGAGGGTTGATGATGGAAAAAGTAGTAAAATAACTTTTTGCCCTTGTGCAGTGTTGGACTTGATTATATATTAATTTAGTATATAAATACAAAACCTAATATATTTAATTAATTCTGGGCAATTTTAAGCTATAATAAAGTAACTAATTAGGAAATTTAAATTTTAAAGTAATTTTTTTTAAATGTTTTTTTTTAAATGAATGATTGGTATTCAATTTTTGGGTTCAATTGTTAGTAACCAATTTTCTTTTTAAATTTTTAGTACCCAAATTTGTTCCATCTTTTTTTGAAATTAGATGTAACCAAATTAAATTGTATTTTTAGTATTCAAATTTTTAGTACTAATAAACAAATGAAATTAGATGTAAATTCTTAGTACCCCAACTGGTTAATGCAAACTCCTTTCTTTGCTAAAAAAAAAAACTGGTTAATGCAAACTATCTAATTGTATCAAACGGTCTAAATTAATTGTAAGTCCCCAGGCCACTTTCTCGAATACTCTACTTCTTCTTCTTGGTTCTTTCGTCTCTCACCCAGGCCTACCCCTGCCAACCAATCTCTCTCTCACAGGCCTACCCCAATCCATGGTAGTGAGAGAGATTACACGAACATACATGAGAAAAACGTGTTGGGTCAGATCTAGATTTTCCAAAAAAGAGAGAACCCAGTTTGTGGTGGCGATTTCCCGGCCATGGTTGTGCGACTTCCGACCAGTGTGAGATCAAGCCCATCTCAGATCAAGATTCCGACCTTTTTTCCGTCGAATATCAGGTAATAGTCCGGCCGTTTTGTGTTGAAAATCAGTTGAGGGAGGGGGATAAGGAGGGGTGTAGTGGTAAAAAAACCAGCCCTCCACTCCCAGATAATTTTTGGGGAGGTTTAGGGGTGACCAAAAATTATCCAGGAGAAAGCTTCAAACGGGGGAAAAGGAAGAGGGGGTGAAAACGAAGGGGGGAAGGAAAAAGGATTGCCAAACCATGCCAAACTTGTGGGCGCCACTCTTTTAACCTGGTATAATTTTTGGAGGGTCCTTTTAACCCCAGCCAAGCGACCCCTATGGATTAATACTATTCTAATTGATAGATTATACAATTGGTAAGATCCTCTCCAGTCCCTCAAAGGGTTTAGATCGAGCAATACAACTTGTTTGTGGGTCATTCTTGGTATGACTTTAATGATCGGAATCGTTTACCTCTTAGACCTTGTTAGCAAAGTAAATTACGCCAAAAATCATTTTGGTTTGGGTGAGACGGTTTGGGTGAGACAGTATGGCTCGTTTGTGGCCCATTCTCGGGATCATTTTAATGACTAGGATCATTCTCCTATTCAAACATTGTTGACACAATCACTTACTTACGTCGAAAATCATGTTGATTGGATGCTTGGTATGTTTTGGGAACACGTCCAAGTTGCTATAAACGGGTTTTTGATTTAGTGTTTCAAACTTTGTTTTCCTATTTTTTACCATATAATACAAATGTCTTTCGATAAGCTATTAGTTGATACCCAAAGATGTTTTCAATGAAATCTGAAAAGTAAACGGTCTCAATCACCGAAGTGCCCGGAATTTGGACTGCCCGGTCCAATCCCTTTGAGTGACCGAGGAGGAGCCCAACCCACTATTAAAAGTCAAGCTAATTTGTACTTACATCCCTTAATTATTCACTTTTTGTTAAATTAATCTATCAATTAAATTTATTGAATCCTGAAGCTATCCAAATTGGTGTCTACTTGGTTGGATTTGAGATTATGCTGATTGCATTAATTTAAAAAAGACTCTTTTCTTTTCATTATGTACTAGCTTTGAGTGACTGAGGGGGCGACCATGGTCACCTAGATACCCGGGCCCTTCGTCCTTAGTGTTTCAAGCAAGGTTCTGAATACCGTATCGGCACGAGTACCGGTTTTCCTATTGATACGGTACGGTACCAGTACCGGTCAATACCGGGTACCGTATCGGATTTGCCGCAACTATATAATATATAAATATACTAGAGAATGCTCGTGCCTGAAGGCACAAAGCAAACCTAAGTGAAAGGCCACATTGATCCAACCCCAAGACCTCCAAAACTTGCATTCAAGTGAAACAAATTACCTCCAAACACACTAAAAACCAAAAGTGGATTGTTCAGGTGTGTGGCAAGTACAACAAACAATCCATGTTACTTGCAGTCGCCTAGATGTCGACAACATATATTTAGCCAGTTTTTCTCTCTCAAATATAGGCTGGTCACCGATACGTTGCCACTGAGTGGAAAAGGGTATTGGGTATTTGGATATTACTTTCATGGTCTCTAATTTCATGGAGGCAAAAGAGTACAAAAGCTATTTTTTTTCACCTTGGTTTGGTTGTCAACTGTATTAATTTTCTGCCGGATAGTTGGATTATGTCGTAACCAACCACGGGATTGAGTGCATTCAGGCAACATACACTTAGACATTTTATTTTATTTTTACCAAATGTATTTTAGTTGAAGATTTAAAAAGTTATTTAATTTGTATGATTAATATGCCTAAAAGTAATGTTTTCAAATAAGTTTTTAAACATATTTCATCTAATCAACTATATTAAATCTCAGATTAAAAAAAAAACTACATTAAATCTTTATGGCACACATCAATTCAATGCACCAAAAAAGTATGTCAAAAAATAGCATATTTGTTGTATACTTTAGAAATACCTAAAACATAAATAAATCTCACATGAAAATAATAACAGCTAAAAAAACAAAAAAATGAATACCGATCTTCCTCATAAACTTTTGCGTTGTGATGCTCTTTCATCAAACTCTATTCTGTAAAACTTTTACTATTAATAAACTTCTTCAGATATGTTCTTCCCGATCTTTTTATTTGTCACTTTTGACCATGAATGTTTGAACTTTCTCATCATCAATTTTCGAAATGTCTTCAACTGTGTTCATCACTCTTGAACACCACTTCGTCCAAAGAGAAAAATTAAGAACATGAACAACAATATAAAACATATAAAAATAATTAAATGAGAAAGAATTTCCTCTTGCAAAATAAAATGGTCACGAAATAAGTTACCTTAACCATAGATCTCGTCTATCATCCAACACTATTGTGGTACGATTGTAACCTATATAGATGTTACCTTAAGACATCTCAATCCATGGAGAGAAACAATAAACACTACCCTAGACAACATGACCCGAAAGGGCCTCAAAACATCTAACCCAAGGGGAGAGGGAGAGAGCTTGTAAAATAACGAAAAAAAATATAAAGATTTGATTACCTCTTATTCTGACAAAGCAGAGGTAATGAACCTCTCTCTTCTAGAATTAAGTTTTGATCATCTTAATAACTAATATCCATTCTTCTAACTCTTTTCTAAGCACACACACAATTCTCCGATCAAAGTACGAAGGAAGCTGATTTCTCCTCTTCTTGGAGAAGCTAACGAATTAGAAGAATTATGTGTGTGCTTAGAAAAGAAAAACCTAAGTTTAGAATAGATTATTAAGGAAAATCTAGATTCATTTTTTAAGGAAAACCTTTGTGAATGCTAATTATTAAAGAAAAATGTAATTATCAACTTTTTAAAAAAATGATCTTTTCCTTTCCATATATGAATCCAAATGGAGTGTGTTTCCTTTTTGAATGTAGGAAAATCAACCTAGAAGGAAAACACATAGAACTAATTGGTTGTATGTAAGGAAATTATTTTGGAAAACCATTTGTTTAGTTGATTTGAATCCAAAAGGTTTGATTCAACTTTAAGGAAACAACGTAAAAATCAATGGAAAAACTTACCTGTCATAAGGTTAGGATGGTTTATATTAGGAAGTACTCTTTCGATTGGACGGCTACAACTAACATGAAGTGTTGATCAAACGGTTGTTGAGCTTGCTGGGTTTGTATCTATAGACAAAAACCACTCTGTTTTATAATATAGAATAGATTCCTTTAATTTAGGGTTTTGAATTTTGAAAGGAAAGTAATTTCAGCCCTTGGATTAGTTGAGAAGAAACTTAAAAATTCAATAACGACCCTCTAATGTGCCACGGAGGACAGTTGTGAGAGGGACATTTCTGAAAACCGTTGTGTAATGTAATATAGATATTGAGAGAGGGGGTTCAAGAGACACCAAATTTGTCACAGAATATGACATTTTCAATCCCATTTTCTTAAAAACCAAGGTACCCCCCTTAAACCCACTTAATCTATGTATATTTAGCACATACTTGTTGTATTAGATGTTTGGTAGTGATAGAAGTTGAACCAATGCATCACAAACCCTTTTTAAAAAACATATCCTGTTTTTTTATAATCTTCCCGTTCAGAAATCATAGTTTTTGGGTCACACCGATACCAAATTAGAAAAAGTGTGTAACTACAATGTTGTAGATCTTGAAATTCTCTTAAATTTTGATATATAACTTGCCTTGATCGGAGTTCGGAGTAAAAAGTTATGGCCGGAATACGGTGAAAGTTTTGTTCTGTTCGATATTTGCCCGGTATTTTCCGGTACCGGCTGGTATTCCCGGTACGGCCGGTACCCCCCAGTATTGAACACGGTACGGTATTGATGGTCCTTGGTACCGTTTTTATACAAAATCGGTACGTACCGGCCGGTACGGCACGGTATTCATAACCTTGGTTTCAAGACTCTTTTCTTTTCATTATGTACTAGCTCTGTCCGTGTTTGTTTGTCGATTTTCACTGTTTCACGCCACTTTAAAAATTGTACATATCTTTCAATACAAAATTTTAAAAATATGTAATATAAATCTTATTTGATAGATTTGAAGTAGTTCTTTCATACGAAATTTTCAAAAGCATGAATCTCATTATAAATTGATAGATATAAACAATTCAAAGCATGACACAAATCCCAAAAATGAACCAACAAACACTGACTGGAGTATGTCAAACAATGATTTTCGCACTACAAAATTTAACCATCTGCACTTCAAAAGTCGAGCTCGAAAATCAATTTATATTTGTAATTGATTTTTGTACTTCACTTTTAAAACGCGGATGGTAAATTTTAAAGTGGGAAAATTAATTTCTACACTTAAGGGGGTGTTCCACTAAACCAATTTTTAAAATAAATTGGCTTTTCAGGTACTACGGGAGCATGTATTACCAAAATTGCCGAATAAAAAAAACTGACTAGAAATATTTTCTCCTCCTTCTCTCTAAAACACCAGCTAGGGTTTGTTGTTTTGGGGGGGTGGGGCTGCCGCCTCACCCACCTCCACATCCCCCTCCTTTTTCCTCGCCAGTCACCCACCTCCTTCTCTCACCTTTCTTCACTCATCTACTCCTCCCCCCTTCGGTTTCAGATCCTCCCTCCATAAACGCCCCCCTCCCCTCCCTGCGTTCTTCACCCTCCCCATCCTCCCTCAGATCAGAACCGTTGGGGAAGATCAATAGTGGGCCAAATCTGGTGAAGTTAGACCTTGGATGGCTTGGCATGAGGTCCCCGGCAAATAAGTCATCGGATTCCGGTGCGGCGGCCTCCGGCGACACTCTCTTTGGCAGGGGTTTTTTTTTATTTTCTGTTTTTCCTTTTCGTTAGTTTATTTTTACCCCTTTTTAGGTGGTTTGATTAGCCCCTCTACGGGTGCTTTGCGTACCTCCCTGCGCGGAGTGTTTTTGTTCAAGATTTCATCCGCGTTTTTATGCTTAATGGTTTGAGCTTAGTGTCCCTTTGGATTCTCTACTACTAGATCGAGGACGGATTCTGTGCCAGCACCTAGTGCGGGTCTGTTTCGGCAAGTGTGTCTATGAGCTTGGAAGCCTATGTACTTCTTCAGCAGCTCGAGTTTTAGATTTTGGTGGTTTTGGTTCATTCATGTATTCAGTGATGTAATCTTTGCCGGATGACTTTTAATAATATGAATTGACTGTTTCAAAAAAAAAAAAAGGTACTACGGGAGCACTTAACGAGTTTTGCGTAGACGATTCATCTGTGTATTGTTAATCACGAATCTTAGGTGGGGCCATGGGGAGGACATAATATCAGGGTGGGACAAAAGCACCACATGGGTCTCCATGTGGTTAGGTATTCCCAGCTGATGGTGACTTATTACGCCGTCCCACGGACGTACTTGATCCTCTTCTTTTGTTTGTTTTGGGTCCGTACCCACAGAGAGAGACAGAGAGAGAGTAGAGATCCAACGGTGTGCGACACCAACTGGACCCACAGCTTGAAGACAACAACGGCCAGGGAAGCATTTTTGTTTTGCAGAGGAAAACAGGGATCAGATAACGGCCTAACGGCTCGTTTGGATGGGGCGTTAAGGGGGCATAAATATGGAGGATGTTATTTATGTCGGACCCACACATATGAAATGGTTTGCTAACAAAAAGTGTAGGGGTGTTATTTATCACCTGAACTAAATATCACCCCTGCAGAGGTGTTATTTATGGACAGCCCAAGGCGTGTCATCCCCTAATACCCCCTGTCTTTTTACCAAAATGCCCAAAATAATCCCCCTCTCCTCTCCCTCCTGGCCCAGTACCTAATACCCAGGTCTATCACGGCATCACGTGTAAATCATGAAATCCAAAGAAATGAATTTTTGATATTTGCAAATCATGAAATCAACCCTCCCTCGCAATGCTCAAAGGTAGTAAAAGCAGCCCAAGTTATTTCAAATTTGTTTAATTCAAATATTGATCATATGTTGTTTATTTAAATAAAAACGATCTTTAAAAACTCTTTTGAAATATCAATTACCCTCTTACCCCAATTAATACCCCTACCATACCCCAATTTTGCTACTATTTGTTGCTAGTGTAATTTGGGGTATTTTTTTTGGCTTTGCAATATTCTTCGGACAAAAAAATAAAGTACTTCCGCACATAGTTTTTTTATTTTTTTCACCAGATTAAACTACTAATAGAGATCTTTAATTCGATACAAAAAACATTAAAAAAAAAAAACTAGATATACTTTAGTATAAAAATTGTTATCCGAAAAGTGCATATTTATTTAGATCTTTACGTTTTACACCACTAGAGTTGTGAAGATATTAAAAAAAAGTAAACATCTAAATTAATTTTTATAATAAAAAATTAATATAAAAATTAATTATAATTAAATATTATAACTTAATTAGTTATTGAGTTTCAATAATAATAATAAATTAATTAATTATTAGATTTCTCTAATTAAAAAAATACATAACTGAAACAAATATGCACACAAGGGCAAAAAAGTCTTTTGATAGCTTTTTATATCATCCACCCAAACTTAATCCATCTTCTTACAAAATCATCCAGACCAAATACTACTTAATCCCCCTCCATAAATGTCACATTACTGTGGAGCCACCCTCCATATATATTACCCCTTATCATCTTATGCCCCCTCCATATATAATACCCCTAAAACTAATCCGGCATCCAATCGGGCTGTAACGGCAATCCACATCTAGGCGCATATGATTTTAATAAGTATTAAAAGTCGCTTATTGAATCGAAAAAGAGATTACAATGATCAAAGCTTGCTTTCAAAGAATATTACAGTGATCCGGGGGGTGATGTACTGAATTGACTTCTTTAAAAGTTTGAGTAAGCAATTTTTCTTACCATTTACATAACGTGTCTTACACATTTAACCGCAAAAAAAGTTAATTGTCCTAAAGACACTATAGTATACTACCGGCCCAGTTTTCCAAAAGATTTTAGCATCCAGGTGCTAAAATCATGATATTTCACTGTACTCCTCGTGTACAGTGATCCGGGGGGTGATGTACTGAATTGACTTCTTTAAAAGTTTGAGTAAGCAATTTTTCTTACCATTTACATAACGTGTCTTACACATTTAACCGCAAAAAAAGTTAATTGTCCTAAAGACACTATAGTATACTACTGGCCCAGTTTTCCAAAAGATTTTAGTATCCAGGTGCTAAAATCATGATATTTCAAATCAAAAAATAAAGTGGTTCCATATATGGTTTTCCGATTTTTTTTGCACCAAACTAAAGTACACGAGGAGTACTTTAATTTGGTGCCAAAAAATCGAAAAACGATACACGAAACCACTTTATTTTTTTATTTGAAATATCATGATTTTAGCACCTAGATGCTAAAATCTTTTGGAAAACTGGGCCGGTAGTATACTATAGTGTCTTTAGGACAATTAACTTTTTTTGCGGTTAAATGTGTAAGACACGTATGTAAATGGTAAGAAAAATTGCTTACTCAAACTTTTAAAGAAGTCAATTCAGTACATCACCCCCCGGATCACTGTAATATTCTTTGAAAGCAAGCTTTGATCATTGTAATCTCTTTTTCGATTCAATAAGCGACTTTTAATACTTATTAAAATCATATGCGCCTAGATGTGGATTGCCGTTACAGCCCGATTGGATGCCGGATTAGTTTTAGGGGTGTTATATATGGAGGGGGCATAAGATGATAAGGGGTAATATATATAGTAGTATACTATAGTGTCTTTAGACAATTAACTTATTTTTGGGGTTAAAGTGTAAGACACGTTATGTAAATGGTAAGAAAAATTGCATACTCAATATGGGAGAGTAACCTAAAAATATCTAGGCAACACCATATATAAACTTATTTTTTTAGTATATGTACAACAAATTGTCTTATTTTTTACTCGTCCTGTGTTGACAATAAGACAAGAACAAGGAAAAAAAAAAAACACTCTCCAATGATGTAAGCTTAAATTTGATATTGAATTTGATATTGAATTTTAAGAGGTTTGATATTGAATTTTAAATTTGATATTGAATTTTACTTTCCAAAACCTAGATTAATTTTATCGAAATTTTGTTGACTAGTATAAAAAATGATGTAAGCTTGCATGTGTGAGTTTAAATAATTTAGAAACATATATATCACGAACTTATGTAAGAGGTTTACTTCCAGGCTCCAGCTCCATATGGCTGGATCGAGAATTCTTTAATTAAGGGAATTAGTAAACGGTCAGATTCCTAATAAAATGGATTAATAATTGATGTAGTTGGAAGAGGATGTTAATCAACATCAATTAGCTAACATTCTATGACTGTTAAGTGGGAACATAAAAATATTGCATTAACAGTTGTACTCACTCTTTTTTTTTTTTTTTTTTTTCTTTCTATTGTCAGGCCACTGAATTGATAATAATTAAATTAAAAATAAAAAAAACAAACAAAGTCGTGTGTTTTTTTACACTTTTTAACATATCTTCACACACTTTTATGCCACATATTTTAATACACCTTTTAAACCTTAACGACAGTTCACTGGGCTGATTTTAATTTTAATTTTTTTTTTTTGAACTGTACCCAACAATTTTTTGCATGTAGGCCAACAATTGCAAACCAACCAACATTATTAAGCGAAAGTTGAGGCATATATATAAATAACAGACATCTCTTTTAAGTTTTTTTAGTCGGTATTCCTCCGTCCCTTTTTAAATAATCACTATAGGAATACGTGAAATTTCAAACCTCTAAAAAAATACTCCCTCCGTCCCGATTTAAATGTCCCCTACGGGAGACCGTGCAAGTTTGATTTAAAAAAATAAAATATTTTTGGAATTTTTTAATTTTTTTTTTGTACCGTTCAAAAGATCTTAGTAAGTACTTTTGAATGGTGTAAAAAATTTTGAAAAAAAAAATCTAGAAAGATACTTTCTTTTAAAGTCAAAATGACACGACTTTACGTACAGGACATTTAAAAAAAGACAGAGAGAGTATATTTCTCTATAGAAATTTTTAATTTGTTTTATACCAAATTAAAGTGCTCATTTGAGCACTTTAATATAGTGCAAAGAAAAAATTTAAAAACATTCTACGAAAATACATTTTTTAACGTCTACAAAAAAATCACATTTTACATAGGGATCATTTAAAAAGGGACAGAGGGAGTATGTTGCAATTTCACAGGATATTTACACAATTAATTATCAAAAATATGTAAGGACATTATTAGAATTTTTATTTATTTATTATGAGTGGGGGAATGTGCCCCATACTCGGTCTGCCCTCGGATAGATTCTACTAGTATCTTATGGCCAAATGTCATGATTTATGCTAAATTTAGAGGACAATAATTTTAAGTAGGAACGAGAATGTAATTTCTGATAAAATACTCAATCGGAAATCACATTCTCATTTAAGTGGAAATTTGATCCCTCCCCCTCCTCATAGTATTCCAACATGTATAATTCATTGCTTTTTTTCTTCTCTTTTTTTTTTTTTCTCTTGCTAAATTTTCAAAATAAACGAGCACCGGATAAAATTGGTGAATTAATCCAAGATTACAGATATCACGTATAGCCCTACATGAGCATAAAGCCAAAAAAAAAAATATATATATATATATATATATGTAGCCTCGCTTTCCATGTGATAGAACAAATAGAAGTCTGAGACGGCACGGATTAACAAAGTGACAAGATATAATTCGAACCGTTGAAAACACATTTGATGGCCCTGATACTGCGTGCTAGGACCAATCTCCGGGGAGTGCTCTCCAGCAACCCCTCCACAGCTGCACAAGTTACTTCTGCGTCATGTGGCCCGTGCATGTCGGTACGTGTTCACAGCCGGAGCCCAAAGCTGTTACAGAAGAAATGAAATGAAGTCAGCCGTGACGTATTAAGATCCACTGATTAACACTGAAATAATAAAAAAGAGAAAAAGTGAACGAAGTTTGGTGGAAAAATCTTCAGCCCGAAGCCCCCCCTCCACGAGTACCATTTACAAACTTCACACTTATCTGTAATGACGGGCGAGTCCGAAAAACTACGCTACGGTGTCTCAGGAACACTACATATAGTTTCCTTCATGGGTGAGGTGGCTTCAGTGCTATCACGAATTCACGATTGATGACTTTATGCATATTAAGGAAAAAATATTTGATAGAATTTTAGATTCTTAAATGAAAAAAGATTGATTTTCAACTTATTTGTTCTCTATAATTTGGCAAGGTACGAACTGGATCTCGTAAAAAAGACAGGAAAATTCTACAATCAGCTTCCTGGGCTGTCGTTAAAGTTTAAAAAGTATATTAAAATATGTGAAAAATATATAAGAATGAGTAAAAGGGTATAGAAAGGTGTATAAGATAGTGTTTTAGACGGTCCGGATGTGTTTTGATTTTTTACCTGTAAAAATAAATTAAAAATTAAATTAAAATTACCGAACACATTCTGACCTTCCAAAATAGGATCGGACGACCGAAAGGTGCACAACACGATGCAAAGCACCCAGGTGCACAGCACCCCAAATGCCCTTTCATCTTATTGTCACTTTAATGGGTTGTCAATTGAATGACCCAAAAAGAAATACTACAAATGCAGTCTCTCCAACTATTATTGTTCCCCATCTATAAATCCTTATTCTTATTGAATGCTAACCACATTTCAACCACTTCTTTAGAGCATCTATAACCCAACTCTCTCCATTTCTCTTTTTTAGATATCCAAAACTTTTAATTTTTTTTGAAAGGCATTTTTTTTTTTTAATGAATCTTTGAAGTTGTTACGAAGACTAAGAAGACAAGGAATGATGGCATCATATCCTAAGCTAAGCTAAGAACAGTTCCATGTCCATCCGAGACGCAAATGTTAGGTTAGCAAGAAATCAAACAAAGATACACCAAAGGGCCGAAGCCCAACCACCTAAAGGCCTAGCCTCTAACAAGAGCCAAACCAAATATAAAAATAAGCCCATAACACCCATAGCCTAGCCCTAGAGGGCATACCCGAAAAACAACAAAGCCCAAAATACCTAATGGGACAAAGCCAAAGCCCCCAAACCCAAAATTAATCTAACCCTAACAATCTAAACTTCCTTCAGCCGCCGCCATCGTGTAGTCCAAATCAACCACCACAAGAACTCCAAGATCGTCCACCGTTCAACGCCCACCACCACAGGAAGTGCAAAGTGAGAACTAGAAATCACAGACAAAGACAAAAGGCCACCACCAGGATAACGATGGACTGCCATCAAACACGCCGCTGCCGCACCGAACACCACTTCGCCGTTAAACCAAAACTTTTATAGTTTATTCAAGAAGTGTTTTTGTATAATGTTCCTATTCATACACACTCCAACCACTGCTCTCTATTTTTCAAATGCTCCATCATTCATTTTCAAAACATAATTTTTTCCCTAAAATCTGGATCATAATAATCTTGTATATTTGTTAATAATATCAAACATTACTCTAATTTTAAAGGTATTGTCGATATTTTTTCAACAATACCAATTTCACATGCATTCCCCCGACAGGTATTGAAAACGCAATGCCTTATAATAAAAGAAGAACCATCTCCAATTTTGGAAAAGTCTTCATACATGGAGAATTCATAAAGACGGGTTTCAATGTTAGAAACCCAAGAATCGAGGTGAGTTAGATTGGCCTTATTCTCCAATTGGAGATTTGGCACTCCAAAATGGAGTTTAAGAGTTGTGTTGGTTACACTCCATGTTGTTAGGATTCCAACAACGCACCTCTCGCAACAGAAGCAGTAAAATCAAGAGAAACACAACACACAAATATACGTGGTTCGGCCAAATCGGACCTACATCCACGGGGAGGGGGGTTTCACTATAATCCGGAGAAACTCCGTGTTCTTGTGTTACACACTCACACTCAATCTCACAATAATGAAATCCTCACCAGTTCTTTCGTGTATCTCTCTCTCCGGGAAGCCACAACCGGCCCCCGTCTCACACACTCTCTGCCTCTCTCTCTACATTATGCTACCACACATAATACACAAGGCATCACAGAGTATTTATAGAGTTACACAGACAAACCCTAATCCACTCCTTCTGGGCCTAAGCCCAACAGGCCTACACGGGGTGGAATCCCAACAATCACCCCCTCCACACCGAGTGGGCAATATCGTCTGCAACACCCCCATGTCGCCGCCTCCAATCAGCTAACTCTGGTAAGCGCCTGTGTCACTAACCAGTCGAGCATCCATGCACCACCAAACAGAGTACACAAATCCCGAAAAAGTGTATCCTTGCAAAATCAGACTCCGCAGCCAATCAGAAAATCCTGAGTACCGCATTCCCTAAAAAGAATGCCTCCACTCGTCCGAGTATTGCACCCCCTCAACTAGGATCCCTCCACTCGCACACCTCAAACCCGAAGCGTATGCGCTCACCAACAGAAGCGCCCTCACTCACCAATAGAAGCGCTCGCACCCCTCAACTGGGGTGCTTGCACCCCCTCATCGAGTGCCTGCAGCTTCATCGCCGCACTCTGCCACTCTAGCATCCTGTCCTGTCAAGAGAATGCAGCAACCCTCTGCCCACACCAGAGGCTCACTCTTCCAAATGATCTCACACACCATCTGTGATGAGGCTGACTCCTTCTCTGACACCGCATCCCCCACCGAGTACCTTCGCACCCCCAAAAATTGGGATACTCCTCTCGTGAATCCGGGATGTGAACAAATCCTACTATATCTCCGTGGCTTAAACTAATCTACCGCTCTGACAAGCGCCTGTGTCATTCCCAAACAAGCATATCTGCACCCCAACCGGGCACACTACTCGAATGAATGTATCCCTGCAAGCCAGATCTTCCGCGGTTGATCATAATCCTGCACCCCCTAATCCGGAGTGCCCGCATCCAGGCATCCAAAACCCAGATGCTCATGCCCAATCACAGGACATAATCCGTGACTCCATCTCTCCACACCAACATGAGCTCATAACTGGAAAGATAATCCGTCACAAAAACACAGAAGAGAGAGAATACCATGATGCATCATCTGATCTCCATCTCAATCCCTCTGTCCGGAGCTCCCGTGAACATATCCTGAACAACCAATTGCATCCCCATTGCTAGCTAGCATCCTGCACACTCCTGATTCGACTCCCAGCGCATCCAGTATCATCCCGGTTGCAACTCCTTAGTACAATCCCGCGCCTATCCTGTGTGCAACCGCAACTGTCGCCATCCCTGCTCACGTCACAACACCCATACTGCCTGACCATGCCTGACATCAGCTCCATCTGCCACTGCACTCCCACAAGCCTGTATGGTGCCCATCATCCAATCCAATGCAGCTCGAATCACAACTGCAAATCCTGATAATAGGTCTTCAAATCCGATTGAACCAGACTGCCTCCGATCACTGCTAACCAACTCTAACCTGTCACTCTAGTAAGCGTCTGTGTCATTACCAAACAAGTGTATCCGCACCCATCAACAAAGATGCAACACCTGAGAGAATGTATCCCTGCTCATTAGCTTTTCTGACTGATCACCACGGCTCAAACGCCGCGAATCCACAATCACCTGATTGCTCCGGTCAACCTCCGATCTCTGCAAAGTCTGTCCAATACTCCTGGTGTGTAGCTGTCCAACTCTGCTCTCCTTTCTGTCACCTCTCTGCCACTCCTACCACTATTCTGGTCTTCTCGCCACTCTCTGTCAGCTCTTCCGGGTCTCATCCTGCCCCTTGGTCCATCCATGTTCCATCTTCGGCCTTCCCAGCACCCCCTGGACTCCCATCGGATCACCCATGGTCTGCCTCCGACTCAACATCATCCCATCTGATTGATCTGATCGCATCGGATCCTCCTCAATCTCTCCGGATGAATCTAGGACTGCAAAATCTGGCCTGAATCACACAAAACCAAGCCCACCATTGAATCCGGAACCATCCAATTAGCTAAGAACAAGCCTCCTCACAACCCAAAACGCCTCTGAACACTCAAAACCGGCTCAATCCAGCAATAACACATACTTCCGAGCCTCAACATGAAAAACAGAGCACGTGGTTGGATCCGGAACGAAAAACCAAGTCGGGAACCGGTCTGAACCGGCTATGAACCGGTCAAAATCTTACTGAACCGGTCAAAAAACACTTTCCGGTTTGCCATCAAACCGCCGATCTGATCTGATCCGGTCTGCTTGTCCGCTGAACCACCGGTCTGACCGGTTTAACCCCTTGGACCGGGCCGGTGACCCTTTTGACCACTTTGACCTGGACCTCTGACCTTTCTGACCTCTTTTGACCCTGAATCCTGACCCTTCTGACGTCTTTGAACCCCTGGCCTGACCCCTTGCTAACGTGGCAGCCAAGTTAGCGTTGACCGGCTAACGTGGCCGCCGACCATCCGAGCTGGCTCTTCCGTGGCTCCACGTGGCTGCCCAGTCAGCGCCACGTGGTCATCATGTACCTTTGACCAGCGCGTGAATTGCACGCCCGCGACAGATCTAACGCGCCTCCATTGAGGCGGCGCGTGGAGGCGCGTGTCTTACTTTCCGGTGACAGGGCTTGCATCCCCGTGATCTTCTCTCCATGGCGAACACAACCCTGTGCTCAAATTCCTAATCCGATCACGTATTACGAGAAACCCACCATGTCCGCCGCTCGTTTCCGCCTTGCGCTGTTCAGACGAAGTTTCTGACCAACTTTGGCCACCCCACGCAGTGAGCTTTACACCGTTGGATTCGTCTCTGAGAGTTGCACCTCTCCCTCTGATCAAAAATAAGTTTCGTCACCTGTTTTGTCCGACCAAAGCTTCAAACAGTGCTCCAATGGCCTCCGAGTGATTTTTCGACTGCTCTGCGCTCTCCGGTGCTTCAACCCAAGCTTTGATACCAGTTGTTAGGATTCCAACAATGCACCTCTCGCAACAAAAGCAATAAAATCAAGAGAAACACAACACACAAATATACGTGGTTCGGCCAAATCGGACCTACATCCACGGGGAAGGGGGGTTTCACTATAATCCGGAGAAACTCCGTGTTCTTGTGTTACACACTCACACTCAATCTCACAATAATGAAATCCTCACCAGTTCTCTCGTGTATCTCTCTCTCTGGGAAGCCACAACCGGCCCCCGTCTCACACACTCTCTGCCTCTCTCTCTACATTATGCTACCACACATAATACACAAGGCATCACAGAGTATTTATAGAGTTACACAGACAAACCCTAATCCACTCCTTCTGGGCCTAAGCCCAACAGGCCCACACGGGGTGGAATCCCAACACATGTCGATCAAAAAGCATATCAATTCGCCAAAATCAAACTCTGCTGTCAAATTTCACACTGAAATTAGAGTGGTCAAAACTTAGCATTAATAAATATAGCGACTTGGTATAAAGCCTTTGGCTATTTTTTTTGGACCAAATTTTGACAACGGAAATCAATTTGGTATGGTTGTGAACTGTTGATCAACTTGCAGCAGGACAATATACGTGTCCATCAAATAAAAGGAGGGTGTGCGATATTCCTCTCCGGTCCATGTTTTGAACTGAATGAGACAATCATTATCTAGACTGTCCATTTGCTGTAATTAATCATTTAAATTTATTTGACAACTTTTATCGATCAGAGTTTGATAAGAGTTGACGAGCAAATCCGAATTATTATAGATGGCAATGAATAATTCAGATGTAGACTATCTCCTCCCGTTCAAACCATGGACGAGAGAGAGAGAGAGAGAGAGATTTGGAAACAATAATGTCGAGCAAATGGGTGAGGTGAGCCAATACTTGAAAGTAACACAACTAAGCATGGCCCGCCTGGCCGTGCACAAGAAAGATTTGCCACAGGGGAATAATATAGTGGGTCATATCATCCAATGCTATTTAATAAGGAAAATACGCAATATTATGGCCGTAATTCAGGCCTCAAGTTTCAATAATTTTGATTATTATGTGGCTAAAGAATAAATGCATGTCTTAATCCATATCTCTACCAAAAAAAGGGCCACTCACGCAGATAAATGCAAGGTCCTGGTTCAGCCCCACTTGACAACATGCAAATCAGGTACAGCAGCGAATTCATTTCATCTGGCTTTTCAAAACTTACCATGTCACGGAATTTTATTTTTTGGGTGAAATGTCACGAAAAAGTTATTGGAAAACTATCTGGAATTAAGGAAACTTCGTATGTCTAAGAGTTAATGTAATCTAGTTTTATCGACATTAGGCCTTAATGGATCCGAGGTCCAATTTAATGAGGGTTATCGAATGATTGAGTTAATTAGGCCAATTGTTGGAGTCCTATATCTGTAATCACATGATCAACTCACAATTGTATGATTTTGAAAGGGGGATCGCCCTTATTTTTTAGCATGAATTTGTACCGAAAGGCTTCTTTGAAAGTGTTTATTTGACCGTAGGTTTTAGAAGAATGCCACTTGGCAAATTGCAAGATCAACAATTCTAATCATAAAATTAGGTAGGCTAAAACAAGACGTGCGGTTTAGCGGGTGAAACCCAATTGGCTACAATCCAACTCTATTCAGCAACAAAAATGTTAAGGCCCGTGAAAACATTTCCCGAAAATGTTCAGGAAAAGAAAATGGAAGGCTCAGATCCATTAAATGTGAATCTGAGCCGTCCATTTCTCTTTCTTGACTTTTTCGGAGAAAATTTTAATTGCTGGACCCTACTACTCCTTATTTAGCAATGTTATTTAATTATTTTTTGTTTCTCCAAATTTTTTTTTTGGTACATAATTTTTTTTTTTTTTTTGTTTCTCCAAATGCACAGAAGAAAAGAAAAGAAAAGGTAAGAAACAAAGAAGGAAAAGAAAGGATACTTTCTCCAAACCAAACCCAAGACACACTGTCCTACGTGGCATATCAATTAAGTACATGCTTGTTAACTTTTTTTTTTTTGTTGGGGGTAAGTACTTGTTAACTTATATGCTCAGTAGACTCGTATTTTTGCACACTACAATATCCAATGTTAATTTGGGTCTTTCCCTCCCTATAACGTTATTAACCAGAATTATCATATCAACGCTCTCCATTGTATCAGTTCAAAATTAAAGTTAGGCGTCATACACGAATACAAAGTTAGGATTCATTGTCCTGAGACATTTTTTTCCTAAAGGTGTGAAACCAAGTTGGTCCTGGATAAAAAAAAATTGCAAGTTACTAACCAAAATTATCATATCAACTCTCTCCATGGTATCAGTTCAAAATTAAAGTTAGGCGTCATGCACAAATACAAAGTTAGGATTCATTATCCTGAGACGTTTTTTCCTAAAGGTGTGAAACCAAGTTGGTCCTGGATAAACCAAAATATTGCAAGTTACTAACCAAAATTATCATATCAACTCTCTCCATTGTATCGGTTCAAAATTAAAGTTAGGTGTCATGCACGAATACAAAGTTAGGGTTCATTGTTCTGAGATGTTCTTTCCTAAAGATGTGAAATCAAGTTGGTCCTGGATAAACCAAAATATTGCAAGTTACTAACCAAAATTATCATATCAACTCTCCATTGTATCGGTTCAAAATTAAAGTTAGGAGTCATGCACGAATACAAAGTTAGGGTTCATTGTCCTGAGACGTTCTTTCCTAAAGGTGTGAAATCAAGTTGGTCCTGGATAAACCAAAATATTGCAAGTTACTAACCAAAATTATCATATCAACTCTCTCCATTGTATCGGTTCAAAATTAAAGTTAGGCGTCATGCACGAATACAAAGTTAGGGTTCATTGTCCTGAGACGTTCTTTCCTAAAGGTGTGAAACCAAGTTGGTCCTGGATAAACCAAAATGTTGCAAGTTTGCAACAAACCAACGGTTGTTGCGAATATCAATTGAATCTTTTGAGGTGTCTACACATTTATCCCTTTCTGAATTTATGTGTCTTAATTTTTTTGTATGGATCTTATTGTAAGAGCCATTTCTAGGAGTAGCAATGTCGTTGTCTTTAGGCCTAGAAAGGCAAAAAAACAAAGTGGGATCCAATTCCAAGTAAGTAAAAAGGGATGTGCCTAATTTATTAGGAAATCGATATTCACGCTCCCTTTTAATTAAGTAAAAAGGGATGTGCCTAATCAGTTCCAAATCGCTTGGGTTAACAACCCTAATCTGTCCAGACTCCGGTTTCTCTAGAGTTGGGTATGCACGTAACCCATTGACAAGCTTAAGGGGGATTAACTCATTTAAATATTCAGTTAATTTTGGATAATCTTGAGATGTGGGCCTGATTATTGAGCATTATTTTTTTTTATGTCAAATGGTGATAGTCTACTTCATAGTCTTAATTGGCAGATTTCTCCCTAATGAATTTTTTTTATTGCATATCCCTAATGAATTTTTTTTTTAATAGGGATCCCTAATCTATTACCCAAACAAGAAAAATATTGACCATTCACCTTCCAACCTTTCCTTCTCACAGAAACCCAGATTCCAATCAGTTGAAGAAAAGAAAGGAAAGAGAGAACCAGATTCCAAAAAAAGAACAGCGTTATGTGTTTTTTGGGCCCAATGTTGTCACAAGGTGTAAAATGTAAGAATTTTGCAATAAGGTACCCAACTAAAGCCCAGTCCATCTACGAATGGGCCTATCCATTTTTCTTCATTCAAACGTCTTTCGGGCTCAACGATGTACGTTACATGAGAACTTACATGATACAGTGATCTGAAATTATAGCCCATACCTGTCCCCGCAAAAATATTACTAACCTGACTTTTATCGGCATTTTTGGTCTTTTGTTCAAAATGTCCCAAAAGTCTCTCCTCACATAAAAACGCCAAAAACTCCAAAATAAAATATTATAAACAACATAACATTTACAGATTAAAGAAAAAAAAAATTAAGGGAAATGGGGCCTTACTCTCCTCATCTTTCTTGCAATTATTTTCCCCTTATGTGTGGAAGTTTTTCATTGACTTTTATTTTTTGTTGTTCCCAAATACTGAAAATTATTTTCCCTAGGGGGCTGATTAGATGGAGGATTAATTTTAGAGGGATAAGTTATAGAGCGGGATAAAATTAGAGGGGTATTATTTTTGGAAGGTTGACCCATATTAGTGTGATATTTATGGAGGAGATAAAAAAAAAAGTAGATAGTTTGGATGTTTAATAAAATGGGGAATGTGAGGGGGTGGATGATAAAATGGGGGTAAAGGGGATAACTTTTGAGGAGGTCAAGAGGTGCCCAAAAGTTATCCCCCTTAAGCCCTCCTATGGTTTTTTCGTTTTGTCAAACCATAGATATAAGTTGAGGCCCAGGGATAAGAAGGGGTGAAATGTTATCCCCTTCCATATCTCCCATCCAACGAGGGCCTAGAGTTTCGAAATAAGGACGTGGGGACACTACTGTGCAGCTCCCACACAGTAGCTGATGTGCATGTAAAACGACATCATTTCGATGCCTTTCACGTCGAAAAAAGAGAGAGGCAAAACAATGTCGTTTTGATTTAATTAAAACGACTCCGTTTCGTGGTCTTTTATGCGGAAAGAAACATAAAACAAAACGACGTCATTTTACTTAAGTGGAACGACGCCGTTTCGTGGTCTTTTACACAGAAAGAAAAAAAGAGACAAAACTACGTCGTTTAGCCTGCACTATTTTTAAGTTGGTGTAAACTACTTTCTGCCATATCAGATAAGTTAAATAGGATCCCACGCATCAAAAACTCACCAAATCAAAGATCATCCACCAAATTTTCATCACAAGAAATTCATGAAATGACAAGAGTGGGTCAAATTATCTTTACCACATTGATATGAAGAGGGAATGAGTGGATTAAATATTGCTGAGAAGGTAAAAGCCAAAAATCATCGAATATTGATAAATACTTCAAAGAATGTAGTATTGACAAGCAAAAAACATGAAATTACAAAACATGGGTTGAAATCCCAAGAAGTCCAAAAAATATTAGGATCAGCATGTATTGAATATCTCTCTCCTCATCATGTCTATCGGCATTTGTTCATGATACGCGCCCGTCTTTCCTAGAATAGAAACACTTTCATCCCTACCAAATCTAGAAGCATAAAGTTTGGTAAACTCGATGTTCTGATCATTGAAAAATAATGCATCAGAATCAAGGTTCTGAATCCCGTACCGGCTTGGGTACCAATTTTCCTATTTGTACGGTACGATATTGGTACCAGACAGTACCGGGTACCGTTTCGGATTTAGTAGTACTATTTATATATACGTATATATAAATCAAATATAGGATAAAATGATATGTTCTCGTGACACAATAACTTATACTCAATAGTTTAGGGACTTACCATACAAAAAAGTAAAATGTGTAATAAAGTGTCCAATAGCTTGAGTTCACAACATGTGTACACATATTGGATATACATTAACACATATCCATTACCTAAAGGCTCATGACAGATCGCTGGTCTTAAGAGAAGAAAAAAATACCCAAAGGTCACGTATGTATGCACGGAAATGATACTAGAGAGCCACACACACACACACAGACTTTCGGCCGAGATGGCCGGAGATGAGAGATGAGGCGGTCTTGACAAGAGGTGCAGATCAGGATGGACGAGAGGTGCAGATCGGGATTCATCTCCATTGACAAGAGCTGCAAATCGGATTCTTCGAGAAGAAGGTGTAGATACAGAGTTGAAACACAGTACCAACCGGAATCGAGATCAGTGTCATCTCGTTCGAGATTGTCCAAAATCGCTGGAACCCGCCGGTAATAGCCGGAATTTGAGCTGAGACGGTATTGGAGGGTGAAGTTACGGAATGGGATTAACAACCTTGATCAGAATACACTAGTATAGGTCAGACTATTACACTAGCTACTACCATTTGTAAGCAGCAGTACAAAACATGGAATAAGAACTACCAAATGAACAGGAAAATCAAAATTTTTGTAGCTAATCACATGAGTTTGTTGAATAGATCAACTTCCAAATATCCACAACCATGTTAAGTAAAGATAGCCTTGTTAGCAATTTTCCGTCGGTGGGCCTACATAGATCATAAATTACTCCTTTCGTCCCGAAATGGATGTCCATTTCGGGAAACTAAGGGTGAGTTTCCGAATGGATTTTATCTAGATTTTATCAAAATCTGATAAAATCAAGCCTTGATTTTATCCATTCATGCAGAGAGTTGATAAAATCTTAGATTTTTGAATGCAAAAATCTAAGATTTTATCAACTCTCCTCACGAATGGATAAAATCAAAGACTTGATTTTATCAGATTTTGATAAAATCCATTCGGAAACTCACCCTAAAAAATTATCTAGACACCATCATTACTCTCTTTGAATTAAAACTTTCCCAAAATGCCCTTTCATTCAGAGAAACAAAATTCCCCCCAAAAGTAGCAACCAAAATGGATTTGCAGTAATTTGAAATCCATATACGGAATCAGAAGTACATCCCGGAAATCTAGTGGTAAATTGATTTGGTTTCCAATTCGAACAATTCCAAAAATGGGCAGGTAAAAGAATATTCCGGAATCAATTTTAAACTTTTCAATTCAAACTTCCTTAAAAGGAATCCTCTAGAGCAAATCAAACTCTCCCCATACACATAACTTATCTTTTCCTTCTCTACTCTTCCCCCTAGGTAATTCCCTCCTACTTCTCTCACCGTACTCCACTATCTTCTCCTAACGTTATCTTCTTACCAATTCCTTTCCTTTTGAAAATGTCCTTTCTTCAATTGGGTCTATTCTCACCCTTGAAAAAAACATGGATTCACCTAACCCACTTTCAGTGATGCACCCTTCCTCTACTCACTCTAGATCGAAAAACCACCTACCCAAACACCAACGTCAAAAAAATTTTCAAGCTTTGTGGCTGCAAAGTGAGAGGGGGAAATTAAGAGGTGATTTCATTAGCGAAGTTGTTGCGCGTTACTCCGTCAGTGAAAAAACCATTCGTAGGATTTGGGTGCAAGACAAAATTGCATTTTCAACAGATTGCTAGTTGATGTTTCTTCTAATTTAGTGACAAGAGTCGGCCGTAAAAGACTTCAAATCGACTTCAACAAAGTGATTGATATCCCTTTTAGTGAACGAACAAATATTTGCTCACTATCAACTGCCCTGAAGGTTTCGAAGTCTACACTTCATAAGCCGATTAAAGAAGGTGCAATAAGGCCACATTCCAATGCAATAAAGCCTTATCCCTTTGAAGCCAGTAAAAGAGCAAGGCTCCGATTTTGCCTATCAATGCTTGACCTAAGTACTCTTGATACCCAGCCGATGTTAAAAAATATGTACAAACTATGTACACATTGACGAAAAATGGTTCTACAAGATCCCAATGAAGAAGACCTGCATCGTACTTGTGAGCAAACGGTTCATAACGAAAGTCATGTTTCTAGCTGTAGTAGCTCGTCTACGTTTTGATGCAGATCAGAATGTCATGTTTTCTAGAAAAATTGGAATCTTCCCTTTCACGTACAAGGAACTAGCCAAACGGAGGAGGAAAAACCGTGTCGCTAGTACATTGGAAACAAAGACAATGATAAACGTAAATAAGGATGTTAGTCGTTCATATTTGATCGAAAAAGTTTTGCCCGCTATTCGATCTAAATGGCCACGTTGTAGTGCAATAGAGACCATTTATATTCAGCAGAATAATGCAAAACCACGCATTCAAGGATGGGATGCCGAATTTCTCGAAGCTGCAAATCAAGAAGGATTTGACATCCGTTTGTTGTTTCAACCCCAGAGTAGCCTGGATATGAATGTTTTGGATCTAGGATTTTTCAGGGCAATTCAATCCTTGCAATATCAAGCATCCCCAAAAATCATCGTTGATGAGCTTGTTCATGCCTTGGAAAAATCTTTTGAAGACTTGTCGCCGGAAAGTCTCAAACGAGTGTTTTTGACCTTGCAAGCTTCCATGATCGAGGTAATGAAGATGGAGGTAACAACTACAAATTGTCACACATGGGAAAACTCCACCTCGTGAGAGAAGATGGCACTCTTCCTTCTCAACTTCAATGTCAGCGTGCTATTGTGGAAAATGCCTCGGTTCATTTACAAAGTCGAGATTTTTCATGAAGGTGAATAGTTCTATTTCTCATCCATGAAGTTCTGTTACTCCTTTCCTCTTTCTTCTTTTTTCTCATGTTTGGACTTGGAAACATAATGCATTTTGGTATTGCTACCAAGTCTTATTCCTTTGTTGTTTTTGTTTTTTTTCAGGGTAATCTCCACAAAGCTTCCGTAACTCTTTTTGGGAAACCTCATCCGTTGAAGCCCTCCACAAAGCTTCTCAGAATGCTTTTGCAAAGTTCAATCAGTTTGAGAGTGAACATGTTTGGTAGTTCAACCATGTATTTTTGGGAATGCTAGGAAAGTTTTGTTGAAAAGAAGTGTAATGTAAAGAAGTTTTATGAATGTACTGTGCTCTTTTTTGATGTAGTTGTACTAACGTAAATGGATGTTTCCTGTTTTGAGAATGGAGGTTTCTCTATTTTTGAACAAATCAATTTTTATACTTTTACTTTTTACAATGGACAAACTATTTGAGACGACAAAAAGTGTCCAAATAGTCATCCAATTTGGGACGGAGGGAGTAGATATTGTATATTGTCGAATAAGGTTTGAGTGGTGTCGGTATTACCCATTAAGTTGTGATCGTTCAATAAATATGACCGGGTAATTAACAAATCTCTATTAGCACGTATATGGGTTATATCACATGCGTTAACTGGTGTGGATTTATTATTAAGTGTAGAGACCATTAAAGGCTCATTAGGGTTCCATCTATTATAATGGGCTATGATGGAACCAAGGCCTACAAATATGTGGTTAAGTCCCCACTCCAAACTCTAATCTCTTTTCTCATACCATCCCATTGTGTGTGAGAGTAAGGTAAAGATCAAGAGAAGGATTTTGGAGGTGGAAGACAAACAACCACCAAGAGGTTTTCATCACCCATGGCGAGTACGCTTACGGTATTATTTTTCTTCAATAGTTTGACATGGGTTCTTGGGTTTAGGGTTTACTATGAAATCCAATAGAGACTCTTGTTAAATTATAGAGGAAAACATAAATTTTTGTGAAACTGGTTCAATCTGTATGGTATTATTCTCTCTTGATTTTTTGTCACCGATATAATGGGTAGAAAATTCCAGATTTGGCTGTGACTTGGAATGGGTGTTGTTAAAGGTTTGTTAAAGCACTGTTTGAACTGTTCGATTTTAAGTTTGGACAAATATTGGTGATCATATTGATACAATATCATATCAGATATATAGGCAGCAAGTGAAATCAAACCCACGTTTGAATGTTTATATCTCAATTAGCAACAATCATATTTTATTGTTTTCTCCTCTATCGATTACCAGAAATCCACTTTGGAACTTGTTTTTTATGAATTGGCGTTGATTAGAAAAACTAATACTTGTTGCAACTGAGATATGTCATTTAGTTTGATGGCTATTACAATGTGCTAGGTTCAATACAGTAACCAAAAAGAATTTAAATTGGGGCATAAAGATTATTTCGTAGTCCATACCTAGGATTTAGGAGAATTAAAGTAATAAGCCGCCAAAGTGGCTCTATTATGGAGATTTTCTTAAACTTGAAGGTAACATTTTTGGATTATAGAAAGTCACATTTAGATCCATGCGGGTAGTGATTGGCCCAAAGGAAGGTTATTATCTGGCTGGATTTAAATGGTATAAGGTACTAATTTTTTGAATAATACAATTTTTAGGATTTACCTATGTGTTCAAAAGTCAGCCCGAAGGAAGGCTTTTTGATTGGCCATGCCTATTTGTATTGTTCATGTTACCTAACTTTATTTGAGAAGACCACTTGCTTGTTCTAATTACTGTCTAAAGACATGGTTATGATGATGCGTTAGGTTTCTAGAACGGCCCACCACTAAAGACATAAATATCAAGTTATTTTATTTTATTTTATGTCTGCTTGTCTAGTTGTTTGCCCCTACAATTAGACCAATTTTTGCATGATAATTATAATCAAGTTTCTTATTTTTATCATCGCATTATGGATATTTATTGATCGTGGGATTTTTTTTTATGTTATTGTAGTAAATACATCTTTTGTATCTATCAATTTGAGTAATATTTCAACTTATTCTCATGGCTCTTTGGGAACTAAGAAAAGAAAATTCAATTATAAGGCTAAGGAAACTTCATATGCGGGGACTTCACATACAAATGTGCAACAGAGACAGGATAAAAGTGTTCCTTGTTTCTTTTGCAAAAAGGTTGATGGTCATATGAAGAAGGATTATCCCGAGTATCATAAGTGGCTTGTAAAGAAAGGTAATCAATTTAGTTTTATTTGGTATGAATTTAATTTAGCTGAAGTACAACCCAACACTTAGTAGATAGATAAGGGTGTCACTATTCACATATGTGTGTCTATGCATGGTTGTCTAAGGTGCCAAACCCCTAATGATGCTGAAAGGTTCATTTATATGGGCGATGACAATAGTTCATGTTGAGGCAATTGGAGTCTATAAACTTAAATTAGAATTTGGTTTCTATTTGAATTTGGATGAGATTGTTTTATGTACCGTCATTTAGATGGAATTTAATTTCTGTTTTCTCTTTGGACAAATCCAGTTGTACTTGTTCATTTGGTATCGGAGGTTTCAGTCTTTTTCCAAAATTTAAATATAATTGGTATTGGATCTCTAGTTGATGGTCTACATAGATTAGACTTGGATTCCCTCTCACTTAAAATTTAATGAGACTTCGCATGTACAAAGGGGAAATTAATTAATGAGAACTCCTCTGTGTCAGGGCACAAACGTTTGAGACATATCTCGGAAGAGAGAATTGAAAGGCTTGTGTTAAGTGGAATTCTTGAACCCCTTGATTTTTCAGATTTCAAAATCTGTGTTGAATACATAAAGCGTAAGCAAACAAACATAAGGAAATTTTGTATCAAAAGGAGTTTAGAATCTTTAGAAGTGATACTGTAACACCCGTTCCAAATATTTAGAGTTTAATTCACAATTTAGAGTGGTGGTGTGGTGACACCCAATAATTTTCCATGAGTGGGTGCATAATTAATTTTACTTTTCGAGAAAGATATTGGATAAACCGAGATCGGGGTTAGTTTCAAAATAATTTATTTGAGCCATGGTTAAAATTTTAGAATTTTCTGAGATGGAATATGGACTGCATGGTTGAAACGGGGTTTGTTTCCACGGTCGCGGGAGTTCCAGCCGCCTGCTGGAAGTGGAAAGTTTCTTTATATGGGAGTGGGTCCCACCCCACCCCATAATTCGTCCCCTCTCTTTCTCTTTTCTTCTTTCCTTTTGTTTTTTTTCTTCTTTTTCTTTTCTTTTGGTGCTGGGCACAATCAGAGAAGAGAGAGAGGGAGAGAAAGAGGAGGAAAGTAGAAGAAGAAGAAGAAGGAAGAAGGAAGAAGGAAGAAGAGGAAGGAGAGACCGGAAAATTGGGAAAACCCCAATTGAGGTACGAATTGGAAATTAATTTCCGGAAATATTGAGTTATGTTGTTGTTTTACAAGTTAATCAAGTGTTTTGCATCTCATAAGAGTGAATTGGGGTTTATTTTTACGAAAATTCGTGGAAGAAACGTAAGGGTGCTCACTGACAGTTTTATGAAATACAATCCGCCATGGTTTTTGGCGAATTTTAAGACAAGGTTCCCGAAATCGGGATTTTCTGGGAATTTAACTGGAGGTACCCATATGAGTTCTAGACCTTGTGTTAAATTTTCGTGATTTTATGAGAAGTACAGAAAATATGAAAATTCCTGAACGAAACTGATGTCAGGTTCGTGTTTGAGTAGACTGCACTGTCGCATCTTACGGAAACGGCCATAACTTGGTCTTGGAAGCTTGGAATTTCAATCCGCTTGTTGCGTTAGAAAGTAGACTTGTAAGGCCTTCAGAATTGATAGGCCTTGTAGTTTGATTATTTTCCAGCGATAGCAGTTTTTGACTTAAAGTTGATCGTGAATCTGTTTGACAGGTTCTTGCTGTGAATTTGGGTTCATTTGTTAATTATTTAAAAATAGCTATCGGGTACAGAAAATTCTGCATTTTTAGTATGTTGTCCATGCTTGGGTTGACGGTCTATGGTGAGAATATTGGAACATTTGGACATGTGGATTAATTCTATAAATTCGTGGTCCGAAGGGTGTCGAGTTGTCTTAAGTTTGTTTAAGCATATCGTTGTAATTGAGTGTGAATCTTTTGGCTACTTTCGGCCTTATTTATTATTTTATTATTGATTGTGAATGGTTGTGAGCTAATCAAGGATAAATGGTACAGAGGAAGGTACGGGCACATCCGAGATGCCGAATACGATAGTCGAATCTACCTTAATCTTTGGAGATCGAGGTGAGTGTTTGATTCACAGATATTTCTTGATATTGAACTGTGGCTTCGTGCCGTATGGACTTCGTGTCGAACTGTGGGCTTCGTGCCGTATTTGGCTTCGTGCCGTTGGCTTCGTGCCATATAGACTTCGTGTCGAACTGTGGGCTTCGTGCCGTATTTGGCTTCATGCCGTCGGCTTCGTGCCGTATAGACTTCGTGTCGAACTGTGGCTTCGTGCCGTATTGGGCTTCGTGCCGTGGCTTTGTGCCATATTGGGCTTTGTGCCGTTGGCTTCGTGCCGTATAGGCTTCGTGCCGAATTGTTTAAACATTTCTATTGATCTTGTTATATATTAATGTTGTGGCTGCGTGCCGAGTTTGGATGTCGTTTAGGCTTCATGCCGAATTGATTATACATTTCTGTTTAATCTTGTTACAGATTGTTGTTGTGGTTGTGCGCTGTGGCTGCGTGCCGAGTTGGGCTGTGTGCCGGGACTGGCTATGTGCCGAGTTTGGTTGAGTGATGAGGTGGTATGTCGGGATTGGTTGTGTGATGGGTTTGACTGCGAGTCGGGGTTAGTTGTGTGCCAGGGTTGGCCGTGTGTCGGGGATAGATTGTGTGCGGCGATTGTGTGTCAGGATTGGCCGAGAGTTGAGGTAGACTGTGTCGCGGTTGTGTATTAGAGTGGCGCAGCAGAAGCGTGGTAGTCGGTGGGTTGTAATTGTGTGTTGTGGTTGTGTGACGGGTTGGGTTGTGTGTTGTGTCATGAACGCTTATTTCTTATGAGAGTTGAACATTAAGTTGATTGATTTATATCTATGTCTCACACTCTCCTGGGACCCGTTCGGGTTCCAGTTTGCAGGTTGTTTTTAGGTGTTGTCCACTACTAGTCCCATGGTGCGGTCGCGATCCGTGCAGGGTCCTTTGTCAGGTCGGGTTTGGACCCACCAAAGTGCTGATCCGGGGCGGGTCGTTACAGTTTAGTGATTTAATGTTGGCATTTGTATTTATTTATGTGAAGAAGTTTTCCGCTGTGTTGTTATTAAAATAGTTTATTAAGTTGATGATGAGTTTTGTGTTGGAATGCCACGTGGCCGCATCGACTCGGGCCCACCACGGGTGTCGTTTGCGGGGCGGGGCGTGACAGATACATACCGATATTTGTGATACATTCCCTATGGCTTCTTGGAATGGTCAACGGTGCTTTTATCACGTTTACAAATGACTATTCTCGTTATGGGTATCTGTACTTGATACATGAAAAATCTCATGCGATAGACGTACTTAAGGCTTATAAAGCAGAAGTTGAAAATCAACTTAATAAGAAAATTAGGGCTGTTAAACCTAATCGTTGTGGTGAATACTACGGTGGATATGACAGATCAAGCTGTTAGACCTAATCGTGGTGGCCTGGGATCGTACCTCAATACACCATGCCAGGGACACCACGTCAAAATGGTGTATTTGAGAGATGAAACTGAACCCTTAAAGATATGATTAGAAGTATGATAAGCAATTCCTTTTTACCTGCTCCCCTTTGGGGGGAAGTCTTAAAAATTGCAATTTATATTCTTAATCGAGTACTCAGTAAAGTAGTAGCTAACCCCATACGAGTTGTGGACTAGAAAAAAACCTAGTCTTATGCATTTTCATGCCTGGGGCTATCCAACTGAGGCTAGGCCTCATAGGCCCAGTGAAAGAAAATTGGACTCAAGAATTGTTAGCTGCTGTTTTGTTAGATACTCAGAATGGTCAAGAGGTTTAAAACTATATTGCCCTTCCACTAATACCATAATTAAGACGGATAATACCAAGTTTATTGAGGATGTTGAAAGTAGTGGAATTGCATAACTTATAAATTTTTTATTTGAAGAGGAATGAGTTAAGATTTCTATTATGATTCTTGTTGAGACTATTGAGGTGGTCAAACCTGTACTTATATAGGATGCAAATGCAAATTATCAAACTATTCTTGAGCTGCCTCCTACCAATACGAAAGAACCACAACAAACTCAAGTAGAGGTGTCAATTAGAAGATCCCATAGGGAGAGGAGATCAACTATTCCTATTGATTATATAATTTATCTCCAAGAACATGAGTTTGATATAGGATTGGAAGATGACCTCATATCTTTTAGTCAAGCCAAACAAAGTGTTAACTCCCTAAAATGGATAAATGCCAGATTGGATGAGTTAAAGTCTATGAGTGACAACGATGTTTGGGATCTTGTTGAATTGCCTAAATGTGTCAAACCCGTTGGTTGTAAATGGATATTTAAAATCAAGCGGGACTCGAAAGGCAATATCAAAAGATATAAGGCATGTCTTGTTGCTAAGGAATTCACTCAAAAGGAAGGCATTCACTATAAAGAGACTTTCTCTCCGATATCATCGAAAGACTCTTTGAGATTATTATGGCACTTGTAGCCCATTATGATTTAGAGCTTCACCAAATGGATGTAAAGACTGCATTTCTCAACAGTGACATTGAAGAAACCATATATATGGCGCAACTAGAAGGTTTTGGGATTAAAGGATCAGAATATTTGGTTTGCAAACTAAAAAAATCCATCTATGGCTTAAAGCAGGCATTCCGTCAATGGTATCGAAAGTTTGACAAAGTAATTTCCTCTTTTGGTTTTAATGAAAATGCTATAGATCAATGTGTTTAGCTTAAGATCAGTGGGAGCAAATTTATTTTTCTAGTGGTATATGTCAATAATATCTTATTGGCAAGCAACATTATAGACTTATGACATGAAACTAAGAGATTTCTTTCAAAGAATTTTGAATTGAAAGATCTTGGTGATGCATCTTTTTTGATAGGCATACAGATTCATCGTTATAGATCACATGGTATAATTGGCTCATCACAAAAGACATATATCGATAAGGTTAGGTTCGGCATGCATAGTCGTGGACCATGTGATGCACCAATTGCTAAGGGTGATAAAATGTGTTTGCTCCATTGCCCAAAGAATGACTTCAAAAGGAAACAAATAGAGGACATCCTTTATGCATCTGGAGTAGGGAGTCTTATGTATGCTTTAGTTTGTATGCGTCCGGATATTGCGTATGCAGTTGGAATGCCTGGTAGATATTTAAGTAATCCAGGCATGGTCATTGGAAAGCAGCTAAGCGAGTTATGCGATACTTACAAATGGTAACAGACTATATGCTCACATATAAGATATTAGAACATTTGGAGATCATTGGATATTCATACTCTAATCTGGCTGGTTGCCTCAATAGTAGAAGATCTACCTTTGGCTATGTTTTCATGTTAGCTGGAGGAGTTGTGTGTTGAAAAAGTGTCAAACAGACACTTATATCTTCATCTACCATGGAAGCTGAATTTATAGCTTGCTATGAGGCATAAAATCAAACGATATGGTTGCAGAATTTTATCTCGGGGCTTTATCTTGTGGATACATTGAGAAGCCATTAAAGATTTACCGTGATAATAAAACTGTAACAGTCTGTAAATTTTTCTAAATAAAAATTTGATTTTTTTAATTATAACAATCAGATTTTATTCTTTATGATTTTATCTCTTACATTTGAATTTCACATGAGGTTATATACTCAAATATGCATGGGATATATTTGTATGTATAAATACTACATATATATTAGCCTGCCTTTCTACCTATCCTATTACACTGACCATATTACCCTAACTAAAGTTCACTCCTAACTAGGCCATCCCTTCAACCATCATCAAACCATCCTTTCCCCTTGTCAATCCATGCTTAACCATTTTTGCTTACCATTTGAAATCAGCTAAATGGCAGCCATACACACTCCCTAAATGCCTACCTTTAACCACTAAACTCATCCCTAACCTTACACCCTCTATTACCCACGAGGTTAAGAACCTAATCAACTTTCCCTATATCTCACACCACCCAATTCCGAAATATTACAACTCTGTCTGTCTCTCTCTCTCTCTCTCTCTCTCACTTATCCTCTGCATATTCACATACACATCACAGTAAAGTCAAGGAGAAAAATAAAGAAAAAATTAGAGCATCAATGGAGTTTTAGGAGAGAGAAACTCAAGTGGGTTTACGATGCACACACCTCCACACTAAAAATCTGAATTTCAAACCTTCTCCCACCTTCTCATACGCCACCAAGCTCCAACTGTTCACCTCAATGCCACCCCGTGGCCAGGGCCGGCCCTGACATTTGGGAGGCTTAAAGCGAATTTGAAAAATAGGGCCCTAGGTTTTTTATCAAGAAAAATTTCATATAGGTGACTATAAAAGGTAAAAAGAATTAACATGGTATTTTAGCTTCGTAATTTAACAAATATAGGCCTTGTTCGGATTGCTTTTACAAAGCTTTTCAAAAATAAGCCATTTCAAACAAGTTTAAAAATAGACTTTTCCTCCTGTTTTTTTATCTGACTTGTCCTCCACCTTACAAAAAAAAAGTGTACGTATAGACTACAAAACCCAACAAGTGGGCCCCCCCACTTTTCCTCCTCTCTCTCTCTGTGCAAAAGTGGGCAGTGGCCCCCACTTTTCCTCCTCTCTCTCTCTCTCTCTCTCTCTCTCTCTCTGCGCAAAATCCAGCAGAAATGGACCCACATGCTACTCTACAGTTTGCATCCAATCACAAATGTTCTTTTTGAGAACAAAAAATTATTTTCCAGTTCAAATCCGAACAAAGCCATAAACTTTTAAATTTTTTATATCACTAGAGAAATTTTTTTCGAAGTACCACTTATAAAATGCATTTTTCTAACTAATCATGTTATTATTTGTAATTGTAAGAATATTATTATTAACAATAAAAAATTATTAATTTTCAGCATTTTCTATTGAAGTTTGTTGATTAAAAATATATTATTTTGGTTTATTTGTTATTGTCAAAAGTTATTTATTTGTAAATTTGATATTAAAAATTAAACATAAAATTAAAATTAATAAATGTAGATGTAAAAGAAAAACTTATCAAAATATTTGAAAATTGTTGTATCCCTGGAAAAAAACTAAGGGTAAAAAAAATAAAAAATTACCCAACAGCGGCTTTGTCAAGTTTTGAGCCACGCATCCCTTACCTGTAGTTGAAGTGCACTTGCCACTGCGACACGCTTTCACTTTCTATTTCAAAAGCCAAAGTTTATATATATTAGAAAACATGTTCTACTAAAAAATGGGCCCCCATTTTTACGCTTAAATTATGGGCCTAAAGCCACCGCACCTCCGGCTTCACCTTAGGGCCAGTCCTGCCCGTGGCCTTCTCTCCGGTCATCTTTTCCATTCACGTGTTTTCGCCAAAAATCCCATTTTTTACCGCTAAGACTTTGGAGGAGAGGCAGTATAACTTTTTTCCACTTTCCCTAAGTATATTATGATGTGTTTATATCATTTTCAAAGTTTAGAAGTGAAGAAAAATGAACTCATGATTGAATCGAACATCCCGTATTTTTCAAAATAAACCGCACTAAAACCAATTTTGTAGTTCTGTCCGAAACTTTGGTTGACATGTAGAAAATTCATTTGTTGTTGAGTGATTATGTCATGCATGAAATTGATTGTGGTTGGTAACACGTGTTCCTTTCGATTCGTAAAGCTTACAATAGTTTGGAATGGCATCCATAGTTTAAAAATTCATAAACTGATAGGTTAGACCTAGTTAATGGTGCACCTATGAATAAATTACTATTTTTTCATAAGAAATTAGTAAGTTGTTTAGCAAAAATCTATTTATAATTGTCATTGTGTCTTAACCGAAAAGTTATACTTAGAAGTTGTAATTCATATGTACAGTAGTTAGGATGATTCATTATTTTGAGAGACTTAAACTAAATGCATTATTAATTAAAATAGAAGTTATCAGTAAGCACAAACATAGAAGTGACAAATAACCTACTGTTTGATAAGGAAAAAGTTAAAGGTTGAAATCACTTTTAACTCCTATAAGACTATTAGAAATTACATTAAGTCTCTTTAGATATTAAAACTTATAGGATCCAGTTGATGACTTTTTTTTTTCTTAAAGAAAATGTCACCACTCTATGAATTCTAACTTTTTATTAAAGTTACATACGGCTCACGAAATATAAATTTAATCTCCAACGAATCATAGATAATAAAATTGATCTATGTGTTAAGTTATAATGAAACCCAAAAGTCACTAGACTAATCTCAAACAAATCGTGTGAATTGGACGCTTGTTACCAACTGTTATATCATTTTGTTCCTTATTTTATTACTACAAGCTTGGATGAAAATTTTGATTGTTAGAATGAACAATTAGGTTTACTGGGTTGGAATATGCGTGTAGAAATCACGTAGACGTTGATAAGCAAAGGAAATTGGAAATGATTATGATCGATTTGTGAGAAGACATGGGAGGTTATTCCAAGATGATGATGAGATATGGGAGGTTATCCTGAAATGGAGATGTGATATAGGGAGGTTATCCCAAGATTATGAATGGTGGTCAACCAAGGAGTGTTATTGAACGAAACCCTAAGATATGACGTTGTGTGGTTACTCCTTGTGAATTTAGGCGATAAAAGGGTGGTTTGTAATATAATTCCTAGTCAAGGACTATATACTCCCGAGGTTAATGGTCCATTCCTCGTGGGCCCAGTGGTACAATCAGTCCTTGGGAAATTCATCGTTATGTGACACTGATGAATCCAACTAAGTAAATAACTTGGGTTGTTTCACTAGGGCTCCCGGTCAAGGCAAGCAAGGTGAAAGTTGAATCACGAATGGTCAAAGTCTTAGTGGTTAAAATGGGAGGATGTTCTCAAAAGTAGAGAACTTAGATGAAATATAAGTTAAAGACTAGTTAATGAAATCATTTACCTGTTATTCAATTTTGTACTCCTTTTTGAATATACATGAGCTGTGGTTAATTGTAATGTAACGGTTGGTGGGTAGGAGTTAGCTATTAAGTGATTATTTGTCGATGGTGCTGCTATGGCCCTGACATTTTATGTTAGGTATTGAAAGAGGAGAATGAGGAGCGTACTACCAGACGTAAGAGCTTCTTGCTGAACAAATAACAACAGAAGAGTGGAATCTAAACCTGAACCTCTACTGATCCATCACCTCTTTTTTTTGTGGGACAAATGTAGTTTAAATTTCCAAATAAGTACTTTGTGATTGTAATCAAATTATCATTTCTCTTATATTATGTCAAACTAAAGTTTAATTGAGTAAATATTTTTTTTAATAAAATGAATCTTTTATAAAAATGATTAATAATGCCTCCGAAAATCGGGGCATTACAAAAGCCACTAAATTGTATTCCAAGATTGACAAGAGTTTGTCAAAATCAAAGCATATTGACATCAAGTTTGTTGTTGTTAAGGAGAGAGTTCAGAATCATTTTATGTCAATTGAGTATATTAGCATAGAACTTATGATTGCGGATCTGTTTACTAAGGGCTTATCACCTAAAGTGTTCAAGGAGCATGTAGCTCGTGCAAGAGTGGTTAGTCCTAGTGAAGGATTTTGATAATGGGAGTTATGCTACTCATATTATTGAATATTTGACTTTTTTGTTGATCACTTTTGGTTTATTGATGATTCTGAAATAAAGTTGCATATTTTTCAAATTGTGGTATTACATAAAGTTTTGAAGATATGCATGATACATGAACTCTATTGAGTTATAAGATTGGACTAGTTGAAAACAGGCATGATAAAGGATTAAATTGCATGTAATTTCTATGCTACACTTCCTTACTTGATCTATGTGGTTGAATATATGGATATTTGTGATCATGGATGGGTCCTGCCATGATTAATATGGCAAAGGCTGTCATGATCCTATATTTGTGTTTTCAATGGACCAGATTGTTTTGAGATGACATTTGTAAATTTCGATAATAAAAGTTTGAGCTCTTAAAGTACAATGTTTAATATCTAGATGACCTATGTGGTCTAAGTGGGAGATTGTTAGCAACTTTCTGTAGTTGGGCCTACATAGATCATAAATTAGATATTGTATACTGTTGAATAAAGTTTGGGTGGTGTCGGAATTACCTATTAAGCTGTGATCATCCAATAAATATGACCGGTTAATTGATAAATATCTGTTTAGCACATATTTGGGTTCTATCACGTGCGTTAAGTGGTGCGGATTTATTATTAAGAGCAGAGACCATTAAAGGTTCATTAGGGCTCCATCTATTATGATGGACTATGATGGAACCAAGGCCTATAAATATGTGGTTAAATCTCCACTCCAAATCCTAATCTTTTTTTTCATACCATCCCATCGTGTGTGAGAGTAAGGTCAAGATCAAGACAAAGGTTTTGGAGGTGGAAGAGAAACAACCACCAAGACGTTTTCATCACCCATGGCGATAGGTACACTTACGATATTATTTTTTCAATAGTTTGACATGGGTTCTTGAGTTTAGGGTTTCTTATGAAATCCAACAAGCCTTGGTCATACAAATTCAACAATTGTATGACCCTTTATCCTAATTTTTTCCTTTGGCCGAGTCAACCCCAATTCAACAAATATAAGGATTATAGCGAATGATTCAGATTTGAAAATCACCAGTCAAGATAATAGCTGTACTACTAATCCTTAATTAGTTTGCACTTGAAGCGTATTTTATAAATAAGTTGGGGGATGGGAGGAATTCCTTACCAGACATTTGCTCTGCCACTTCACCATACAAAGTTACTCCTACAAAGCCAATCCTCCTTGACAAAAAACATCAACAATTACATGAATATCCAAATTTATATATTTCTCCTACTGCTTTTGATGAGCAAAAAAAAAAAAGAAAAGAAAAGAAAGAAGAAGTGTTTCCGAAGTTATTGAATTATGAGGTAGCATAAAGATTTAGCAGCTTTGCCTTTCCATAGCCATCTAAGGAAAGATCCCAAATAATGCTCACTATAATTGCTCCAAATAATTCTTAGTTTCTTACCTTCGTCCCAAAATTTTAGTTGGATTTAGGCATCAAATTTGTTGAGATTGTTTCGGTTCATGAAACAACTCAGAAAACTCCTCATCTTGTAAATATGACTCATCTCCCATCACATAAAAAAAAAAAAAAAAAAACAAAGAAAACAAGTCGAATCAAGTAAAGAATAATCATCTTTTAACTATGATCAAAAATGAAATTATAGATGTTATTACACACCTCAAATATGAAGTTTGGGAAGACAAATCAAATTCACAATTTAACATTTCTGGGACATAGGGCAATAAAACGGTTTCCAGTGGAACGTCCTAATCCATAAAAAAAATAAAATGAACTTGACATATGCACAATTTAAAAAAAAAAGAACTTGAAATATTAAGTATTAAGCAATATTAATACTTGAGCATGACGAGTAGATTTGTGATTAACTTTTTTCCTCTTCGCTATCTTCTCATGCCAAGGTAACGCACTACGAATAACTTTTCGTACATTGACTGCTTTCAATTTTTTCTTCAAACCTTTGACGTGTCCAAACTTAGGGTCATTTCTCTCTTCAATTACCTCATCAATGGAGTCTTCCGCCTCGAGGAACATTTTATCCACTTTGACACACATGACTTCCACATTGGCCTTCACGTAGTCATGTGTTGCTTTCAATTGACTTGATCGAGCGCACAATTCCACCATTTGGGAACAAAGATTCTTGTAACGAGCTGTTTTGGCCAATTTGGAATTTTTCTCCTCTACACTAGCCTTTGTCTCGTTAGATGCACAAGCCTTTGCATTTAATCTTCATCGGCTCAATAGTCAATACACGACTTTCAGGAATTTTCAAGACACATTCTATCAAGCCCTTTAATTGCATGACTGCAAAGAATTCTAAAGTGCTCAAATTGGTGAAAACTATAATGAACATCTCGACAAATAGCATTTCCAAACTCATCCAACCAACATTGCCCAACACTAGAAACCCGGTTTTTCTTTAATGCACGCCAACCACACACTTGAATTCTCCTTGGACCTAATCGTGTATTTTCACTATACAAGAAAAGGCAATGTCAACCTCGTCATGGAATAATTGAAAGAGAGGAGGAATATACAATTATGCAACTTGAATTAACAATAGAGATCTTTTCAATTGTAGTCATGGCAACTTCACCCTAGAATGAAATATAGAATCCGTTTCTTCACACCGATTCTCCATAACAAATCTATCGAAATGTGTAAAAAAATTGAACAATGTTATGATCAAACCTTACAAATTTCTTTATCATTTCATTGCAATTCTCGCTAAGTTGGGTGCTTCACATCGCCGCAGTGAATCACCACTTCATGTATACATGCGCCAACTTTTCTCCAGTTTCCCAAGTTTTCTTCATCCACGTGTTCTCGTGCAAGTTGTATGTATTGATCAAAGTTCCTCAAGCTTCAATTAACTCTTTTCCCTCCCCGTACCCATAAATGTAAGTGTTTAAATCTTTCGCAAAGTCTTTCCCATTCTTGAACAAGTGGCCCAAATGCTTCTAAACATTTTGAATGAAGTGAAAAGTGCATAATCCATGTTTAATATCTGGCAGGACAATTGAAATTGCCTTGGCTATTGCGGCATCTTGATTTGTGAATATGTGCACAGGCTATCCACCCACCCCACCCCCAGCGCACGCACGAGCAAGAAATAGTTAAATAGCCATTCAAAAGATTCCGAAGTTTCATCATACAAAAGGCCGCACCAAAAATTGCTGTCATCCTAAAATTGTTAAACCCAATGAAAATAGCAAGTGACCGACCATCTTTATTTGTTTTGAATGTTGTGTCAAAAGACACAATATTCCCAAAAAGTTCATAATCCGTGATCATCTCATAGTCAACCCAGAAAATATTGGTAATCATGTCCTCAATATCAAATTAAACGTTGTAGAAAAAAGTAAGGATTCAAAGCCGAGCGATTATGAAAGTATCCTAGCAAAGCCGATGCTTCATCAAATTCTAAGTTCTTTTGTCTTCTTCCATGCAAGTAACTTTTGTGGTCCTCTCGTACACTACACATTCCCTCCCCCTAAAAATGAAAAATAAAACATCTAACATGAACTGATATAATTTTTTGAATTGAAAAGTGCAAAGATATGTAAGAACCTCTCCATCTACAACTGAAATGAAAGAACCAAGGTATAGTTAATTGAAAAAAAAAATAAAAGATCAAAATATGGCAAGAAGCTTATAATCTCATCTTAAAGTGAAACCAGACTAATAAATTTTTCACACAGAAAACAAAACTTAATTAGTTGAAATACTTATGATGACACTTAAAAAGTCTCCTAAATAAGATTAGATACTAATTACTCAAAAAAGTACCTCCAATTAGTACCCATTAAAATTAAAGAATGGATGCCAAAAAAAAAAGAACATGGTCTATTGTTCTATGAGAAGTTTAGTGATAAACAAAAGAGGTAAGCAAATATAAGCACCAATTTATGTAAGCAACATCTCGATTTATGTACGCAAAGGACCAATTTTTTATCATTCAAAAACACCAATTTTTAATCACTGACTCAAAGTCAAATGTAAGCAAATCTAATAAAAAGTCACAAAAAGGGATACTATTTATGTACACAAATCAACAATAGTCCCAATTTTTTTATGACGATTTTGAAGTCAAAAGCCCCAATTTTTTATCATTCAAAATCCTCAAATTTTTATATACTTCTCGGAGACAACAACCCTAACATTCCAACAAAAAGTCATATAATAAACCAGGTTTCGGAAAAAAAAAAAAAAAAACAAGTAATAGACCATGCAGTAGAGCTCTTGGATGCCCCACACTGTATTCCAAGATCGAGTCTCATTCCCCCTATGTAATAGATTAGGAATGACGAATGCCCAAAAAAAAAAACTAGGTTTCGGAAAAAAACACAAAACGAGATCGAGATCGGGAAAAAAAATCAGATATCATTGAGATCGAGAGAGAGCTTACTGCTTTGGTGAGGTCGGTGCGTCATCATCAGTACTGGACGGCGAAGCAGTGGCTGTTGGCGATGACAATGGAGTAACGATGGCAGTCGACTGTGGAGGGTCCATGGATGTCGTCGGCTAGGGGTGTCCACGGATGGGATTTGGCTGGTTTGAATATGGATCCGATCCGATCCGATCCGGTCAGAACGGATTTGGGTTCTTAGGATCTGAGAACCATCTGTAGGTGACATACGGATGGATCGGATCGGTTCTGGATGGATTTGACGGATTTGGCTGTGACAAATGGGCCTCTAACTTGGGCCAATCTAGAAAAATTTTCAGATAATTTTCTGGCCCATTTTTCGGCTCAAACATTTCTCAAGAAACTATAATGTTATCATCACTATGGAAGATTGGAAGGTATAATTCAAACATTACAAATTCAAATCCACACCTATGTGTTATCATCACTCCACTGTCTCCACAGTCCACACCTAAGCCAAGAGTTCAAAAATTACACATTCAAATCCTTAAACCACACACACACAGTCACATAAAGATCAAATGCAAACCAATAAACCACATGCACAACAAACCAAAGTGCAAACAAACCAAAGTCTTATCCTAAAGTCCTCAATCCTCACTACTAGTACTTTAAAATTTAAATTACATTCATGCAAAATAAGATCACAAATAATAAATCTTCAAACTTGAGCTGTGATCCAAAATCCAAACTGCTCCCACTCTAGTCCAATCCTGAGTTACACAACAAACACATTTAAGTTACAAAACAAACACATAGCCATTTAGTCATTTACATTTGGAACTTTAAATTTTAAAAGACAACAAGAACAATCAAATAAGGAGAAGTTGAAAAAGTAATTTACTATTATTCGACGTCAATAACACCCGAAGTTGGAGCTGGACTAGAACATGTACTTGATTCTAATGTACCAAAAAATTGAGAAGATTACTAACAGTCCAACATAATCAACATAAAACATCATAGAATTATGAAAAGTTGAAAACTAATTGTACATTACAATACCTGTCATACTTTCTTCAATTTGCTCAACACCATCCATAGCCTTCCGAAGAGAAATTCTATGGTTGCTTTGAAGCCAATTTTGAGTACACACAAGCATCTCAACGGTGGCGGGGTTGAGTGAACTACGAAAAGGATCAAGTATACAACCTCCCGTACTAAAAGCCGATTCAGAAGCAACAGTGGAAACGGGCATTGCCAAGACATCCCGAGCCACTAGTGACAACACTTTATACTTTGAAGAGTTGTTCTTCCACCAACCTAATATGTCAAAATCTGCCTCTATTGGAACATTCACAACATCATCACTCAAGTACTTATCCAACTCTGACATTGAGCTACTAAAAGACTGTCCCTCCAAGTAAGTGTTATATTGGAAGAGAATCAAAGAGTAAGGATCATCATCATCATTATCAACAGCCATAGAATTTGCTTCATTTTCGCCAAGAACTTCAACAATCGATGAATCATGCAAAGTCTTATATTCATTGAACAATCTAAATAAAGCATCATGCACTTTTTCCATCATGAAATTCGCCACTATTTCACCATATATGCTTATAAAATTAAAGGTCAAGAATCTCTTCTTAGTTCGAGGATCAAGCACAATAGCAACATATAAAAGAAGATTGAATCTATCCCCAATACCCTAATACTTGTCAAACTTCCCCTTCATATTCGCTGCCATTGTACTCAAGAGAGGAGTACTATCAGCCATGTATTTCTTAATTTATGTTTGAATTGCAAGTATCTCACGATAGAAAGTACTTGAGGTAACATAGAGGGACCCCGAAAATTTCAAAGTTGCATTACAAAATAATTTTAGAAATTTCAAGAACACTCTACATTTGTCCCAATCATCCTTTGTTGGAATCTCTTTCCCTCCTCCTCCACCAACTTCACGATCTTTAAAGTAAGCCTTAAATTGGTCATCTTCATTCCCCATCCGTTCAAATGCCTTCTCAAACATTTCGGCATGCTCTAACATCTTATATGCGGAGTTCCACCTAGTTGGCACATCTAGGCACAAGTGACTTTTGGACACAATCTTGCATTTCTCCACGAACTTTAGAAAAATGTCATTTCTATTGGGAGATGACCTCACATACCTCACCGCATGCCGAATATTCGCAATAGAGGATTGCATTTCCTTCAAACCATCTCCAACAATCAAATTAAGAATATGTGCACAACAACGAACGTGCAAAAATTCGTGTTCCAAGATTGTCCCCTTCCAATCCTTTGTTGCACCCACCAAAAACTTAATAGTTAGACTATTTGAACTAGCATTATCAACAGTGAGGGTAAACATGCTATCAATCTTCCAATCAAGCAAACACGTTTCAACCCTCCTACCAATAGTTTCCCCTTTGTGATCCTCAACTAAGCAAAAATTTATGATCCTCTTTTGTAGATTCCAATCATCATCAATATAATGAGCAGTAAGACACATATAACACAAATTCTGAATAGAAGTCCATGTATCAGTGGTAAAGCAAATTCTACGACCATTCATTTCTTTCATTAACCTAGCCTTTTCATTTCTATAAATCTCCCAAACTTCTCTAGTGATAGTATTACGAGAAGGGATGGGAAAGAACTTCGGTTGGAGGGCATTGCAAAATCTCTTAAAACCATAGCCCTCCACAAAGTTAAACGGCAATTCATCGATGACAACCATCTCAGCAAGAGCTCGTTTGCAAGCCTCAAATGTGAAGGTAGTTGCCACAAGCTCAACCCCCACCCCTGGTTTTACGTGCAAGTCTAAGGTTTTTTGGTCACTCTCCTGGTTCTCGGGATTATCCTTACATTTACTTGTATGTTTCAACAAGTTGCTTGTCCCCCTCGATACTGACCCGGCAGCATATTCTTTGAGACAATAATTGCAAATGGCCTTTACAATGGTCCTAGCATTATTTTTTACGCCCGTAAAATGTACCCAACAAGGTGATACTTTTCTACCTTTACCTGGTTCTCGGGGTGGTTTTCCTGGATCTTGGGGTTGTTTGCAAGCCCTTTTAGAGGGTGGAGCATTGTCTTGATTAATGGAGGAGGTCTCTGGTGGAGGATGAGATTGAGAAGCCATGGTCTACAAACAAAAAACCAATCAGATCACTGTAACATATGTGAAACCAAGTCACCAACACTCAGATTAAGCAATATACCTTTCAAATTAACACCAAGTCAACAATCAGATTAACCAAAACATGTTGTGCATCGCCCTCTTCCATGACACCTAAGACATTGCAGCAAATTTAGAAACATTGCAGCAAATTTAGTGGGAAACATTGCAGCAAAATTTAGAAACATTGCAGCAAATTTAGAAGTGCATATTTTAATGCACTTTTTTTAGGTTTGTACCATTGCAATATAGTGTAAAACAAACCCCAACCAACTACTGGAAACTAGGTTTGTACCATTGCAATATAACAGTTTGGAAACAAACCCCAACCAACTACTGGAAAATAGGTACTCCTCGATGTTTACTGAAAATCGACAGAGAACCTAGGAAAGCTTTCACGGGCTTACAACACAAGGCTGACATAAGATTCATTATGGCAAATGACAGGTCGAACCGAGGCTTTGATCAGTCTAATAATTGAAGTATAAAGGAAAAACTACTGGGTACTGAGTTTATTGACATAACAGAAGCATAAGGTGTGGCCGTTTTAACTACTCACCAACTGCAGGATGAGGTCGGTATCGACAAACCATGAGATCACGAATGAAAGTTTCGTCTTTTTCAAAAAAATACCTTCTACAATGAAGAAAATACGAATCTACTATTTATGTATACACATATGAACCAACTGTGGTCGTCAACTGTGGTCGCTGATCTACGGCGAGAGAGAGAGAGAGAGAGATAGAGAGAGAGAGAGTCATACCAGGAAAAAGCCATCGTACAGCGCCGGATAAGGAGAGGCGTACGGCGCCGGTGTGGAGTGATGGAGGGCGGCGGAGAGAACGAGAGTTGAGAGGAGATTATGGTCGGGGTGAGACTTGAGAGTGAGAGGCAGAGAGTTAGAGATTCGGGTTAATGGGTTACTGGGGTATCAGGGTAATGTGTACACCGTACACGTGTAGCGGATTGTTTCTGTTTTTCTTTTCGGGTATGTCGATCTATCTTTGTGTATTTTACATCGTGTTATATTGCAAATTATATTTTAGCAGCTCTAACATGTGCTGTGTTTGTGATGGGTTTGTTTTATTTGTAACTAGGCGGCCTTCGTACTGCTTGTTTGCCTTCAAATCTGCAAAACCAAATTACTCCACTCAAGTTTGGTGTTATATATGGACCTCGGGTTGACCTCCTAAGGGTATCAAATATATTGCACTAATTGTTTTGCTCGACAATTTGATATCATTGGATCATTAATGCTGCTGTGTGTCTTGTAGAAATTTGAAGATCGCTTGGGACGCTTTGTTGGAGTTCTTTCAACTCCCAGAAATTGTTGTTAAGATGGCGCACAAAACCTGGACAATCACCATTGCGAATACGCGGCTTCAGCCTTTGCCATTTCAGGAATTTATTAGTGCTCTTGAGTTGGAGTACTGTGATTACATTGTTGTAGCTGTCTCACCGCTTTTGAGCTTCAGGTTGTGGTCATCGGAACTGGAGAACATCAGGAGAGGCACTATAAATGGATGAAGATTTAGAAGGACCTCACTCTGGAAGGGAAATTCTATAAAGTTCATTTGAAATTCAGTCTTGCGTATTGCAAGCTATGGGAAATGATTTTGTTGTGTACAACTTTTAAGACCTTAGTAGTTAAATTAAGAAAATTTTTGTTTGGGACTGTGACCTAGCAGGTATGCTAGGTAACGATCTGTGTAATAACGTTTCGGTGGTGTTTGTTCTTAGAACTTCGGTATGCACGTAGTTACTAGCTTTTGGCAGTCTGTGGAAAAAAAGATGCGTGTTTAGTTTTTCACTGTGCTGTGGTGTCTTTAAAGCTTCCTTATTATTTTGTTGTTTAGGGGCCAATACTGGGTCAAATAGCCGCTACATGGTTGTAGAGAGCTACTCACAGTATGCAAAAATTAGAAGCAGCCATTTTTTTTTTAAATGCTAGGCGAGCGAATTGTGTGTGTATAAGTGTACCTACATTGACCTGCTCTACCCAGCAGTATATATAGGAGTTCTGTCATCACTCGTTTAAATCGCCAACTAGTTTTTTTGCTTCATCTCTAATTACATAGGTTCATTGTGTGTAAAGCATTACTTATATTGAATTCCATATGTAATTGGAGATTTATGGCCTTATGGGTTCTGTGTATAGTCACCACATGTCAAAAAGTTTTCCTCTACATTTAATAGCTTATACTGTTGTTCTTAAATTGAATTGCATTCATTATGTCCTTGAATAAAAATGGTGTTTTGTTTTAGTTGTTTGCAAATCTTTTAGAGTTTGTGATTAAAAAGATCTGCTCTTCATATTTCGTAGATATGTTATGGAATGTGCCTAGGTGGTTAACTTCTTTTGTTTATGTTTTGAAGAAGATAAAGATGGGTAAAAGAACTTCTACTATGCTATGCTTGGACTGGTCTAAGAGAACCACCAGAGGTTATTTATTTTATACTACTGCAGCTATTAATAAATTTGTTATTTGCTAAACTCTTGGTGGTAATTTATAGTTCGAGGACATATGAAATCATTGGTGTGTCTACCCAATCACAAAGAAGAGAGACAGAGAGAGAGACGGGAAGAGTAAATACAGTACTTTCTTATTGCCTTCTGTTAAGGCTTGCGTGGAAACATGTTTATCAAAACAAATACCCGCAGTCGAAATGTCAAATCTACCCCAGAGTCTTGAACGCAAATTCCCTCGGTGTGTAGGGGTAGAAAAAGAGCTTTGCGATTGAAATTTGAAGTGTTCAGTGTATTAAAAAGAAGTCGTACCACTAGGAGGTCATTTTTTGCATCCGCAACAAGAACTTCAAAGGAATTGAGCTTATGGCAAAGTCAATTTTGGACTTAAAAGTCCAAATCACCTTTTGTCAAATTCAGAATGATTTCAATATTATTTGAATATCTTGGAATTTTTTTTTGCTTTATTAATCCTAGTCAATCTCACCTACCTCTAGAATTATATATTACTCTTGACAACAAATATCTACCACTGGTTTACAGTTCTAAAGTAACCACAACAATTAGGGTGAGCCAACCACCTCTATTAGCACTTAAGTAAGAGAAATCAAGTCCACTTTCCTGTATACAGAAGTGATGTGATGTCTTGTGCGAAAGGTGGTTCAACATAGCATTAAGGGTTCTACCACTTGGCTTTGCATCATTACTTTCAGGTTTTGGATATCACTGCCACGCAAAATCTCACTTAATGATGGTTGCTGAATTGACTTGTCTATACGCAACAAATGATGATCTCCTTCAGCCTTAATCACAAAGCTTGCTTTTCCAAATTAACTTTGCCAAAAAAATTAAACAATGTTATGATCAAACCTTACAAATTTCTTTATCCTTCCATTGCAATTCTCGCTAAGTTGGGTGCTTCACATCGCCGCAGTGAATCACCACTTCATGTATACATGCGCCAACTTCTCTCTAATTTTCCAAGTTTTCTTCATCCATGTGTTCTCATGCAAGTTGTATGTATTGATCAAAGTTCCTCAAGCTTCAATTAACTCTTTTGCCTCCCCGTACCCATAAATGTAAGTGTTTAAATCTTTCGCAAAGTCTTTCCCATTCTTGAACAAGTGGCCCAAATGCTTCAAAACATTTTGATTGAAGTGAAAAGTGCATAATCCATGTTTAATATCTGGCAGGACAATTGAAATTGCCTTGGCTATTGCGGCATCTTGGTTTGTAAATATGTGCACAGGCTATCCATCCACCCCTCCCCCAGCGTGCGCACACGCAAGAAATAGTTAAATAACCATTCAAAAGATTCCGAAGTTTCATCATACAAAAGGCCGCACCAAAAATTGCTGTCATTCTAAAATTGTTAAACCCAATGAAAATAGCAAGTGACCGACCATCTTTATTTGTTTTGAATGTTGTGTCAAAAGACACAACATTCCCAAAAAGTTCATAATCCGTGATCATCTCATAGTCAACCCAGAAAATATTGGTAATCATGTCCTCAATATCAAATTGAACGTTGTAGAAAAAAGTAAGGATTCAAAACCGAGCGATTATGAAAGTATCCTAACAAAGCCGATGCTTCACCAAATTCTAAGTTCCTTTGTCTTCTTCCATGCAAGTAACTTTTGTGGTCCTCTCGTACATTACACATTCCCTCCCCTTAAAAATGAAAAATAAAACATCTAACATGAATTGATATAATTTTTTGAATTGGAAAGTGCAAAGATATGTAAGAACCTCTCCATTTACAACTGAAATGAAAGAACCAAGGTATAGTTAATTGAAAAAAAAGTAAACGATCAAAATATGGCAAGAAGCTTATAATCTCATCTTAAAGTGAAACCAGACTAATAAATTTTTCACACAGAAAACAAAACTTAATTAGTTGAAATACTTATGATGACATTTAAAAAGTCTCCTAAATAAGATTAGATACTAATTACTCAAAAAAGTACCTCTAATTAGTACCCAAAATTAAAGAATGGATGCCATAAAAAAAGAACACGGTCTATTGTTCTATGAGAAGTTTAGTGATAAACAAAAGATGTAAGCAAATATAAGCACCAATTTATGTAGGCAACATCTCGATTTATGTACGCAAAGCACTAATTTTTTATCATTCAAAAACACCAATTTGTAATCACTAACTCGAAGTCAAATGTCTGCAAATATATTAAAAAGTCACAAAAAGGGGCACTATTTATGTACACAAATCAACAAAAGCCCCAATTTTTTTATGACGATTTCGAAGTCAAAAGCCCCAATTTTTTATCATTCAAAATCCTTAAATTTTTAAATACTTCTCGAAGTCAACTACCCTAACATTCCAACACAAAGTCATATAATAAACTAGGTTTCGGAAAAAAAAAAAAAAACACATGTAATAGATCATGCAGTAGAGCTCTTGGATGCCCCACACTGTATTCCAGGATCGAGTCTTATTCTCCTTATGTAATAGATTAGGAATGACGAATGACCAAAAAAAAAAAAAAACTAGGTTTCGAAAAAAAACACAAAACGAGATTGAGATTGGGAAAAAAAAAATCAAATATCATTGAGATCAAGAGAGAGCTTACTATTTCGGTGAGGTCGGTGTGTCATCATCAGTACTGGACGACGAAGCGGTGGCTATTGGAGATGGCAATGGAGGAACGACGACAATCGACTGTGGAGGGTCCATGGATGTCGTCGGCTATCAAGGGTTTCAATTTTGTTTCTTCCTAACGGAATGTTTTTGGGTTTTGTTGGATGAGATCGTTTTGGCTCTTTTTTTTTTCTTGAAAACGACGCCGTTTTACATGCACAGCAGCTGCTGCCTCTCCGCATCCCCGAAACAAATGCAGGGTGAGTGAATCGTCATTTGAAAAAAAGAAAAAAAAAAAACTGTTAAAATAATAGTACTATGATATTAAGGCCATGTTCCACTAACAAAAAACTAGTTTTGTTTTAAATCAAAAACTACTTCATTCCACTAAAAAAAACCCCACAAAAACCAACAAAAAAACCACTTCATTCCACTAACCTAAAAAAAACTAAATCATTGCACAATCAAGTACATGTACTTTAATCATGTAAAATTACGAATCTGTCCTCCCTTAAAAAAAAAAGAGAGCAATAGTTGTTTGGGTAGAAGGGTAGATTTGTAATTTCATAACACAACTAAAAAAATCAAAAACTTGTTAGTGGAACTAGTTGGTTTTTTTTTAAAACTAAAGATAAAAAAAAACCAAAAAACTAAAAAACGAATTAGTGGAACAACCCCCTGATACGGAGTAGAAGATACATCAATACATACATCCTCTCCCTCTCAATTCTGAAAACACAAGCCTCCCTAACCCCAAATCCCACACAGATGGCTTCCGAAACCCTCCAAATCGATTCAATCCCCATCGTCGACCTCCGCTTCCTTTCCCAATCCGACCTCCACGCCCTCTCCCACTTCTCCACCACCTCCTCCTCCTCCACCTTCGACCCCCGCCGCTGCCATGACGACCTCGTCATCCCCCAAATCGACCGCTCCGTCTTCAACGAATCCGCCGGCAGTCGCAAACAAACCTACTCCCGCCTCCGCCTCGCCCCCCGCAAGCCCCATTCCTCCTCCTCCTCCTCCGCCCTCCCCCGCAGAATAACCGACGATGCCGACCCCGAACGAGCCGAAAACTACCACATCATCGGACTGTTGAAACAACTCTTTGGCCCCAAACCTAGCGGGGACGAGATAGTCCCGATTCAAGTCGAGTACGGAGAGTCGGTCCCGTCGGAGTTGTTGAAGAAAAGGAAGAGGGGCAGGCCTAGTAGGGACAATGAAGTTAGGGCATGCGATGATGTAGTAAAGGACATTGTTGTGGTTAAGGAAGTTGTTGAGGATAGGGATAAAGAGATTTTTAAGGAAGATGGGAGGAATGGTGTGAATTTGGAGGCGCTGTCGAGTTTGGAGGATCCGTATGATGGTGAATTGACGAGGAGGACTGAGAATTTGAAGACGGAGGAGGAGGTGTTGGGGTATTTAGGGGAATTGAATGGAAAGTGGGGGACTTGGAGGAGGAAGAAGAAGATTGTGGATGCGAGTGAGTTTGGAGATGCATTGCCTAAAGGTTGGAGGCTCTTGGTTTCCATTAGGAAGAAACAAGGCCGTGTTTGGTTATACGTCAGTCGATATATCAGGTATTCCCTGCCTTAACATGGTTTGCTTTGAGTGATACTGCCATTTACCCTTTTTTTTTTTAGCTTTGCCGTGGAGCCCTTTAGTTAATGGAACTAGCAAGGAATATTAGGAGAGTTTAGATTGTTCTGAAAAAATTCCTCGCTTTTATTAACTTAGGTTCGTTTGCTCTTAGGAAAGTTGCTGTACTGAAAAATTCCTCATTTTTATTAACTTAGGTTTGTTTGCTACTGTGGGAACATCACTACGCAGCTAATTAGGCTAATTAAAAACACTCAGGGACGCTAGGGAGGTGGATTTTGATTTATAGCTTTTTATTGATTTTGTGAAAGTGTTTGGATGGTATGTGCAAAATAGATTTTGAGCAGAATAGTTTTTCGAATATAATCTAGAGAATCCACATTGATGATACTTGTAAATAGGTTACGGTGCTTAGGATTGGTTAATAACATGCGTTATTATAATGTACGACCCTTTTACGACAATTCTTTCACGACAATTCTTTCACGACAATTCTTTCACACTGTTTTTTGGAGAACTTGTTAACTTAAATTTTGTAGGAGTATGTTCATTTTAGCTGATATATATAAACCCCATTGTTGGAAGTCCAAAAAATTAGCTAAAGAAACAGTCACATTTCCTTCAGCAAGCTAGTGATTACCATTTTGTGATTCTTGTGAGTCGATTAGTGTTGCCTTTGTAAAAAGGTTGGTAATCATGTTCATCACTTGCCTATTCGTTGGAAGCTATGTTACATGTATCTGTGTTTTGGGTGAAGTATCCCTATCGATACGACACGAAACGACACTGCGGGATACGTACCGGATCCGCCAAAAATATCCGGATATGGTTGTTTTCCAGGTCTGGTTCGAGGAAGAGGAAGAGGAAGAGGAAGAGGCTTAGTTGTAGGATCCTTCTAAAATGAGTGCGCTCCCAAGACGGGAGCTCGCTCCCCTCAAGATGGGAGCTCGCTCCTAACTAGGATGGGAGCTTATCGGGCCTTTAAAGCAATTATTCTTAGACAAAAGTGTGGAAATAAGAATATGAAAATCATATGAGTCAAGAAGTTTTGAAAATTGAAAATATCTAACTTCCAAAATTTTTTCCCTTTAAGATAGGGGAAAGTTCTCAGGATGTTTCACTTTTCCTTAAATGGTTAAGTATTTAAAGATATTTTATATACATATTTAAATATGATCTATATACGCTCCTTAAGTGCTCCCAATCTTGGAAACTTCTAGGTGCGTCCGCTCTCCGACACCCGCTCCCGCTCCCATCCCCGCATCCACTCCCACTTCGTGCAACTTAAGGAGGAAGAAGAAGAAGAAGAGAAGGGGAAAGATAAATTGTATCAGGTCTACCAGGTCTACCTGCGAGGGAGACGTCTTCTGCGAGGGAGACGTCTTCTGCGTGGAAGACGATTGTGGGTGCGAAAACTCCGACGGTCGTTGCTTGAGGGAGAACTACGACGATGGTGGGAGACGGTGGCTGTTGCTGGGTGTTTTGTCCCGTAGGGTTTATTATATTTTATTGGGTTATAAATTTGTTTTATTCTTTTGGGCTGCAAAGTTGGGCTTGTAATGATCAAATGGATTTATTTATTCTTTTTGAGCTACTAATGGGCTTGTATATTTGGGCTCATGTTATTGGAGTATATTCCGTTGTAGGCTGCAAAAATATTTTTCATGGGTTTTTATTATCCTTTGATGACAAAAACAAAAGAATGAATGTATTTTTAATGCATATATTATCTATTTTTTCGTATATAAATTTCAAAAATATAAAAAATATCATTTAACGTATCCCCGCAGCTATGTTTAAATTTAGATCCATAGCCACGTATCCCTCATTTTTAAACTCTAGGTATCGGACACCTAGATATACACCCGCACCCGATACTTGCATCCTTATCCATGTAACATAGATTGGAAGATGGTTTCACATTTATGGAGTATGGTTCTAGTTTGCTTTGGGTTGCACTGGGTCTTTTAGAGGGGGTCGGAAAGAACAGGCTGAAGGATTGGTTGTTGGATCGTCTTTTGTTTGACATCAATCCTTTGGTTGGGATCCAATGGGAGGACTTTTCAATTATCGGTGATGTGACGCTGGGGCCAGACTCCAGTAGAGAGTCGCAGAAGACGTTTGGATGGGTGGTTACGGGTCCCACATCGCTTGGTGAATGCAAAAGTCAGTGCTATATGTAATAGATCCTCACCCTATCTTGTACAAGGCCTCTAAAAGCCTTGAGGGCGTCAAAGCTCTTTGGAACTTTGCAGTTAAGTGTTCCCATCCTGTAGCAATGCAAGGATGGGTAACCTACTGAGAAGTCCAATGGGGTTTAGCGGCCAAAGCGGATAATATTGTATAGGACGGGAGGGGGTCGTTACAGGTGCATAAATTGAAGAGTACCCCTTTTTTTTTTTTTTCACACATCTTATGTTGTTTGGATATAAGTGTAATTACCATAGCTTGGATCCAATTTGGCATGCTCGTCCAGTGGGCAGTAGGGGTGTAACCGGTTCGGTTCGGTCCGGTTCAGAGAGGTTTTTGACTGAACCGAGCAAAACCGGTTCGGAGGAACCACAGAACCGAAACCGACTTTATAGAGATCGGTTCGGTTCCGGTTCGGTTCGTCCCGGTTCGTCCCGGTTCGGATCGGTTCGGTTCAGGAGGGAGAGGCATAGAAATCTACAGAAATGTAACCCAGAAATTCCACCAGATACAGATCAAGGAGAGGAGAACAATTATACAACTAGATATAAACTCAGATTTACAGTTTATAGACAGATTTATACATAAACTCAGATTTACAGATGTATATACACATTTATATACACCACATATACATATGACATACAGATCGACAGAGAGAGGCGAAACCAGAAGTATCGTCGTCTACGCCACCAGATCTGCCATCTACGACTTCATCCATCTTCGTCTGAGAGAGAGAGCCATCATCCATCATCATTATCATCGTCTGATGGACGGACGGAGAGAGAGAGAGGGGGGGGGGCGCCGCACGAGATGAGGAGACTGAAACTTGGGAAAAGTGAAAGAGAGTGAGGGCTTCTAGTTTTCTCGTGGGCTTTATAGATATATAAATAAGGGAATAAATAATTCTAATAAATACAGTTTGTTCCTACCTTTTTAACAAAAGCTTGGCCATCTAAGTTGGTAAGTGGAGTTACTTCTACGTGGAAGGGCGGGGTTCGACCCCCAGCCACTACTATTTTTTGAGTGAAATATATAAAACCGGTTCGGTTCGGTTCGAACCGAAACAATAATTTCATGAACCGGAAACCGAACCGGTTCCAAAATTTTAAGAATTTTCAAAACCGAACCGAACCGGATAAGTTTAAAAACCGAAAATAAAAACCGGTTCGGTCCGGTTCTCCGGTTCTCCCGGTTCCTTTGTTCAGCCCTAGTGGGCAGTGCAAGGATGGGTGACCTACTGGGACAGTTCAAGGGGTTTGGCGGCCAAAGCAGACAATATTGTACAGGACGGGAGCGTGTCATTATAGGTGCATAAGCTAAAGTGTACCTTTTTTTCAACATATTGTATGTTGTTGGGATATGGGTGTAATTCCCCTAGCTTGGATCCAAATTGTGGATTTTATCTATTCTTTGTATAGGTGATTGGTTTGCCTCGTGGGCTTGGGTGTTTTTGTATTACACCTTTTTGGCTTTGTTTCTAATTTGTAATTAGATGGCATCCCCTTGTGCCTTCTAATACTACTTATTATGTACCTATTAAAAAAAAAAAAAAAAAAAACACAGTTGGAATAATTGTCACTTAATCATGTTTTGCTTTATCTGACCTTTTTTTTCTTCCTGGTTACTGCTCTTTTCTCATATCTTTCTTTTTATCTCTTAAAGATGTCCTTTCTTTTTCCTAGTGTTGTTTGAATCTCTTTTCTTTATCTTGTTCTCATTTGTTTGATTGAAATCATCCACTAATCTATAACAGCTATTGTTTAACCCCGGGAAAGATCAAGATATTTGCATTGTTGTTGTTTTTTTTTTTTTTTTTTTCCTAATGAACTAAATATGTGCATTTATAATTTTATTGAAACACTATCATAAATTTATTGGGTGTAATTGAAATATTAAAAATATTGACATAGTTTTGCCTTAGTTGTAGGAAACTATGCCCATGAACTATAAAAAGCTAAAGCTTGAATTAAAAGCAGAGAACCTAAGGTCTTGAATCAAGAATTGAATAAAAGCTAATGCTTGAATAAGATTCGTAGCTATTTCCGATTCAGGCAGTCTATTCGTATCGATGACCCACTGAATCTAATAAAAAGTAGAGAACCTAAGGTCTTGAATAAAAAATTGAATAAAAGCTAATGCTTGAATAAGATTCGTAGCTATTTCTGATTCAGGTAGCCTAGTTGTATCGATGACCCACTGAATATTATCGAATTGTATGATTCTAACTAAAATGGAAATAATATTCTAAAACAATAATTTGAGGAACTGCCACACCCCTATAGAAATTCGGATTCATATTTGAGTGTCCTCCACTTCTATGTTTGATGGGTCGGACTCTTAGATATGCACCCTACCAGTAAACACACCCGTGACCTTACTTGCATACTATAGTCCAGATTCAACTCTCCACTTTTTATGTTTAAGATAAGATTTTCTTCTGTAGTGCATAAGGCTCTATAATTAACCTCTTCCTCTCCGCCTCTTTTGTCCTTGTTACACATCCTTGGTTTCTGGTTCCCGAAAGTAATGACACCGCATTATGACACCACATTTTTTACTCCATAGACAAAAGTGTGGTGGTCCCACACAAGTGGTTGTGTGGAGCGCACCACACTAGTGTCTATGGAGTAAAAAATGCAGTGTCAAAATACGGTATCAGCAGCATTGCTCAAAGTACAAATATCTACTATTACACATCTCTGTAATGATATGTTTCTTCTTCTTTGTATAGTTTAGGCTCATTTTGTGCCCTCTTCCGAAAAGAATTTGTTTTTTATTTTCTTTTGGAACTAGATTCTTTATAAAGGACCAAGCCCAAAACCAAGTAGAGAGCCTTGGAGAGAAACAACCAACAAGAGCAACAAGCTACAATTATTATTTTTTGATCGGCAACAAGCTACAATTCCAGAAAAGGAAAACAACACACAGCACAAGGCTAAAACTAAACAACAAACACAGAAATGAGAGTGGCCAAAAGAAACTACAATAATGCCTAAACAGAACTAGCTAGGACTGATGAAACACAATAATACCCCAATCCTGGCAGATCCTACGATTCCAAGAACACATAGATGCCTTGACTTCATGCACAATACAACTGCCAACTTTGAAGAGCCGCCCAATCTTTTTTCTTTTATCAATATTTTTTTTTTTATTAACTCGAATAACATGGTGGACAATGAGCACGGAGAAAGCAAAATCAATGTATTTTAAAGGGAATTACAACCACAAAGGTGGCATATAACCCCGACAAATATGCGAAAAGCCAACCTCCGAGAAAGGGAAAAAGAGTTGGTAAGTTACCAACAAATAACAACACAAAAAAATACACCCACTAGCTTTTAACAACTGCATACAAATTAAGCAACCCATTCCACTTAAATACTCTGAACTCCCAATTCAACTTGTTCAGACTTCTAAACCTCTTAAAGAGAAACAAGTTGCTACGCTAGCCTATACCAAATAACTCATGCCAAACTAGATTAAATGCCCAGAAGAACTCCGGAAACTTCTGAATAAGGTGTCGTACTGATGTGTTTTGGAGACTCCCTGGAGGAATACCTCGGAGGGTCATTTTGGCCTTTAATTTTACCGATGACGATGGTAGTTTATGTGGATGCTAAAAAGGTGGTAAATATGCATAGGCTTTTGGGGTGGGGAAAGGTGGGAAGTGGCAAGTACGAGGTAAGGGTTTAAGCCTTAAAAGACAGGGTTGTTGGCCAGTTTTAAAGGATTGGCTTGGCAACCATTTTACTTGAGTTCTATGCATAGTGAATGTGTTCCAACTTTTTGTGAAAACATTCACTCTTCCTTTCATATTGGGGTTCTAATGCCTGTTCCCTAAGAGCCTATTGAGTATTGAGGTATTGTGGTTGTGACGGGTGACATTTTTCTTTGAAAAAGAACCCAGGCTTGTGGTTAGATTGTTGGACTTTTGCTGTTATCCTTCTAAACCTTGAAAGGTGATTCCTTGGCTTGGATGTTAGGTCCTTGATTTTGATTTTAAATTACAGCCATATGTCTCTCATTAGACCCTATAGTCGTTTATGAATCTAAATTTGAGTTGGAAATTTTACAATGATAATGTTATATCTGGAAGTTCCTTTGATTGAAAAAACTCTTCTTACTGACATAATTTCCCCTTATTTGGTCATACACAGTCCTAATGGACAGCAATTTATGTCGTGGAAGGAAGTTTCCCCTTATTTGCTTTCCTTATTTGGACTCCCAAATTCCAATCAGACAAACTTTGGTCAAAGCAATGAAAATATGCAGTTGACTTGCAAAATGGCTATTGGAAATGTAAGTTGATAGATGTTGTATTTCATATTCTATTTCTTTGTTTATTCTTTTGAGTTACTAGTTACTACTTACTTGACTGACGTGATATGCCACAGTCTGCAGATATCGCCGTCAAAGATAGAAACAAAGGGGGAGAGCTTGTTAGCTATTCGCCAGCAGTCATTACTCATCTCACAAATGATCATGATAAGCAACACACTTCGGAGGTAGGGAATTCCGGGGAGAATTGAATGGGAGCGATTTTGAAGTGCAAGAAGTGCACCATGACGTTTACTGAGAAAGATGATTTAATGCAACACCAGTTGTCATCCCACCGGAGAAGGAGATCTAGACTTGGAACATCCGTCACTGATGGGGTGATAATCAAAGGTGGACAATACGAGTGTCAGTTCTGCCATAAGACATTTGATGAAAGGCATCGTTATAATGGCCATGTTGGGGCCCACATTAGACACCACATGAAGAGTGATGAAGCATCACCAGGAGTTCCGAGCATGCAAAATAGTGTTGGCCCTTTACCCGTTACTCCAAAGGAGTCTACGATTCAAACCTCCGCCGATGATGAAGACGATGCCATGACACTTAGTGCCGAGACTGATAATGTATTGATGCCTGCTTCTCCTGAAAGTAGATGCGAGGCTGGCATGGACATAGAAAGTTGTGCTGAAGTTAAGGTTTTGTCTGGTGATGAACAGGACACAAAGTCAGACTTTTCTAGAGGAAATTTTGGTGAAGAATGTCGTGTTCAGGTCAACACAGACAATAAGATGAACAATTGTGTTGGTCGTGTAGATCAGGCTAGTGATGTTGTTACTGCTAAATTTAATTCTTGTTTGAACTCTGAAGTTGCCAAGGTGGATAATGAAAATAATATTATTGGTGAGTCTGCTGCCAACAGAAGTACTGACTCCGCTATTGAACAGGAAAGAATCTTGGAAAGCCGTCTGTGTTCCCCCTTCGCTTCTGAGAAAACCTGTGATGCTGACAATGTGAACAGGGAATCCAATATCGTAGAGGAGCCAAATAAGAAAGCATGTTCAGAAAGTGTTTTACTTGCTCCTAATCATATTGAAGAAGCATCGGGTATTGGTAATACGGAGGATGTGAATATAACTAGCCCAATGGGATGTCCTGAACCTGATGTAACGAATTTTGATTGTAAGCTATCTGGTTATGAGCAAAATTGTGGTGTCAAAAGTGATGTGTGCAATATTGCCGCAAACAAAATGGAGACTCAGCCTAAGCTTGATGAAGTCCAAACTTACAGGAATAATGAGCCTGGTTTTGGCACACATCCCCGTAGACTCGATACACAGGAGATGAGCCTTGAGTTTGGTTCACTTGTTCTACCTGGGAATGAGAAAACTTTTGTAGAAGGAAATGTAAATGGGAATTGCAATATCACAGTGGGACTACAAAAGCAGAAAGGGAGTTTTAGTAATGATTTCTTAAATCAGTCTTGTACTGGGAATACCTTTGGTGATTTTTATACCACAAGCACCATTGAGGATCCCAAACCTGACGAAGTCCAAAATTCTAGCAATAGTGGACTAATTCTTGCTTTTGGCAACAATGACACTGGAATAGTTGCTGATGGTATGGACAATGGTCCAATTGAGCAAACGTTCCGGTTTGAAAATGATCTTAGCCTGGAAAACAGCAGAATAGGCAAGGATCCAAAAGATGAAAGTAGCTTATTTAGTTCATCTTGTTACTCCAGAGTGGGTGCTGATGTAAATAATATGGACAGGGTCAGCACTGGTAGAGTTTGGGAGGGGCCCATGATTAATGAGGGGGGAAATTCGGGGCCTGACAACTTAATGATTGGTTTTGGCAATAACTCTCAATCAGTTGGGGATGTCATTCCTGGCTATATGTGGAGAAGTGATGGAGGAAATATCTTGCAGAGTACTTTAGTTGATACTTCAACCCAGATGGAGCAATCTTCAGGCTGTTACCCCACTTTCAATCTATTCTCTGATAAGGTATGAACATCAATGTTTGAGATCCTTATAATCATCAAATGAGTTGTCTGAAAGAATATTGCTTAAGGTTATTGTTTTCGAGTTTCTCCCGGTGCAAGTTTATTGTGAAATCATCGTAAGACCGGACGACCCTTCTTGTAACTTTCATTATTTAGTTTTCTAACTGTTTTCTACTTGTGTTATGTTTGGTACACATCTATGAAGCACCGACACCTCTAGGGGTTGCCGTGTCGCAGTGGCCAGACACGGGGACACGGCGGGACTTGTGTTATGTTTGGTACACATCTATGAAGCACCGACACCTCTAGGGGTTGCCGTGTCGCAGTGGCCGGACACGGGGACATGGCGGGACATGTGTCCGTACACGCCATGTGGAGGGGGACACAGTTACATTTAATTTTTTTTGGGGGGGACGTGGCTGGGGACACGGGGGGAGACGGCGGGGGTTTATTTTTAAATTTTTTTTGGGGTAAATTCGTAATTACTCAAAAGTTTGGGAATAGAACTGTAATTTTACACTATATCCCACTTATGGATAATGGATGTCTTGTTTTGTTTGTCAATTCTTAACAAATATATATTTTTATATATAAATAAATATATGCGTGGCGTGTCCCCTGCCGTGTCCGTATCCCCATTTTTTTAGAATTCCTAAGTTCCCGTGTCCGTGTCCGTGTCCGTGTCCATGCATCATAGGTACACATGAATTGGGTGTATGTTGGCCAAGATGTATCTTTCAACTAGAAATTTGGCATGCTGCCCATGACGTATGCGGGGCTGCAATCCCGTGGCTAATGTAACATGCAGTCTGAGGACCCTGAACTAGGGTAAGGAAACTTGGACAAAATAAGTGGTGGTTAGATACAAATTACAAAGTAGCAAAATAAATTTTTGTACGCAAAAAGAGAAAATTCAACGTCCTTACATGGGAGCAGTGTTCCTTAATTACAACTACAAATGCTTATGCAACAATCATTCAACAAACTATTCAGTTTCATCCACGAGACTCCTTTAAAGGCCAATGCACAAAGAAATATGCATGGCATCATTCCTCATTGAGTCATTGGCACTCATCGATACTCGGCTTACAGGGAATATCTCACCCCAGTCTAATGATTCCAACTATGCGAAAAAATTAATGCAGTCTCATGTTGGTCGCTACATAATTTACCATTTGACATTAATATTTACCTGGCAGACTAACAAATAATCCGACAACTCCATCAACAAACAAACCTACTATTGTACCATTGACCACCCATGATAAATCAAATCTTACTCCTCAAAAGAATCGCCTAAAGCCTCTTCCAATTTTGGAAGTGAAAAATAGAGCAAATTCAACATTAAATTGAACAATCCAACCGCTTAACAATTTAAATGTTATTTGATACATTTTCTCATGAACTAGAGGCCATGGAAGTGAAATAGAGCAAATTCAACATTAAATGGAACAATCCAACCGCTTAACAATTTAAATGTTATTTGATACATTTTCTCATGAATTAGAGGCCATGGAGGTAATAAACATAGATCGAGACTCTTTTCCAATCGCTTCAGCTCTCTGGTTGTATTTTGTTAGTTAACAACTGATATAGGACGGTTTTAGGATGCTCTTCACCCTTGCAAGGGTTAGGTGGTTTCTATAAGGAAGGACCAGCCCAAACCCAATCACAATGGCCTCAGCCTTCTTAACTCAATTCATTAATCAACTCTATTCTCAAAAGAAAAGACTACATCCCAATTTATTATCCATGGATAAGACCCTTCTAATCCAATAAGTCTAAATGACATGAACCTAATCAATGAACACATTAAATAAGATATTGGATGGACCTAGATATTAATGCATACACAGAATCTAACAAAGACTACATGCAATGAATTAACATAATTTGTTTAATGTATCTGGATGAACATTAATGCTAATCTGGATTCGTGATTATCCTTGACCTTCCAAGTTTCCAATTACCATTGATGACCCTTGAACTACCCACTATCATGGACACTTGTTTTCGGACCAAAAAGACTTCTCGATGCTCATGCTACCCATAGCCTTTAGTTTAGGCTTCCAAAGCCTATGAGACTTGTCTAACCACCCCATGATTATGTCATCAACAACATAATGTTTATCGTAGTTAATTTCGCATCACCTAATTATGCAACCACAATACTACTTTTTCCCTAAAAAAAGAGGAATTTTTTTTTAATGTAACTCAAATCAATTCGTTATATATGCAAGTCATTGCTATCCTTGGTGTGAAAAAGCTAACCATTGCCAATTACCAAAATTTACACCATTGCACTCAAAACTTAAATTCCCATTGAGATAACATCCATTCTTATCTCACTCTTATATAACATAAATGATCTACATCATGTAAGCAATAATAGAAGTGCCTGTTACAGGTACTACATAACAATGTTGGAGTATCGGGATCTGATATGGGTATAGTACGGATATGACTCCCATCTAGAAGTATCCATGCTTCATGCTGATGCAAGCACCAAAAATTGGTTCATTGCAAGTTCTACTTGGATGCAACTAAAGCTGAACTAATTGTAGCACTCACTTAAGGGAAGCTACACTCAACATTATGATGAGTTGGTGGCATGCCTTCTCTCTTTTTATTATTGTGAAACAAATTTCTTCCTCATATTTTGCATCTAAAATGGTTGAGAAGTTGCTGCTCATCAGGTTCACTGTCATTGATTTTTGAGGTCATTTTGTTGTCAACAGGGTGAAAATGAGCTCTTTGGAGTTAGTGGGAAGTATGACAGCATGCTAGGTTTTGAAGGGGCACAATCAGGTCATATTGAGCCTGTGGAGTTCAGTTTTCTGACCACACAAAATTTGAGTTCTCTTCAAGGAGACTCTAAGGCATTGTCGTATAATACAGAGGTTGGCCCAGGGTTTGATTCGTCGTTTTGGCTTGAAAAGGATGCATTATCTCTGAATACTGCTGCCAGGAATCTGGTTACTTCTGTATGTATCTGGTGCACAAATGAATTCCATCATGATTCTGTTAACCCTGGAACACAAACAGGTGCAATTGGCACGGTGTGTCCAGCCTGCAGTGCAAAAGTTTCACAGCAATTTAATTTTTTCTAGAATGACTGTTTGTCCTTGAAATCTCCAGCGGCCACAAAGACGCATAGGATCTTGAATTCTTGATACAAGGTAATTCTTCTATAATAATTGATGTAATCTAAATATTTAATGACCTTATACTGATTAGACGTGTTCCTAAGGGTGGGAGGGACTTGATTTTGTTCCCGGTCAAGAAATATTATCATAACTTGATGAATGGACGGGGAACCTAATTATCCCACTATGGAAGAAATACTTTTCTCCAAACCAGAGGTTGGGAGTTTATGTGCTATCATGAGACAAACATTTCAAATGGCAGTTGTGTTCAGTGCACAATTTGGTTGGAATGAGTTAGGTGCATCCTGGGCTTGTCCTCGAGTCTAGCACGCGAATTATCTAACTAAGATCCTAGGCTTTTTGACGCAAGAAGGGTGATTTTCAATACTTTAATCTGGTTCCTGCATCAGGTATCGACGTAACGTAGCAGATTTAGGTTATTATGCATCTTTATCTTCTATTTCTTCGCAGCAGTGGTGATTCAATAATTTCCTTGGTTTTGTGGTAATGGAGGTCATTGCTATTTCATGGCTATTCACTTGATTGTTAATTGCTCTGAGTCACTTTTAACTTTCTTGCAACTTGTCACAGGCTTGATGTTCTGACATTTGTGAGTATGGGAGTCACGTTTCAGGGTCATAATTCAGATCATTAGTGAGTCGAAAAAATTCGAGTGGGAGTTTATGTGCGATAAGTTTTTATGAAAAAATTGTGAAAACTAAGTATATTTCTTTCTTGGGTGCATGTGTTATATATAAGTGTCAAAAGGACAAAGAAGCTCCGTAAACTAAGTGTATTCAAAGCAAAACTCAAGCCCTTCGTTAAAATTACGATCCCCTATAGAATCTGTAAGGAAAGAGGATTCACAAATAATAGGAATAACTAGTTTTTCAACAGATATGTTTAGCGTTGAATTATAGGTGGATTTGGGTGGATGGGAGAGGAACAAAGGAGTCATCATCAGAATGTGCATTGATGATGCACTCACACGCATGACCATGTCGTCAACATGTCAGTGCCTTACTTTTACACATTAAAAGCTTCGGGGTGTGTAGCATTATGTGGTTGGTGTTTGCCTCTGTTTTCAGACAGCAAAGTCTTGTAAACTTAAAAACAAGGAATAACTTCTAATTTGTAAATTAATAGTTTTTGTAGCTGATAGTTCTTGTTGCTTGCCACAGGCACGTGGGAAACATTGATTGGAGGGGATAGCATTTCTCTACACAGGTACATCATGTCTGTACGAGGATAAATCCACGTAACCCCGGATCACGTGCTTCCTTGAGTCAACCCTAAATCTGCAAGACAGAGAAAGGGTTAGAGCACCTTTGCCTCTCGTTGGCAAAGGCCCTCCGATGCCTGAGTTAGTATCACGTACTTGAATTCTCAAATCACAAAGTGTATGAAGATAGGTTTCACAGCGTACCTTTTGTCATGGTTATTCTCTCCTATTTATAGGTGTAGATGTTCTTCATATTAGGCATCTCGTGCCCCCGTTTCCTATTCTCTTTAGGAATCCTTTTCCTAATAGGACTTTCCTATTAGGGACGAGTTTCCTTATTCTGCTAGATTTCGCCTAGCAAGGGTCTCTGCTTTCATATAGGATTCTTTCCTATATGGGACATACTCCTAATCACTTTAGGACTTCCCATGTCAATCCCTTTCTTCACGGTATTGCTCCTTGTCTCATAAGGAACCTCTGTAGAATATTCTGGAATGTCTCACCGCTTTATTCGTGGCGGCGCCGAGCTTCCTCGTAGCTCGGTATGACTCGTACATAACCCAACTACTCACGCCGAGCTGAACCTATGCATCCCAGAATGCTATTTAAGTTTTACTCATAGCTCTGCTAACTCGGCCATATCAGGGGCATTCCCTTGTGACCTATACCGAGCTAGCACTTCCTGGCATATTTAATTTATTCAACCATTTTAGCCTTATTCATGGCCAAACCAGCTCGGCAAAGGGCTCACGTGTACCATATATCGTGCCGAGCTATTCACCCTCTTGCGGTGAAGTCATCAGGCACGTGCCATGCCTAGTAGTAGGGTAATCAGATTTTACCCACTCCAATTGCTCCCCAGCTCTGCCGCTACTGTCACGCATCAGTAGCGTGCAGAGCTTCAACGGTTCTCGAGTACCCTTTGCACGCCTTCCCTCCACGTGGGTGGCAACGTCGCTTTCATATTAAATGTGAATGACCCTTTGGTGGCTCGGATAAATCGAAAGGACGATTCTGCTGACGTTTTACGTGCGTCACGTTCCACTTCATGGGTTTTCGGGCGGGATAACGAGTTACTTTTCCCTCCCAAACATCCCCTAAACCCAAAAAACCCCTCCACTTCTCCTTTACTTCATTTTATTAGAAGCAGAGAAGAGAGAGAAAGCTTCATCCGCCATCAACGACGCTCAGACCTTCTCGCAACCACAATCTTCTCTCCGGTTTACGTCGGAAAGTCTCCCTCCGTTCTCGTCGGAGATCATTCTATTAGGCCCATCCTTATCACGTAAGTGGCCCTTCTAGATTTCCATTTCTATTTCCCGTTTCATCTTCCCCAATATTCTTCAGCGTCTGCTCATCTCTGTCTGTTTTTCTGGGTTTCAACTGTGAAACCCTAAATCCTTAGGAAAGAAATGGGGAGGCACAGAGCCCTTTTAAGTAATCCTGATAGAATAATAGAGTTTCGAACTAGGTATAATATTCCTGCCGACATCCAGTTCAGACTAAACAATCAAAACGATTTGAGAGAGGTAAGCTTGGATGAACAAAAAATTCTCATCCCCCTGATCTTTATTGTGGAAGGGGGCCTTAGGCTTCCTTTACACCCTTTTTTTAGGGAAGTCTGTAGCAGATGCCAACTGAATCCCATGCAACTTTGCCCTAATTTCGTTAGGGTAGTCATGGGCACCATTGCCCTAAACCAACTGCTCGGCCTGCACCTCGACTGGTGGGACTTGCACCACCTATACAGTGTAGTTCCCACAATTGACAATAACTATTATTTCAAAGCCAGGGACCCCAACCAGAAGCTCATCACCGATCTGCCCAATTCCTCAAAGGGAGAGGCAGATGACTTTCTCATAGTCACCGGCAACTGGGAGCCCAGAGATGCCCAGGGGAGGCCCATTGGCTTTGCCTGCCCCACTGCAACAGGCGTACTACGTTAGTACTTTTTCCCTAGTTGGCTTTTCCTTTGTCCTCCTAAAAAATTGTGGCTAACCATCTCTTTATCTCATTGTTTTGCAGCGGATAACCTCAATCACGGTGGCCGTCTGATACACGGCAGACTCCACTGTGAGGACATCGCCAAGGCCCTATACTTTGACGGTTTCCCTCCAACTCCAGTTGGTCTCGGCCGTGCTGCTCACCTGCTGTTAGATTATACCCCGTCCTACTGGGGAGGGATTCGTAGAAACGGCGAGCCGCGTTCAAGACATCCCTGGCCGCCAGTTGTCCCATTGACCATCACAGGCCGACCTTCCGACCGAGAGAGGACTCGTGCTCGCAGGGGCCGAGCTAGGAGGGGATCTGCACGCTCTCGAGCCCCAGTGGACCTTCAGCAGCAAGTGACTTTTGCTCATATCGAGGAGATTCCCACCGCCATCCCGATTCTTGTCCGCACTGATCTTGAGCCGAGCACTTCCGGCAGAGCAGCAAGGGAAGAAGAAGAAGAAAACGAAACGGGTGGGGTGGACTACCGCGCAATTGTCCGAGAAATTGCCGAGCAATCCTCTTACTTAGCTGATTCAGACGACTCACCGGGATACTCTCCTTCACCAGACCGTTCAGAGATGCCTCTGCAGCCGATCAACCTCCTTGATCAACTGACCCTCGGCGGAGCCTCCCGTGCTCCTCCGGCCACTCGATCCACGCAACCCCCTCAATCACCATCCCCTTCCCTCACCGATCGTCAGAGGGAAAAGAGGCCGGTAAGCAGCCCTGACCGAATCCAGCCAGCCCCTCAAAGGAGAAGAACTGGGGATGCCAGCATATCCCCGTCCGAACTCCAGCCACTGGCACAACCCTGGGCCCCAACACTTGCCCGTCCCGATGGCACCCCGGTTAATGACGCGGACAAAATCTCTTCCACCGACGTGGCATTCGGCGTTGCCAGAGCCGCTCTTCTCCCGAACGACATAGAGAGGGAGAAGAACAGCTCATATGAGGTGCTGATGAAGTCAATCTTTCAATCCAGCGCCAAGGTATAAAATCACCCTTTGCACTGATTTTAGTTTTATTCTAGTTCCATTACCCAAACTCCTTTATGCAATGTAATTTGTCTTGCAGATTATGCAGAAGGCGTTTGTGGGCTTTGAGAGAGCCAAAGATGCTGACAAGGAACTGAGGAAAGAGCTGAAGAGAGCTGAAAAGGCCGAGAAGGAAAATGCTCAGTATTCCCAGTCCTTGAAGGAAAGCCGAGCGGAGGTGGAGATGCTGAAAGGGGAGATTGCCGATCTGAGAAAAAGGTCTGAGGAAGTCGAACGTGGCCTGAGTGATCAGCTGACCACAGCAGAAGCCAAGGCGGAGGCAGAGTACGATCGTGCTGTTCTAGAAGTTACGGAGAACTATAAGGCACAGATGCCCGTTGTACAGGATGCAATATGGGGGGCGGCCTGGCGACGCTGCCTTGAGAGGCTCGGTGTCGAGGAGTCGTCCCCACTTTGGGTCGACATGGAGCTGCCGAGCAATAGGGTTGCTGTCGAGGCCCAACCTGACACTCAGGCTCAGCTTGACCAGTCCACTCTCCCTTCCGAGCATCCGCACATTGAAAATGCCATTCCCGACCCTACTATTATAAACGATGGCAATACTGAGAGCCCCGCTGGAGGTACGGATGCTGATTCCAACGCTGCCACTGTTGCAAATGAGCACAGTGAAGAGGCTTGATGCCTTCTACCGTTTTCTGAAACTCTCTCCCTGGCCCTGCGTGGTCTTTGCTCGGCCGTCTGTGGCCTGTTGCTTTGTTGATACTCTAGTTTCTCGTACTTTGTTTTTTGCTGACAGTTGGTCCTTCGTGACCGATTTTGGCCGTATGTGGCTGGTGATTTTGCAGTCCAGGGATTTGTCTACCCTGCTGTTTATTGCAATGTTAATTGCCGAACTGATTTTCTTCGCACTACTCGTTTTTAGTCAAAGGCTCTTCATACTTAGCACGGCAATCAAACTAAGTTTCTTCATACTTAGAAGTGTATAGTACTAAGTGTCTTAGCATTTTGTTGCAATACCTGCTGCAAACTAAGTTTCTTCTTACTTAGAATCTTTTCGTGCAATATTCGTTGCAGAACCCTAAGTTTTTTTCATACTTAGGATTTTTCGTGCAATATTCGTTGCGAAACCCTAAGTTTTTCATACTTAGGATCTTTCGTGCAATATTCGTTGCGAAACCCTAAGTTTTTTCATACTTAGGATCTGTCGTGCAATATTCGTTGCGAAACCCTAAGTTTTTTCATACTTAGGATCTGTCGTGCAATACTCGCTGCACATACACATATTCACTGTAGACATACATATCCTCTGCTCCCCAATAGGAATCCAAATCTCGAAGTGGAAATTTTATTCGTAATCCTGAATACTGAACGCTGGGTATTTTATTCGTAATCCTAGCCAAGTCCTAAAAACAACTGTGAATTTATTCGTATTCACTTAAAAAAGAGATGTGATTGTATTCATAATCACGGATTCAAATTATTGGAAGAATTTCCTAAGGTTCTGGACATTCCATGGTCGTGGAACCGGGTCCCCGTCCAGGTCGGCCAAACGATAGGCCCCAATGCCAACAATCCCTACAATCTTGTATGGGCCTTCCCAGTTCGGTCCAAGCTTTCCGTCTGAGGATACTTTGGTGTTGGCCAAGACCTTCCTCAGGACTAGGTCACCAATCCTGAACTCTCTTGGCTGCACCTTCTTGTTGTAGCTTCTTCGTAGCTGCTCTTGATATGCTGCCAAGGTAATGAGAGCCCGCTCCCTTTTTTCCTCGGCGAGGTCTAGCTGCTCGGCCAGGGCTTTGTCGTTGCCCCCTGACTCCACAAGGGTAGTGCGGATGGTTGGCAAACCAACCTCTAGGGGAATCACTGCCTCTGTTCCATATGCCAAGGAGTACGGCGTCTCTCCCGTAGATCGCCGTGGGGTGGTCCTGTAAGCCCAGAGCACGGCTGGAAGCTCATCTGGCCATTTTCCCTTCTTCTTTTCCAACCTCTTCTTGAGGCTCTTCAGGATAGTCATGTTTGAGGCCTCTGCCTGGCCATTGCTCTGTGGGTAGGCAGGGGTCGAGTAATAATTTCTGATGCCGTACTGAGCACAAAAGGCCTTGAACTTCTTGCCGAACTGGGACCCGTTATCTGAGATAATAGAGTAGGGTACCCCAAACCTTGTAATTATCTTATTCCAGACGAACTTTTCCACCATAGCTTCTGTGATTTTAGCAAGAGCTTCCCCCTCTATCCACTTAGTGAAGTAGTCAGTGCCAATGAGTAGGAATTTTCGTTTCCCTGTTGCCATAGGGAGAGGACCCACAATATCCAATCCCCATTGGGCAAAAGGCCATGGGCTGGTTAGCGGCAGCAAGTCCTCTGCTGGAGCTCGGATAAGAGGGGAATACCTCTGGCACTTCTCGCACTTCTTGACAAAAGCCTTTGCATCCTCTTGCATGTACGGCCACCAATATCCCTGGGATATTGCTCGGTGGGCTATGGACCTACCACCAGTGTGTCCCCCACAAGTCCCAGCGTGGATCTCATGGAGGAATTTCTGAACAAGGGCTGGGTGTATACACAATAAATATGGACCAAGGAAAGATTTTCTGTAAAGCTTACCTTCTGGAGAGAGCCAAAAGCGTACTGACTTGGTCTTGATTTTGTGTGCTTCCCTCTTATCTTCTGGCAAAGTCCCATCTCGTAGGCATGCCACTATTGGGTCCATCCAGCTCGGCCCAAGCTCTGTTTCCATTACGATTTCCATGGCTCGGCCAATACTTGGTTCGCCCAGATAATCTACTGTAATTGTGCGGCGATACTCCGTCTTGACCGCTGACCCAAGACAGGCCAGTGAGTCTGCATGTGCGTTCTGTCCCGAGCTGATCTGCTGGATATGGATCCTATCAAATTTGTCTAGCAAATCCTTGGCTGCTTCTGAGTACGCAGCCATCTTTTCGCTTTTCGTAGCGTATTCTCCTGAAAGCTGGTTAACAACTAGTTGGGAATCACAAAATATTCGTAATTTATGTACCTTAAGCTCTAGAGCATTTCTCAGTCCGGCTAGCAGTGCCTCATATTCTGCTACATTGTTTGTGGCACTAAATCCCAGCCGTAGTGCATGCTCCAGGATCAGTCCTTCTGGAGAGAAAAGCACAACACCTGCTCCAGATCCTTTGTTGCAAGCTGACCCATCAACGTAAAGCCTCCACTCGTCTGGATCCAGGTCGGCCATTCTCGTTGGCTGCTCGGGTTTACTGACTTGCCCCTTCTCGTCGAGAGCCGGTGGCGGTGGAGCCACTGTTGGGGTAAATTCTGCTACAAAATCAGCCAAAATTTGGCCTTTGATTGCCGTTCTAGGCTGATAATCAAGGTCGAATTGGCTTAGCTCTATAGACCACTTCGAGATCCTCCCAGACAAATCTGCTTTCCTAAGCAGAGCCCTCAATGGATGCTCGGTGAACACAGTGATGGGATGCTGCAAGAAGTAATGGGGCAATTTCCTTGAAGCGATGACGAGAGCGTATACCAACTTCTCTAGCGGTAGGTAACGTGTCTCAGCATCTAACAATGTCTTGCTCACAAAATAAATTGGAGCCTGCTCTGTACCCTTTATTCGTAGGAGAACTGAGCTGACCGCATGATCAGATACTGCCGAATATAATATCAATCGCTCCCCAGCTTCTGGAGTAGAGAGTAAGGGAGGTGAAGATAAGTAGACTTTTAACTCCTGGAAAGCCTGCTCCTGCTCGGCTCCCCATTCGTAGCCTTCTCTCTTCTTCAGAAGTTGAAAGAAAGGTCTGCAGCGGTCTGAGGATTTGCTGATGAAACGATTGAGTGCTGCTGCCATTCCTGTTAACCTTTGGACCTCCTTCGTGGTCTTTGGGCTTTGAAGGCCTTGCAGAGCCGTGATTTGATCTGGGTTGGCTTCAATCCCTCTTTTAGTCACTAAGTGCCCTAGAAATTTCCCCGAGCTGACTCCAAAGGCACACTTGGAAGCGTTTAACTTTAGCTTGAATTTCCTCAAAATGTTGAAAGTTACCTTTAGGTCAGCTAGGTGATCGGGCTTCAACTTGCTCTTGACTACCATGTCGTCGATGTAGACCTCCATAGTCTTGCCGAGCTGTTCCCTGAACATTTTGGTCACCAATCTTTGATAGGTTGCTCCAGCATTCCTCAGCCCAAACGGCATAACCTTATAGCAGTAGAGCCCTCTGGGGGAGATAAAGGACGTCTTTTCCTGATCGGGCTCGTACATAGTTATCTGATGGTATCCTCGATATGCGTCAAGAAAACTCATCCTCTCATAACCTGATGTAGCATCCACAAGTTGATCAATTCTGGGAAGTGGGAAGCTATCTTTGGGGCACGCTTTGTTGAGGCTTGTGAAGTCCACACATACTCTCCACTTTCCATTCTTTTTCTTGACTACAACTGTGTTGGCCAACCAATCTGGATAGCTCACTTCTCGTATGGCATCTGCTTCTAGTAGTCGTTCTACCTCTTCAATTACAGCGTCTGCGTGCTGGGGTGCCGACCTCCTTGCCTTCTGCACAACTGGCTTGTGCTGAGGGTCCACGTTCAGGTGGTGGCATATGACTTCAGGATCTATCCCAGGCATCTCCTGGGGGGTCCAAGCGAATACATCGATGTGGTCTTTAAGAAAGGTGACCAGATCTCTTTTCTCCGGCTCGGGGAGGGTCTCGCCGATCAGGAAATACCTTTCTTCATCGTCCTCTTGAATTTGTATCTTCTTCAACCCTTCCACCATCTTCTTAGTGGGATCACCTCCAACGTCTTCTAGGGTTGGTTGGTCTGGAACCTCAACCGTTTGTACCAGCTCGGCCCTTGGTGCTTTCTTCAAAACCATATTAAAACATAGGTCGGCCACTTTCTGGTTCCCTCTAATGCATTCGATGCCATCTGCCCCAGGGTACTTGATCTTCTGGTGGTAAGTTGAAGAAACTGCCCTCATTTTGTGCATCCAAGTTCTTCCTATAATCACGTTATAGGAAGAAGGGATGTCCACCACAAGGAAGTCTGTGCTTAGAACCACCGATCCAGCTCGGACGGGCAGTGTGACCTTTCCCATAGGCCATACTGTCTGTGCACTAAAGCCGACCAATGGAACCAGACACTTTTGCAATGAACTTGGAGGGAGCTCCATCTTCTTGAAGGTATTGTAATACATAATCTCTGTGCTGGCCCCTTGGTCAACAAGAATCTTCTCCACGTCATATTCCCCTATTCGAAGGGTGATTACAAGTGCGTCATTATGGGGTACTGATACCCCTTCCAGATCATCATCGTTGAAGGTGATGGGGGTCTCTATGATCCCTTCCGCCCTTGGCCTCTTCATGCCGAGCTTCATGACTTGTTTTGCCTGTCCGTTGACCCTCTGGATATGTCTTATCTCGTTGTTTGTGTAAGGGGCAACTAATCCATGTATCATATGGATTGTTCCCTTTGGACCTTTCTCGTAGTCCACCTCCTCCACCAGCTCGGCGTCATTCTTGACATCAGCCAGAAATTCTTTGAGATGGCCCTCCGCCACCTTCTCATCCAGGAATTTCTTATATTCCATACAGTCCTCAGTCATGTGTCCCCAATCCCTGTGGTAGCTGCAGTGCTGGTTAGTGGCTCTTCTCTTTTCTGGGTTCCCAGTCATCTTTGGGGGCCTTCTGAACCACTGTTCGTTCTTGATCCTGTACAACATCTTATAGATGGGGATGTTGAAAGTCGCCATAACGCTGAAGTATGACTTGGGATCTGGGTCAGTTTTGTCCTTCTTCTGCTGTGTGTAGTCTTTCCGTCCTGTTGTGTAATCCTTTTTGTACATCCTTGATTCTACTGGCTTTTTTTCTGGAAGCTGAGGTTGCCCTGCCACAATCCTTCCTCCAGCTTGCAGGATGTCATCCTCCACCCGTGCATGCTCCTGGATTCTTTCCATGAGTTTGGCCACCGTTTTCACTGGATGCATAGTGAGTGATTCCCGTAACTTACTATGCATGGGCAGGCTCGTCTTAAATGTTGCCAGAGCATACTCCTCACTGCAATTTTCAATCTCGTTGAAAGCCTCCCAATAGCGTTTGGAGTATTGCCGCAGTGTCTCATCGTCCTTCTGTCTCATAGAAGTCAATGCATCAAAAGTCTTGGGAGCTGCTCGGCTTGTTAAGAACCGGGCAGTGAATTCTTCAGCTAATTGAGCCCAGCATAGGATTGATCCCTCTGGGAGTTTGTGGTACCAACTCAGAGCCACCTTTCCCAGGCTAGAGGGGAACATTTTGCATAACAAAGCGTCATCTCGCTCGTGCATGAACATGGCCTGTTGATAGTGCTGGATGTGGGCCACAGGATCTGTGCTGGTCTCGTAGGGGATGAATGCTGAATGTTTCACCCTGCTCGGCGTCTTCTCCGTACGGATCCAATGGGCCAATGGTGACTTAGAAATTTGGCCTAGGGCTTCCTTAGCTGCTTCTCTTGCAGTTTTAGGATCTCCTTCAACTCGGCCGGCATTCCCCCTCCTTGTGTGCCGCTCGGGAATATGCTCATTGGATCCAGATCTCTCGTATCTGTCCCTAGCATGCTTTCTTCTTTCTCTTTTTTCCACAGAAACACTCCTGTCTCTCCTTTTCCGTGGAGAGGCAGCTCGGTCGGTGGAGGCGTTGTTGTGGTGACGATCTCTTCCCTTTTCCTCATTATGCACGGATCTCGTCCGTGAACGTAAGTCCTTCTCTTTTTCTTGGAGTTGTTTTTTTAGGTCCTGAATCTCTCGTTCCCGTCGAGTGACTTCACGGGCCAATTCTTCTGCCTCTTGCTCCTTTCTGTCAAGGCTGTCTTCCCTTTCTCGATTCCTTGTGTGCCTGTGGCCATCTCTCCTTGGGGGGCTCTTTCCCCGTTCACGTCGGGTGGAGGCCGCCCCACCTCTTGGTGGTGTCTTTGAGCATCCTGCCCTTGGAGAACCATGGCGTATTAAACGTGTATCCCTGAATTTTGGAATCTCAGGGATATTCCATACGTCAAACCTCTTTGTTGCTGGCTTTTTCTGTGGTGCTCTTAGAACCAGAGGAGTCTTGTCCACCCTTGTGCTCTTTCTTGTAGTATACACAAGCGTGGTACCATCATCTTCTACGTCCCTTCCTCGTGGGGTGTACAGAAGAGGCTCTGAAAGCACCATTGTTGATCTTGGAAGAAATCAAGCCTTTCCGTTATCGTTTCCCACAGACGGCGCCAATTGTACGAGGATAAATCCACGTAACCCCGGATCACGTGCTTCCTTGAGTCAACCCTAAATCTGCAAGACAGAGAAAGGGTTAGAGCACCTTTGCCTCTCGTTGGCAAAGGCCCTCCGATGCCTGAGTTAGTATCACGTACTTGAATTCTCAAATCACAAAGTGTATGAAGATAGGTTTCACAGCGTACCTTTTGTCATGGTTATTCTCTCCTATTTATAGGTGTAGATGTTCTTCATATTAGGCATCTCGTGCCCCCGTTTCCTATTCTCTTTAGGAATCCTTTTCCTAATAGGACTTTCCTATTAGGGACGAGTTTCCTTATTCTGCTAGATTTCGCCTAGCAAGGGTCTCTGCTTTCATATAGGATTCTTTCCTATATGGGACATACTCCTAATCACTTTAGGACTTCCCATGTCAATCCCTTTCTTCACGGTATTGCTCCTTGTCTCATAAGGAACCTCTGTAGAATATTCTGGAATGTCTCACCGCTTTATTCGTGGCGGCGCCGAGCTTCCTCGTAGCTCGGTATGACTCGTACATAACCCAACTACTCACGCCGAGCTGAACCTATGCATCCCAGAATGCTATTTAAGTTTTACTCATAGCTCTGCTAACTCGGCCATATCAGGGGCATTCCCTTGTGACCTATACCGAGCTAGCACTTCCTGGCATATTTAATTTATTCAACCATTTTAGCCTTATTCATGGCCAAACCAGCTCGGCAAAGGGCTCACGTGTACCATATATCGTGCCGAGCTATTCACCCTCTTGCGGTGAAGTCATCAGGCACGTGCCATGCCTAGTAGTAGGGTAATCAGATTTTACCCACTCCAATGTCCCTGAATAGTTGTCCCATGCAAGAGTGCACGTTTTGGAGTACTGGTATGGCTCCCTTATACTTCTGCTGGAGATTGTGTCAAGAATCCATTATCTTTCTTTTGCCCAAAGGATTTTTCAAATCCTCGTCGTTAGAATAGGTTTTTTTTTTTGGGGTTGATTCTTTTCTCTAACTTGAGACACCATCTTGGTTGTGACCACATGTTGCAAGACATTTTTAAGAGAACTTTGTTTTCTACTTTAACAGGAGAAAATAGGATAGCAAAGAGGATGGGCCTTTGGCTTTGACTTGGGTAATAACAGGCTTAAGAGTTTATTTGTTTCTCGTTCTGTTGGATATTATAGCCCTGTTGCTTTTGCTTGAGAAACTTTTACTCATGCCCACCCAACTATCAGCCTGGCATCATTAATTACTATATTAGCCCTTTCCTAGGGGAAGGCAAGTTTTTGTTTGTTTACGATTTTGTATGTTGGGGTGGGCGTTTTCTTTTCACAATTTCAACTGAGATCTGGAAATTTTTTGGTTGGAGATCACGAGATTTTTCTTTTCCTCGAAAGGAACCAGGAACTTCAAATGGAACAACCAGTTAGAGAATTGAACTTGGTTTTACCTTTGGTTTGGCTTTCTTTTGATTTGTCTAAGGATTTTGTTTTGAGACCTTGCTTGACCAAGAATTTGTTCTTGGCACTTTCAATTTACAGCAAATCATCCATCATTACCTGGTAATTGGTAGTCAAGTGTATTTTTGGATGTTGGCTACCCTTCTTTCTATTTTTCCCCCCTGCATTGGTGAATGCATGGATCTTTCTTTTTTTGATTGGCACAAAATATATTAATGATAGTGCAACGCCAATGCTCTGGATGCTGAATGAAAGAAGCATGGTAATGTGCACATAAATCAAAATGATTCTTGGGTCTGCCCTCTCTGATGCCTTTTGGCTTTGATTTGAGGGCATGATTCCGCAGCAAATGCGACGGTATAGGGGGATCACTGTTTCAGTGGTATTCTGTGAGCAGCCACTTTGTGCATTTATTGCCAAAGGTTAGGTCTGTCTCCAATCCATCTGTTTCAGTGGTATTCTGGGAGCAGCCACTTTGTGCATTTATTGCCAAAGGTTAGGTCTGTCTCCTATCCTTCCCCCGCCCATACCCCTAATTATTGGGGACTAAATGGGTTATGTTATTGTTGTGTTGTTGTACAAAATATATTAATGGGATTCGGTAGGGGATGTACGTCTATTGTCAGATTGTCGCTGCTTGTTTGCATGCATGTGTGCTTGTGTACGTTCCCGTTTTGCATGTCTTGTATTTCGCAGGACTTGTGAAGTTTTTTATTCCTACATGTTTTTAGATTGGGGTGTGGAGTTCTGAATTCACTGTAAACCTAACATGTGTAGGCTTTATTAAGTGTGCAGAACTTGAATTCTTTGGGTTTGAGAGCTGTGTTGTAATACCGTCATGTAAAACGACGTCGTTTCGTCAGAAGATGTTGTTTTGATGCACTCGATGTTTTTTTAGGTTTGGTCATTCTAGAAGGCTGGTAGAGACCACCCGAATCACAAAAGAGAGAGATTAGGGTGAGATCTTAAAAAATGGGCGAGGGCGACTATAAAGCCTGTAGGGCCCGAGGCTAAGGACCGCCAGGGCGAAGAAGTGGATAAGGCTTGGGAGTGTGGTTGTGGTGTTGTTGCTTTGGGTGTTTTTGGTTCAACACTGTTACAGTGGTTTCACTATCGACCTGTAACCGTTGATGTGGGCTAAACTATGTTAACTAGGTGTTAACTAGGTCCATTTTTTGGGTTTAAAGTCCCGGAACTTTCGACTTTGTTTATTTTCTGCATCTCTATTGAGGAATGCCAGTAATTGTATTTGTCAAAGCAATGTTAGTGTCAAGTCTTTTGACTACGCAAATGGCATAAGGTTTGCATTTTATGCATAGCTTTACCAAGTAGCGTTCCCTGTCCTCCAAAAGACATGCCCTGATGGCCGTGCTTTTGTTGCCTTTTATTTATTTTTTTTTCTTATTTTTTACGGTTAGGAGTGTTCGGGCCAGCTTACACGCAAGGAGTCACGAGATATATCTCTCTTGCAGCTTGGCCTTAAAAGATTGCAAAGTTGCAAACTCAGGATTTCTGGGTTTACAGCTCATTCCTACTGTGACTTGATTAACTCCTTGTCACGGAAAGTTTGAATTATTCTGAGTGAAGAAAAATGCTGAGCAAAAAGAAGAAAAGAAGACTGAGCTTGTTGTTAGGAAGTTTTTGTTACAGTAGCTCAGTTAAAAAGAATCAATTCCTAATTATTTTCTTTACAAATTTTTTCCCCCCCTTCAAACTGAGCTTTAATACTCCTATAAAAAAAAAAATTCCCCCGGTAAAGGTACTCTTTTCATTGGAACTCAAAACAAATAAATACAAAGACCACTAAGGGAAACAAAAATAACTCCAGTAGCCGTACCAAGGTTCTCACCAAGGAGCACTAGAAAACAAAAATGTAATATACCGACGCTGAAATTCGTCATTTACCTTTTAAAGCATTGTAATACTCTAACAATGTAAAATAGACGCTACAATTTAATTTATGGTAATAAAAAGAGTAAGAAAACAGTAACGAAAAGAAAAGGAAATAAGCTTTGTGCGTCGTAGTATTCACTATTCAGTATAGTGTGTATCTCTGCCAGTTGTTGCCCATCGATCACACCCTACTCTCTATCAATCCCATGATCTCTAGGGGTTTGTTTCACCGAGTGGCATAATTTTGATTGGCCAGACTTGACAAATAAATAATTGTGTTATTTTGACATGTGACACCATTTAATTGGTCCTTTCACACATCTCTGCCCTTTGACTTGTGGACACGTGGAAAAATTTGGTTGGTCACTTATTGTGCTTGGACTTTTAACCTATGGACACTTGACAGCATTTAATTGGTTCGTCCATAAAACTTTGACTTTGACCTGTGGACACTTGGCAATATTTAATTAGCCAACTTATGTGCCCTAGCAATACGTGGCATTTGTGATCATAGGCTAGAAATTTTACATGCCTACACTAGGTATTAGATGGACAAAGAGTCCTCAACACTAGCACTGCAATTGGCAGGACTCAAACCTTGTCAGATCGTGTACGGGAGGGACGAGCACTTAAGCCCACTCACCCTTGTCATCTAGTCTATCACCTTCGGTGGTTCTTCCTATAACAGTTGAACCCAAATTATCATTCCAGTTAATGGTGGAAGCAAGATTCTTAATATGAAGGGATCAAATTACATGTATTCATAAATTAACAACAAAACATCATCTTCATATACTAAAAACACAATTTTGTTAACATATTTTTGAAATAATGGGATAATTGAGAGGTGTGTAGCGTCTTAGGTCCCCACATGCACCCGTAGGACCGCCGCTGATTCCAGTAATGCAGTTATAACCTAATTAAGTAACAGAATTTGCGTGCATGTGCGTGTGCGTGAAAGCCTTTATGAAACACATCCCAAACTATTAAAATCCGCAAGAGAAAGAATTGAGGGGGGCGAGCCATGCGAGGATCGAAAGCGAAAACAAGAACGCAGGACATCTTGAATGATTGACCAATGTTATAACTGCTGAGCCAACTGTTGCGAGTGAGTATAAAGGGGGTACAGATGCTCAAAGAAAAAAACATAAAATAAAATATAAAAAAAAGAAAAAAAGAAAAAAAGAAAAAAAAAGGTCGCCATTCCTCATTGTCCTTGTCCCTTGCTTTGGCAACGTGCTTCTGTTTTCCTTCTTTATAGCATCAACCACTTTTGTGTTTGGATGTTGCAGAGATAGCCGTGGAGGTAAAGAGGACCAAAGGTGGTGTCTTGTTTGTGTGGCCTCAACGATTGATAGCGAGGGGAATTAATTCTTGTGTCGTCACTGCCATGAATATAACGATTAATTCTATGGACGTTATTTTGCCAAGTCCATCACTGACATCTTTGGTTTGATACTTAGACTGTAGAACTAGTAGTTTTTTTTTTATGGAAGAGCGTTCTGAATGAATCGGATTAATCTTTTCAGTCCTTCCCACATTCTTTTCCACGCGTTTGCCTGAGGTGAGGTGACCCCAAGAACAAATCACTACCGACGGAAATCGATCATGTAGATTTGGGGTGGTAATTTTCTCCGAGACAGGTCGATTAACCAGTCTCCTTTTAATTTTTGATTCCCTGCTAGTCCAATGGAGTGTTCGATGAGTTGCCTGAATGAACAGGCTTGTTTTTTGGAATCGACTCCATTTATTTTATTCTCTTTTTTCTGTTGCAATTTTAGTACTTATCTTCTTCCTATTGCCTGAGTGAACACCCTAAGAAACGTGATCAGCGTGTGGCATCTTTTATTTGGATCATTATTTTGGAAAGCACTTTAGCAATGAAGTTTGTTACTCCTTCCGTCCCCGATCTTTGGTCTCAAACACCATTTTTTGTTGTCCTTATTTTTTTTTTGTCCCAATTCAAAACCAAGGGGGCATTAGCTAATCAAATTTCACTTTTGTCCTTTTTTTTTTAGAGTAAGGACATATAAAGATGATATTTTGAAGGGGGAAAAAGTATGACAAGTGTAATGATTATATTCCATTAATTAGTTAAAATTTCTAGAAGGGACCAATAAATGAGGATGGAAGGAGTATCAAAACTATGCCTGACCCTCGCAATATGCATGAAATGGTCCATCGTACATATATCATAAGCACTACTTTACTTTGGAAAATTAATAAATGAAGTTTGCTATTAAAAGATAATATGTTGATACAGACACTTGATTATCAATAGCGAAAAATTAGTCAATGCTCATGGGGTACCGCCATGGACGCCCCATGCTCCTCAACCACAAATTGATGTCGAGCGTAAGACCAAGTGTGTGACCTCACATCAATGTGCGGTGTAGAAGAGACCTGGAGCACTGACGGCGTCCTAAAAAACCGAGCAAGAAAGAAAATACCGATTACAGTCTTCATTATAAATCATGCCAACAAAATTATTGCTTTCGTAGGAGGCAAAATGTTTCGGGCACATCAATTGTCCAAAACATGTACTCCTTTGAAACAAATGGTCAGATATTTAACCTTACAACCCGACCCCGATCGGGTTTTTCAAATTTTGACAGCAACCCGCCCCGATCAGAGCGGGGTAGTGGCAGGATCGGGGCGCGGCCAATTGTCATCCGTAGTCTGCAGTTAGTGAGTCAAGACCTGCTTCTGCTGATTGTGAAGAGGGCTTATTGTTGGACGGAATGAATCAACAAGGAAGGATTTTAAATGCTTGAACAACTCCTTGGGCTTCTCTACAATGAAGGCGTGCCCTGTGTTCTTGATCACTACCAGCTGTGCATTCTCCCCTAAATGCCTGCAGAAACATAAATCACAACCATAACCTACATGTTCTATAATTTAACATTTTGCTTCTATTTGATCGGTCGGGTTAGACATGGAATTGTAATACAAATCATGTGAATCTGCATTTCAAGATTTCGAATGCAAAAGCTGCCGCGGAAGGAATATGTAAAAGTTGATCAACTAATCCAACAAAAAACGGAGTATCTGAAACCGAGTTAGACCCACCTCAACACGTTTTTTTTTTCTTCTTTTCATACCACAGGCGAATTTGCAGCATGTACAACAATTTCGCAAAATATGATGTACATTATCTTGATGTACCTTTTAGTCAGATGAGTTGAGGATCACTCATTCTGCGAAATTATATATTCCCTCATTACTGGTCCGATCGACAAGCAGAGGCCTATGAGTTGCAATAGAAAAAGTGCGAAAGAATGCTAATCGACCTTTTTAGTCTGTAGCCGAGTTCTAAAGGGAATACTTGATCTTCTTCTCCCCAGATTATAAGTGTAGGCTGCATGAGATGCAAAAGAAACTTGCTCAAAAGGATTGTAATAGTAGACTAGCAGTCTGAATGAGAAGGTAAAAAATTAGTAAACCTGAGGAATCTTCGGAAGGTCTGAGAGTTTTCGGTCCTTTGCAAGGGCTCGAATCAACTCTTTCTTCTCTTCTACATTCTCAGTGAACATTACCTGCAAAATAATTGCTCTTATATTCAGTTTTACCGAAAATAAGACAGTTTAGAGCTGAAGGTTGAATAGACACCACTTGCTAGTTGCAACTAAAATTCAAAGTTTTAGCATTTTTTGTCGTACGAGGGAGTGACCCAGAACATCACACGTCCAAAAAAAAGAAGTCAAAGGAAAAGGTGTTTGGATTTTTCAAACTAGGGGTGAAAATCGGTCGGTTCGGTTCGGTTTTTTGGGTGTCCGGGACCGAACCGATCGGTTCGGGGTGGTTTTGCTGGGAACCGATCCCGACCGAAAAAAACAATGGACCGATCTGTTCGGGGTGGTTCGGTTTTTTTTTGGTTTTTTCGGTCCGGCATTAAAGTTGAGATGGACGGCTAGGATTTGTTATTTTTGGGGGGTCAAGATTGTTTTTTGGGGTTTTTGGTCCAACTAGGGGTGGTTTCGGGATAATTCGGTCCAAATTGGCATGATTTCGGTTCAGTCCGGTCCAAACCAATTTCCAGGAAACCGAGACCGAACTGATAATTTTTCGGTTTGGTTCGGTTCGGTCCAAACCAAAGTCAACTGACACAACTTTTCCCCGACCGAAAACCGACCGGTCGGTCGGTTTTTTTTCGGTTTTTCTTTCACCCCTATTTCAAACTATATCTCACACGGTCACACATGATTATGGCGCATTTCTTTTTTGAACATCTTATATTTCACATTTTCATACAAAATTATGTCTTGAAATTTCATAGGGTTGAAAATAAAATTTTGGGTATACAATATCTCGTGTTTTTTACAATCTTGTATATACTCAAGAGCATCTTGAGCCCTTGCTCAATTTTCTACTCAAATTCCAACCAAGGAAAGATTTCCAACGAAGGGATGACCACCATTACAAGGTGCCAAGGCCTCGTACACCTCTTCTCATCTTGACGTTCATCGACGAGAAAAAATTTCACCAAGCAAGGGTTCCAACTTCCAACCTACCATCCAAATATAGCCATTGCAAATTTGGTTTCGGAATTAGGTCTCCCTTAATTTGGTGTTTTTTTTTTTAATAAAACTCAATTTGATAGTATGAGTTTGGGTAAACGAGTAGAGCTGCGATTGAAGAGTTATTTATTTATTTATTTTGAATATGAGTTTAAATTTTGGTAATGGTCAGGGACAAGGTTCTAAAATTCGCTAGGCGCTTCCATGGCGGCCAAACACCTTCTAGCTTAGCTTCCAGGGCCGAGTAATCGGCGCCTAGTCGGGTAATTAATCGGGATAGTAGGTCTAGTTGGGCTAGTTGGCGAGAAGCTTCTATCGCTTAGGCGGCGAGTACACGACTTTCCAAACCTTCTTTTAGAACACTGGTCGGGGATTGTGCAATACAGTAACTCCCAAAACAGTCAAAGTAAAAGACAGGCATTTGTTACGGCAGCACTTAGCGTGTTAAAGATGGCATTGGTTTGTCAGTGGACTAAAAACACTAGACGATAAACGAAGTGGTTTAACAACGCTTGTCCTCTCTTCTAGAACTTTAGTGTAGCCACTCGAAAGGGGCCTAGAGCCCTAAATATGGAGTAATTCATAGTACGAAAAAAATAGTTGAAATATTAAATTTTAAAAAAAAGTTATTTCTGTACATATTTTTTTTAAAAAAATTATTATACCATTAAATTAAAGATCTTAATTAATTTAAATTGGGACAAAATTTTACTCCCTCCATCCCAAAAAAAATTATTCGAACCACAAAACAAGAATTTCATCAAGAAAATATGAACTTTTTTCCCGATAAATGAACAGAACTCACTGATATTTAGTAACTACCGACAAAAAGTTTTGACTTTTTTTTGGATAAAAATGCATTATTCTAAGTTTTCCACAATTTATTTTTTGGTCGGAGGTACTAAAAAAATATGCAGAAAACTACCTCCCACGTCCCATGTCATATGTTTGTGTAGGGTTTGCTTTAGCGCGTGATGTCTAGGCTTCGACTCTTATGAATTTAGCAAATATTAACATTCAGTCATCCCATAAAAAAAAAACCCATATCCACTAAAGAAAAAACCCTTTCCTAATTAAACAAATGGAGAAAACAGAAACAAATGGAATACTACTAGCAGTAGTATCTAATTAAACAAACGTTTCTTTCAAATCAATCACAATGGTCCGCGTGATTACGAACTATTACGCCAGCCGATTGTAATTGATTTGGAAGAAACATTTGTTTCGACCGGCGGTGAAAAGAATGTTTTCTCAACATGTTACTTACATCGATGAAATCCTGAAGCAAGCAAGAGGGCACAATCTTGGGCGGCTTAACAAAAGTGTAACTCATGAGCTCCCTCATCTTCTCCGCCGTCTGCGGCAGCAAAATCCTCCCCACCTCCTCCAGATCCGACACCCTGAACATCCCTTCCCCCAAATCCTTCTCCTCCAAACACACCCCCGCGCAGCATATCACCACCCTCTCCACCTCCCCCCTAAACTGCGCCGCCAAACTGTACGCCACAAAACCCCCGTAACTCAACCCCACCAAGCTCACCTTCCCGACCCGGTTCGCCTCCATGACCCGCATCACGCACCGGGCCTGGAACGACTCCGACCTGTCGGGCTGGGTCGTGTAGGAGTCCCCGAAGAACACCAGGTCGGGGACGTAGACGTTGAAGTGTGGGACCATGAGGCGGATTACGTCGCCCCACTGCCACAAGGCGTTGGCTCCGAACCCGTGGATGAGGAGCAAATTGGGTTTGGATTCTTTTAGGGTCTTTGGGACCCAGCAGTGCATGACGGTGCCGTCGCCTAGGTCCGTTATGGTGGAGCGGAGGCCGGAGTTGGAGAAGTGGGATCTGTAGCACCAGGTTCTCGACGCCGTCAGGCTAAAGCACTTGGGCATTCTCGACAATATATTTTGTGTATGTGTAATAATCAGTATTGTGTTTTGAATATGTTTGTGTTTTCTGTGTATATATGTGGAACTGATTTTTTTTTTGTATGTGTGGAATTGATTTCAATCAATGATTTTGAGACAGCAGAGAGAGAGGGAGAGAGAGATGAAGAGAGTGTGGGGGTCAGTGGTTATGAGAGAGAAAGAGAAGAGAGAAAGAGAGAGAGAGGAAGAATAAGGGGATGTCTGGCCACCTACTTTTTTCATTTGGTTTTCACATTTTATACTTCTGAGTGTTTGGCACACCACAGTGAAAACACACGTTCTGCGAAAATGAGTTTTTGGTTTTTGAGTTTAGAGAAGAGAGGTCAAAAATTGGTTGAGAGGAACTTTTTTTATGTATTTCTCATTTTTCACTTTTCCCATTTTGATTATCAAAAAAGACTTACAAAATGTATTTTGCACATATCTCCTAAACACTACTTTTATTTCAAAATAAATTCTGCACATTTCTCCCAAACACTCCAACAAAATTTAAAATACATTTTGACCATACTTCAAAAAGTCAAAAAGCGAAAAAATTGAAAATGAAAAACTAAAAATGAGGCTCTCAAACACCCTCTAAGAAGAAGAAAGAGGCAGAAGACTGGGTGGATGGCACTCACTCATTTAGACAAAGCAGGACCGCTACAATTGGACCAATTGGATAAT